>CAVLJG010000005.1:39127170-39727170 GCA_963669975.1 Acanthoscelides obtectus
TTTGTTTAAAATTTGATGCTTTAACAGAAAAAAATATAATATACAGGGGTTTCCATTTAAAAAAATGTTATTTTACTGAAAAAAATCAAAATAACGACTCTCAATTGTTTTTTTTTATTTCTCATTTTTACCAGCGTTAAAAATGCTACTAGTTTGCTAATTCAAACAACTTTGTATTTTCACTAATAACAAAGTTACTAATGGTGGACACTTAATTTGGATAACCCTGTATTTCAAGATGATGAAACTTGATTTTTATCATCTGTTTTATCAGCCTAAAATTTCTTAAGGTTCAAGAGGAAAATATAACCTCGTAATAGAAGAGAGCTTACACTGTCACGAAACAGTAGACATCTAGAAATACCACAATGTTCTTTCTGAAGTAGAGAACATACTATGAAAATCAAGGCCATAAAGGTGTCCTACAATTCAACAGTTTTTAAGATGGAGAAAACCACTTGTATTATGTCTTACCGAAACACATGCTACAGAAGACATCACTGATGGTGAATTACAAATTACTAATTATAAAACCTAGAGATGCAACTCCAACTCCAGACATACTGGAGGTGTAGTGATTTATGTTTACCACAAAATACAGATCGCATTATTCGATTGTAGCACTTTAGACTATGTATACTGGTATGCACCTATACAGTTCAAATTATTTGGGAAACGTTATGATCTTTGTACTTTTTACCGTTCACCAAACAGTGATGCGGATACATGTTTAACGTTTTATGAAGAAAAATGCGAAGAAATGTGGAATTTTAGAAACAATATAATACTTTTAGGTGATTTTAATTTAAACTATTATGGTAAAAGCATGAAAACATGAAAATTGGAAGAAACCATAAATAAGTATGGGTTCAAGCAAAAAATTGAAGAGAGTACCAGAATAACATCGTTATCAGAGACTTTATTAGATCTTGTTATTGTAAATTTCGAATGTGCAGGGATTAAAGCTGTACATAGACCTAAAGTTAGCGATCACAGTTGGACAATGCTGCCCTTGGTAGGGCATTTTTCTGATACAAAAATTAAGAAAATCGTAAATACTATTAAGTACGAAAAACTTGAACGAAAACTTGCTGGCTGCTATTGGAATTTTGGTGAGAATATGGAAAAAATATCTGACAACATAATAAGAAATATAAAAACTTGTGTAGATCTTGCAACTGATAAAAAAGTGATTTGCTCGACAAAAAATCCACCCTGGTATAACAAGAATATTAAGGCAGCTCAAAATTTGAGAGACAAACAATACAATAAATGTATGGGGTTGTCCAAAACGGACGCAGGAAAGTAAACGCATATTAAAACAAGAAAGATTGATATTCAAATCAAGTTGGGTACTTTATTTTGAAGGTTCATCTATACCATTTATGTATGAAAAATAATATCGCTCAAATGTTCACCACGACTGGATTTACAGACGTCCACGCGATGGTCGAAATTTTCAATGACATTTTGCAACATGGTCGGTTCTATGGCATTTATCTCAGCAATGATGTTGTTTTTGAGTTCTTAGAGGGTGGCTGGTTTGTTGACGTAGACTTTGCTTTTCAAATATCCCCATAAAAAGAAGTCCAAGGGAGTCAAGTCGCACGATCTTGGTGGCCATGGCACATTTCCTCTGAGCGAAATCACGCGATCACCGAAGAAGGACTGCAATCGATGGATATTGACGTTGGTTGTGTGGCATGTTGCACCGTCTTGTTGGAAATAAACATCGTCCATATCCATTCCTTCAAGTTGCGGCAAAAAATAGTCCTCTACCATCACGTGAGATCGCTCAGAATTGACGGTAACGGCGTCCCATTTTCGAAAAAGTAAGGTCCGATGATGCCTTTTGACCACAATGCACACCACACAGTCACTTTTTGAGGATGCATCGGCTGCTCTTGATTCTCACGGGGATTTTCGTTCGACCAGATGCGGCAGTTTTGCTTGTTTACCGTCACATTCAAAGTGAAATGCGCTTCGTCGCTGAACATGATTTTTGATGAAAAATTGGCATCAATTTGGCGGTGTTCAAGGAGCCAATCTGAGAACGTTCGGCGCGAATAATGGTCGGCCCGACGCAGCTCTTGCGTCAATTGGATCTTGTAGGCGTGTACATTCAAAACCTTGTGGAGAATGCGGAGCAAACTGGTTCTCAAAATGCCCAATTCTTGGGATCGACGCGTTGTTGATTATTTTGGATCGTCTCTCACACTCTCCTTCACAACAGCAATATTTTCCGTGCGAACGCTCCTTGGTCGGCCAGAGCCTGGCAGATTTGCCACAGAACCTGTTGCCTCGAATTTACGCACCAGACGACCGATGGTTGTTTCGTTTGGGCGGTTGTTGCGACTTAAATGTTCACGAAGCGCGCGAAACGTGTTTTTTATTTTTGCACCATTTTTGTAGTGCTCTTGAATAACTTTAATGCGGTCTTCAATCGAATACGACTCCATAGCGATCAATGGTAAACATTCAACTAACAGAATGACATGTCGGTGACAGAAAACAAAGATGGCGTCTATGTCAAATTGACGTTTACTTTCCTGCGTCCCTATTGGACAACCCTATATATTCACAAAATCAAATGATGATTGGGAGGTATATAAAACTCTTAGAAATAAATGTGTATATGTAATTAGAGAAGAAAAAAGGAAATTCTACGATAAACGAATCGATACTAACAAGTGCGACAGTGTAAAGATGTGGAAGACTTTAAAAAGACTGATCAATTCGAAGCCGCATGATTGTGTAAATCAAGTTCAATTCGAAAACGGTACCGAAACAAATTCTTTGGTGATTGCAAACAAACTAAATGAATATTTTGTGGAAAGAATTGTTGATATTGTGGGTACTGCCAATGCTGCACCTGACTATATGAAAATCAGTTTCCAGGGGGAAATGTTGCATACACTTTCAAAATTTCACAGCGTATCATTGAATTATCTAAGAAAAAAGTAAACAGTTTAAAATCAAATAATAACTGCCGAAATCACTACTAAAAACGTGCTGAAAAACTGTTTCGAAATTTTGGGATATCCTGTATTAAATTGGATCAATTGTTCACTGAGAAGCAGTTCTTTTCCTGAAAATTTGAAATGCCCTACAATAACACCAGTTCCCAAAATAAAAAATTCTAAAAGATGCAGCGATATGAGACCAGTAAATGTGTTACCAGGCATTGAAAAATTATTAGAGTCCATAGTGCATGACCAATTAATGCAGTTTATAGAAGAAAACAAAATTTTAGGGGAAGCGCAAGCAGGCTTTCGAAAAAAATATTCCACAGAAACGGCTTTCCAGTTGGTAACTGAGAATTGGAGAAGAGCCATAGACTCAGAAGAAGTTGTCATAGCAGTATTTTTGGATTTGAAGAGGGCTTTTGAAACGATTGATAGAGATATTTTGTTAGGTAAATTGAAGGCACATGGTATAACAGGAAGTGTTTTAGATTGGCAGTATCCTGGGACCACTTCTTTTTATTTTATACATAAATGATTTACCTGCCATAAGTCGAAAAATGCAAAATTCAGATTTTCGCCGATGACACTATGATTTATATAAGTACTAAAAATATTCAGTCTGGTATCTCTTATATAAATGAAGACTTGAAACTTGTCTCAAAATGGTTAGCATCTAACAGACTAAAATTAAATGCAAGTAAAACGAAAGCCTTGTTAATCGGAAAAAAACAATATACAAATGTTCAACTGAATATTGATGGTGAAGATATTGAATTGGTAGAACATTTTAAATACCTGGGGGTTTTTGTTGACTCTCGATTAATTTTTGATATTCATTATGAAAAAGTTATAAATAAGATTAGTAGTAAAGTGGGATATTTATCGAGAGTTTCTGGATGTGTGAGTTCATATAGCAGAAAAATTATCTATAATACCATCATTCTTCCAAATTTCTTGTACTGTTCGACTATTCTATATTTATCAAATAATTCCATTTTTGAAAGACTGCAAATTTTTCAAAATAAGTGCATGAGAATAATACTAAATAAAGATAAATATACTCCAATTAGGCAAATGCTTAGCAAATTAAAATGGCTCAATGTAAAAAAATGTATCAAATATCTTGTAATGATATTCATTTATAAAGTAAAAATAATAAACTTCCATCAAGTCTAACTAATTTAACATCATCAAATGTCGACCATCATTTACATAATACCAGAAATAAAGATGACTTCCATTTAATGACCAAAAAGTATAACATATGCTACAAATCTGTATTCCATCAAGGGTTGATTGAATATAATAAATTATACTCAGAGATAAAAGACCGGAAAACATTGACAAAATTTAAAGTAAAATTGAGAAATCACTTGTTAAATCTACAATTATAGGTTGCCCAGCATTTACATCATACACCGTATGGCTTGAATTTACTAGTTCTAAGTTGTTCACAATTATTCTGTTTATGTAGGCAAATGTGCTAAATAAATCTTTCTACTACTACTACTACAATTGTAGGAACGGCACTAAGTACTCTACCAGCATTGACGTACTATGCCAAAGTTGCATGAACTAAACACAGACTGAACAGGATATGCGTTCTGTCTCTGTGGCCATAACCACCCGAAACCCACGTTTTATGCTTCTTAGCAATAGTCAGTACAATAATAAAATGACGATGTTTGCATTAGGAGTCAAAACAATAAATGTGAGTACCGGTCTATAAAAGCACTGAAAAAATCATCAATTTTTAACCAGACTTACCTGATCTCGCCTCATCAACAGCCTTATAGAAGTATCATCTTTTAGCACCTTGATGGTACCAATTCCACGTTCTTTCCATTCGTGTTGTTCTCCTGAAGTATCATATCTGAATAGCTTTGCCCTAGCTTCGAAGAGAACTTGACAGTTCTCTTCGCCAGTCACCACTTCTACTAATTCTGGTAAGGCAACTACAGGCTTAAACTCGGCAGTAGGTACGAATTCTTCTGCGTGACCTAGCACAATTATATCATCAACAAATTGTAACTGCTTTCAAAATTGAAATACGATCCTCAAAATCAAGACACTGAAGAGAGTTGTGGGCATATTATTACACAAGTTCTTTCATTTTCAAATTCCCAACGAATTTGCTACAAACTGCACCATGTAGTACCATGATACTTGAACACGGTCTATTTGCCCACCCCCAGTGTTAATTTTGTCTATTTCACCAAATATTTAGTAAGGTTTATTCATTTCTTAGCTTTCATGGTCATTAGCATATTGTGTGATGTAACCGTTTGCTGCCTACAATCCTCTTCAGTATTTTTGCCAAGGTATTTGAAAATGTTTTATATAACCACTTGAATCATCAATCAAATATCACAACATCAGCACTGCTTTAGTAGTAATAGATCCATTGTTACGAATTTGGTTATTCTCACACAATATTTATCGGAAGCCTTATATAAAAATAATCAAGTAGATGTCCAATATCAAATTCTTCAGGTTTTACATACTCGAAAGGAAACAGTTTGTCTCATACAATGACTTCAAATCCGAACTTACTTAACTCCATCTGGTGTGCCCCAGGGATCTAACTTAGGCCCACTAATATTTTTGCTATTTATTAATGACCTCTGCGAGATTAACAGCATACATGATTGTTTAACTTACAGATGAAGTTAAGTTGTGTTAGAGATTTGGTGTGAACGCAAATGACTACTCATTTATACAACTACAACATTGATCGATTGGTTCTGAAAAGGTGTAACAGTGTTAAAGATTTAGGAGTCATTTATGATGAAAAACTAACTTTCAATGTTCATATTTCCATAACAGTATCAGAAGCCTTGAAGTCCTATGGATTTTTTGTTAGAAATTGTAGGCAATTCCATAACATAACATCTTTGAAAATGTATATCTGTACCCCAGAGCCAGACTAAGTTAAGTCCAAATAATATGATATAATTGTATTTGAAATATTTTTCTTGCATTGTATTGAATACAAATTGATATGAGTTAAATAGTCGTAACTTTCTTATTATTACAGATAGATGGAAGCTGCATGTAACAAATGAAAATTCACAATATTATCATAAGCCCAACATATTAAACTCATTTTTGACAAAAATGGACTTAACCTAGTCTGGCTCTGGGGTAGAGATATATACTCTACTTAGGTGCGCACTAAACTTTAGTACGCAAGTATTCTGTAGAGCCGATATTATAAATGCTACATGGAGGATATTGGAAGTGTTCCAAGACAATTTTTAAAGTTTTTGTATTTTAAATCTGAAGGGATTTAGCCACAATTAAATGACTTTATTGATTGTTCTGAAATGTTATCTCAAATAAATTTCAATCTATCTGCGTTTACGTCGCGTAACAATATGGCATTCAAACCTGCACGAGCCAGAACCAATCTTTTAGTTAAATCTCGTATCCACGTTATGTGTAGACACCTGAACACCATTTGCTGTTCTAATCACGAATTAGTTAAGATGGCTGATATGAATGTGAGCTAAACCTATCATTTATTTACCACTGTGCTCGATTTGTTCATTCTTTTGTTAATATTTCTTAATTGTCCTATAAATGGGGTAATCATTGGACAATAAAGGTATTATTATTACTATTCTGGGATGACCACCAGTTGATAGTAAAATGTATTTGGCTATTGTACCACGATAATTACTGGTTGTATTTGATTTAGGCTTTTTATTAGCAATGAAATGATAGCCAAATAGCACAGATGATAGGAACAGCAAATAAAGTCACACGCACCTTGAAATATTCAACTAGCAATGAGATACTTTGTAAAAAGCATAACAAAGGTTGTTTAGCTGAATTCCATCACATAGTGAAACGTTGTAGCTTCTCACTCACTTGCAGATAACAATGCTACCATTTATCATGGTGTAACATAAGTGAACCCTATTTCACGAGTATCCATCACGAAAGGATGACAGCTGATTATCTAGTAACATCTCAAAATTCTCCATATCGGCACAGGACGCATAATTCTGACGGATCCTTCAACGTAAAGTAGTCAGAGCCGTATTTTGTTTTTGTTTTTTGTACGCTACAGATTCATTTTGTACTTGCTAATAGATCTTTCATTTAGAAAAGTGAATTTGCATACAAAAAACAAATCGCTAGAAACAAATTTTACTAGATTTACACCCGATTCATTATTGCCAACGTCGCAGACTAACACAAAAATATCACTTGCTGATCAGCTGTTCACCTCAGTAAACGTCAAAGCGTGATGGATACCCGTAAAATAGGATATATAGTGCAAAAATAATAATCTATATTTTAGTCATACATTGGTATATCTTCGGTGTGCGATATGTTCCTAGAAAGAGCATAGCCACCAAAATAACGATACACAAAGAGTATATTACAATGAGCATTACAGTGTTTGAATTTAAAAATCGTCATGGTAAAATTAAAAAATCACCAAAATGCTTAGCGGTGTAATTCTAATAAACCAAAATTTAACATTAAAGTTGATTCAAAAATGTGTAAAAGGATGATTATACAAAACTGATATTGTATCATTAATGCTAAATAAATCTTCAACAAACAAACAAGAACTGGTGTTACTGTTCTGAATGCCATCTCATTTGTGTGATATGTCAAATCAGGGAATAGGGTGTACAGTTACAGGTCCAATGCCTTCAATCAGCAGCACCAAGAGAGTGTTGCCATTTATATTATCTATGATGACCGACTGTGTAATAGTGGTGATAACATTTTGTATGACACTTGAAGGGTTATGTTACCATTCACTAGCGCTAATTTCTAATTAGCTAGGATCAATACAGGACCTTCACGAATAGCTGTATGCAAAACAAACCATAAAAACGTTCGCATTGCTAAGAAGTGCGAAGGGGTACGTCAACTAATGATCAGCTGTTATTTGTTACCAAGTTTTGACGTTTTGAATTATAAAATAAATAATGTACAGCACGTAAAAGTGAAATTTAGTCGTTTTTTTGACATTATGTAGGCTTTTTGTGACATAGCGTAGGATTTTCTACAAGATGTTAACTTAGCACAAGCTGTTGTATACCTGCTGTGAACTCGTTTTGTAGCTGTACATGTTGCTTAACGTCAGCGAACAGTGATCATAGCGACCAAACGTGAAATGAACTATTCGCACACTAAAAACTACCTAGTCTGCAAGACGACATTTCTTTTTTTTTTTCGTTTTTTAGGTTTTTTACATAATGTTGCTATTATGTGCCAATAGTTACAACATAAAATATATATTTTCTGTAAAATATTTGTACTTACTATCATCATCATTTTCCTGCTTATCTTTTCCTTTCTCCTGGGATATAATCAAAGGGGAGAAGGTCTGCGCTTCAGTTGCCAGAGTCGTAAAAGTGCTAGCAACAGGGGTTCCAGCGATCTTTCCAAACGTAAATGAAGTGAATGGGGTTGCTTTGTTAGGTGTCGTCTCTTGTGTCTGAACAGGTGTAACAGTCTCTGTAACCTTTGGTTTAAAAGTAGGTGTACTGCTAAAGACAAAACCACCCAAAGTGCTAGCAGGTGCTGAGACAGCGGGCTTCTGAGCAGCAGTTTCTGCAGACTTTTGGACTGCTGGTTTCTGAACAGGAGTAGTTTCAATTGCTCTCTTCGTTTCGGGTGTTGACGTTGTTGGACCCTGAAGACCACATGAGGAAATTGACACTATTTTCTTATGAAATACAAAATACATGACTTGCAGTATCTAGAGTAACCCTTGTTTTAGAGCAGCCTTTCTCGACTTTTTTTAGCCACGGACCCGTAGGAAATCAAGCACAATCTTCAAAGAACCCCTATGGGGCATACTATTGTATCCTGGGAGCTGAATTGCTATCAAAGACATTTATTCTATGATAAAAGAACTATATATATATATATATATATATATTCTTCTTTAATGTAGCAAACAAGATCACCCTTATGATAAAATGGTTACTACATTGAACAAGAATTTCAAATATATGTATGTGTAAGTGTAAGTGTTTCATTGGCCAGACAAATAGGAGATATATAGATAATATTTGAAGCAACTTGAATGAGATGAAATGCTGTACTGATAACCAATGGCAACGTTACCTTTGCAGATTCTTTCACTTGCTCTGCTGTCTTGCTAATGATAGAAACTGACGGTTTATCAAGTAACTTCTTAGCAGCTTCAAACGCATTGTAGAACTTTTTAGCTTCCTCTGGCAACTTGAATCTTACACAAAACTTTTCCAAAACCATAGTTTCATCAGCATAATCATGAGCCGCCCAAATGTAAACCCGATCGTTGTTAGGCATCGGTTGTAGTTGCATGTCTTTGGTGATGAAGTGGTTGGCGCAAATTTTATGGACCTGCAGACGATAACATGTTAAGACATTCAGTTTTACATAAACACTGAGTCAACTGATATTTTTAATATGTACACGTGAAATCATGCGTGTTGTTGGAGTATTAGAAACTCGATATGAAAAAATCACGAGAAGTCGATGCGCGACCGAGACCATACTAAACTTGTCCAACTACTTATATACATAGATAACTACGCTTTATTATCTGAAAAATAAAATCATGCTTAATGACAAAACTAACTTAAAATTAAACAATTACACATCACATGGTATAATATGGTTTACAAGTTGTCAAATTCACGGCAAAATATCCTTAAATTGTTGATTCTTTTGATATCATCAGGGAAGTACATGTAAATTTTCAGATCATTATGAGGTATTGGGTCTTTCACAAGTGCTGATTTAGGTACCACTTATTTAAGATCTGGTTTTCGTCTAACACCGTAACTTTGGATTTATTTTTAAAAATAAGAGTTGTTTCTAAAATAAAAAATACAAGGCATTATTTTAAGATTTGAAAGTAAAAGCCTACATGTGGGTCTAGGATTGCTTTTAGTTATATATTTGATAGTTTGTTTTTGTAGAATAAGCACTTTTTCAAACAATTTTGAAAACAGACACATCAAAATATCACAATCTACTTTCAAGGCAAAGTAACTTGGCAGTTTTTTTTAAGAAATGATGCGAATCACATCATTTTATTGCTATGGGAAAAGCACAAGTATAAGTTAGTAAGTAATGTATCAGGATATTCTACTTTTGTGGCATATCGATTTATTCGCAGATTGTAATTCTGTACCTCACAGCCAGACTAGGTTAAGTCCAAATAAGTAGTTTTTAGAAAATTGTGTTTGAAATATTTTCTTGCATTGTATTGTATGCGACTTGACATGAGTTAAAAAGTCGTAATTTCCTTATTATTACAGATAGATGGATGCAGCATCCAGCAAATGAAAATTAACAAGATTATCATAAGCTTAATATATTAAACTCATTTTTGACAAAAATGGACTTAACCTAGTCTGGCTCTGAGGTACAGAATTAGTATGGATTATTAGTTGATATGGACCACTAGTGACAGACAAGTTTGTCTTGGTCGCGCGTCGCAGTCTTCTGTAGCTATCGAGGTGCGGAACGCCACCTTTATGGAGTAATCAACGCACATATACGACCCAGTACGAAGTTTGTCCGGAAAATACGTATAAAAGTGGAAGAATAACGTGCATCATTTTGAAGAAGTCGCAAGGGGCTAAGTCGGGTTGTCGTGATGAAGGATCCACCTGCCCCCTTGTGCCAAATCCAGTTGAACTCGGCGCACAAGACGACACAAAACTTCAATGAAGAAATTTCTTCCGTTCACTGTCTGACTGGGAGGGACAAATTCCTGGTTAACAATGCCCCGAGAATCAGGAAAACAATCAACATTGTTTTCACATTAGAAACTGATTATTTCGACTTTTTTTTGTTCTCGGTTCCCCTGCTTGCTTCCACTCCATGCTTTGAGATTTCAGCGCCATATCGAATTCGTAGAACCAAGACTCGTGTCCACCGATGACCAGGTTGAGAAAGTCCCTCCTTTCCTCTGCTTCCAACCAATACTCACAGCAATCAACTCATTGCTTTCTGTTCTGGAGTCAAGAGCTTCGGAACAATTTTCGCGCACAATTTTTTCTGTCAGAATTTCGTGGACGATTGTTTTGGGGATTGTCAGTTCCTCAGCTCTTTAAGACAGCCCCGAATTCGTTCAATATTTCCGTCACATCTAGGCCTTCCCGAAACCTTTTCAACCACTTGTTGGCGGTTGGTTTCTTCAGAGAATTGCCTGCGTGTAAACTTGTTCCAAACACTAAAAAATCTCACGACCATTCTTGCCTAGCTTTGCAAGAAGCTTGATGTTGGTGCGCTGTCCCTCGATCAGAGAGAACTCCATGCCGATGGCAGGTAAAAAAGGGTTACTTTCAACAAGCACACATAAATCCTACTTACTCGCAGAGCGCTCCGGCTCCAACTGAGCATAGAGGGAATTGCATAGAGAGGGAACCACCGGGCCACTCCACAACAAATTGACACGACGCCCCAAATGTTTTATACGTATTTTCCGGACAAACCTCGTATAATGACAAACTTTGGAATACCTCAGTTTGCTGTCTTACAAATACATACCTGTTCACGTCTCATCAGAATTCTGATCTTGCCGGTCGCATCGTTCCTCAATATTTTCAATAAACCAACCCCTCTTTCTTTCCATTCGGCATTATCATTAACCACCACATGCCTAAGCAACTTCGCCCTTTCACAGAACATTTCCGTTTCATTTTCTTCACCAGTGTTGACTGGTACCTATAATGAACATTCCAGTAAAAAAAATGGGATCAAGATTAAATCTGCAATCGCTACCCAGTGCTGTTATCAGTTTATAAAGGATTAAGTTTAGCACAAGTTGGTCCTTCTTAGAAAAAGGTCAGCTATGAATATGTATAATAAAGAAATTAAATGAGCAAAGTTAGTCAAAGAGGCTCGAAGAATTAAAATTTGCATATATAGCATACTTTTCTGTACAATTTTGGGGCTCAAAGATTCGTCCTGGTGAGGAAATATGCTACCCCCCTCGTTCTTCAAAAAGTTTTGGAGGCAGAAATGTTTTCAAACAGGTATCTCTTACCGATGGATGGCCCTACCCGTACTCCTGAGAAAAATTCCTGCGGGCGCACGTGATCCGAACTATTAGTACATCTGGTGTGGATGACGAAAGTGTACAGGGAAATCTATGTTGACTGAAATATGTCTAATAAGTGCGTAGAATTACCGCAGCTGGAAACGTATAAGAAACGACAAAAAAATGAAATATACCCTCGCCCCTCAACCCCAAAATTTTTAACTTCTAAAAATTTTTCAGATTCAGCATTATCAGAATCCTCTGCAACGTCAAGAAACGAAGTTTGAGCGATTGTTGTTTTTACGCGTTTTTCTGTCATTGGACCGATTAAAAAACTATGATGCTTTTTCTCGTTGGCATAATAGTAACCTTGTGTAAAAATTTCATCAAAATCCGACAAGTACTTTCCAAGTTACATCAGGGTAAAGAATTAGCAAACAGACCGACGGACAGAAACGAACGACATGGTTTTTGTGATGTACATGCCATATTACAGTAAAAAAATATATACCTCACTTTTGATTTTTTTTGCAGTTACAATAGTTCCTCGTCCAGTCGCGAATGAAGTAAAAATGCCGTCAAGGAGATTTATTTCTTAGTAAAAGTTTTTCTCTGATACTAAAGATGAAACGTTTACAAACCCTGCCTCTTGGAACCCCCCAATGTTCTACCTCTCAAAAAAATTCCAAAAATAACGAGCTTCTAAAAAAATCAGTTTTTATTTTTTTCACGGAAATGAGTGATATCGTTTTTCGTGTTCCTCACTAATCGGCGTTGGAAGTAATGCTGACTGCTCACCCGCAAATCAAACAGAGAAAAATAATACCTAGCCTCCAAACAGATTGAAATTACTTATTTAGTTTTTACTTTGAAAGCTGACTTGACTGAGAGTGTGCTTGGTAATAATTTAAGGAAAACTATCTAGGCGTTTTATCTTAAACATGTCTTGTTTTTTACGAAAAACTAATCGATATTCAAGAATATTTCATAATTACCTCATCAGGAAGAGGAACGATAGGCTTGAAATCTGGACATGGGTCGTGCTCCTCATCCGAGGTAGCAGAGGTGTTACTTTTCAAGCTTGTATTCGACTTCTCCTTGTTAAACGACTCGTTGAGAGACTTTTCTATTCGCAGTCCAAGACTAACGTCCTTGGAGGGTGTCTTATTTGGTGAGACTGCAGAAAATATTGGCGGGGCCACATTGAATAACAGGCTTTGTGTTGTTACCACCGGTGGAGGTTTACTGTAAAAGTAAAAAAAGTATGCCTAGTATGAATGAACTGCAACATCACAATAATCATTCTAAATTATACAAATATTGACAACATAATCGTTTGACCGATCGTCTGGAGTAAGATGGCATTTGCGGTATTTTTTTGGTTAGCTCGCGGAATACCATCTGCCGCGATATTTCAACACATTTTGACACCCAAGTGCCTGTTTATTTTGTACTGATGACATTTTCACCGAATAAGTATTCATGAAAAACAAGTACATTTCAAGAAAAATACAAAAGAATCCCAACTAACTAAGAAGAATAAAGTTTTAATTTCAGGTCACCTCAAATGTCAAAATCCATTAAACTATTTAGGCTGTAACCCGTGAAATATAAACTAACCTGAGAATGGACGGCGCCATAGAAGTAATTCCAGTTATAGGCATGGGAATCTGATAACTATGAGGTTGTGACATCGACTGCGACGCCACCACACTTCCCTTAATGTGATGCGGTGGTATGGTTACCGACAGCACTGGTTGAGAAGTGGTTAACGTCTTGCTTGATGGCAGAGGATCAGAGGTGGTTATAACTACGTTCACTGGATACTCTTTCGAAGTAGCTTGTGGGGTTGTTTTGGCGGGCATCGGCGTTGAAGGTGCCTGCTGGATAAGCAAAAGTTTAGCTATCAAATAAGAAAAAATACCGGGTAATTCCCCAAGGTAGCTCACTCCTATAACTTTTTTATTATTGAAGATGGAAAAACGAAATTTGGGGGTTGCGGTTTCGAATGGACACCCTATATATTTTTACTTATTCGATCGAGAATGACATTCTAAACTCAACAACGCCTCAATTATCAATATTTGACAAATACAGTCATTTTTGTTTCAATTTTCATTTTTCGATCTAGAATGCCATGGATCCTGTAAATCGCTTAATTTATGCTCCAGTTCTTCGCGAGTAGATGACGTACTTTTAGACGCCCGACTTTTAATTGTCCCATAAAGAAAAAATCTAGCGGAGTAAGATCTGGTAATCTAAAATATGAAATATTAATTAGATGTTCTAAAAAAATATGACAACTTAAGGATGTACCTCGAATGCCATCAAATAGGTCCATTAGTGCCAATCCACTTTTCTGGTTAGGTGTGATTCAGATGTTGTCTTAACGCATGAGAATTGTGACGTGGAGCCCCATCTTGTTGGGATTAGATATCTACTTGGTTAACCAGAAGTCTAATCATATTATCAAATTTCCCAGAAATAATTGTAAAGTCTGGTTTTATTGATGCAGTTGTTCTAAATAACCACAACAAAATTGGCGTGGATTGGTCGAGTAGTTTTTGAGAATTTCTAATTGTTTATCCCAAAACATCTTTCTTCCGACCATCACTACTAGTTTACTGAGCAATATACAGGGTTCGTTCAAAGGGCATTTTATAGCCAAATACACGAATTTACCTTGCCGACATGAATCACAAGGCATTCCGAAAGATAATTGTTATTTTTATGCGAAAAACGAAGGGTTGCGTTTTTTTTTCAAGATTTCTTGATACTCTTGTGTATACATATTTAGAGCTGAAATTTTTACACGGTCACAGATGAGCCTTAAAGTTTATTAAACAGAATATTTCATACTAAAATGTTTATAAAGTTAGCACGCAAACTGAAGACACAATTATGTTTCAAACTGTCTTAAACTAGTTAGTATGTAGCATGTTCTAAATGGCTGCATGACTTTGTCAAATAAGTAGGTCACGTAATCCAGTTTCTTTACGAAGAAATGTAATTCCCTGGACCTTTTTTCTAAAATTATTAATATAGTAAGCGTCTGTTTTCGAAATTTCGTACAATTAAAACGACTGCGAGTTCAAAATGTTGGAAAATAAATTTGAGAATACAAAAAAACAGTAGACAAATATCTACCAATTGTAGCGAACTGACCATCTGAAAAATTAAGCAAAATGCTCGGATTTAGTCCCTAATACATTATTTAAAGTTTCAGCATTGAATCTTTCTTTGTAGTTTTCAAGAGTATTCTAATTATTTATAACTGATTTGATATGCCTCCAGCATTCGCTTGACCTTTGTCAGTGTCAAATATAGTGGTATAAAGATCCAGTAGCGTAATGAGAAGGATTAACGATTTTCAATTATTTTTTTTTTATTTTGAAAATTCAGTTCTTGCATTAGACATAAGTTTGTTTGTGACCAGTACCTTTTATTATTCCAATTGAACATACCCAAGTTGGTAAACCGACTTTCGTCTGAATAGATAGTTTTAAACGGAAAACGTACATCTGTGTATTTAGTCAAAAGCCAGTTGCAATAAGTAAACCTTCGGTTGTGGTCGTCAACGTAAATATGTTGGTGTAATTGGTCCTTGAATGATCGATAATTATATTCTCCAAACAGACCAATAACTTATGTCACATTCTAAAACAACACGTCTATTTCTTTTTCTCCACTGGCGACAAAGTTATTGGCATTTTCTTCTGGTTCATCTCGCATTTTCTGTTACAGTTTTGGAAAATAATGCCGACGATTGGGGAATCTCTGGGAATAAATTCGAGCTGCCTAAGTTGCATATTTTCTTGCTTCCCCGTAAATCAACAGCATGTCAATTTTCTCGCTTCTATTGTAGTTTTCCATTATAAATTAACTACGTAACATCTGAATTTTTAAAATTGACAGTATTTTTAATAACACAGATCAGGTATTTGTTGAAGTAACGCTAGCAAAAAATGTAAATTCATCTATAATATGCAACTCTTAATCATTGAAAAGTTATAGGGGTGAGTCACCTTGAACAATCAACCGGTATACAAACATATCGTTGTCCAAAAGCTTAAACCTATGCCAGAAAATGGGTAAATTTCTTTTTACATTTTTTTCGCTATATTATTGCTTCCTAATGATAAGTCCTGCCATTTTGACAAACGCGTTTGTTACTTAGGGCATATCTTGGTCGTCGAATGTTGTATCGTGTACAAAATTTCCGAATGGCAGCTGCGTATGAATTACCACTCTTAAAGTAAGTCTCGATAGCAAAAGCACGTTGCGCTCCGGTCCATTCTGACTTTTTAACCCGCACGCCGAATGCGTCGATCCAGACCTCTCCCCACTTCCTCGCGTATACGTTTTTCGGGTAATTCAAATATGAAATGTGATCTTTCCCACTGGTATTAATTACTATTTTCGAGTTTTTTGTCAAACGCGGTTATTAAAATGGCGGTAAGAGTTCCAGCCCTATCATGACGCCAATATGAACTTATCATTAGGAAGCAAAGAATCTAAAAAATTACTGTCGCCCAAATTGTAGGATTTCCTTTTACAAAATCTCTCTATTTATTGGACTAACAAAAAAAATTAATAAAAAGTCCCAATTACGTTTTTATCATAAGTACATAAAATGAAATTTCTGATAAATGAGCGCCTTAATGTTTTGGTATAAACATTTGTAACTGCTATATATATAATGAAAAGCACTGTATAAGAAACGCTCACATTTCGATGATGTGTCAAGTCCCTGAAGGCATGCCTATATCACAACATACCAATATTCAACTGAAGTATACCTGCGTAAGACTTTGTCCTGTAAGAAGACCAACTCCTAAACTAGTGGAGGGAAGAGATTGTTGTGACAAGGCAGATTGTGCCATCATTGCTTGAGCATAGCTTACTGGAACTGCCGGTACAGCTGGCGCTCCTGGTATCCCAGGTACTTGAGACTCGGATCCAAATGGCAATGTTCCCGGCAGTGTTCCTAAATTCAAAATTCATCATGTTTTTTTTATAGCAACATATCCTTAGATGTTTTTAAGACAGAAATACTCTCGGCTTGTAATTGACGTATAGCTAGTTCTATAATGTCAGTCAAGCATTCCTATTTCTGATTTTAATAATTATAATAAACTATTATGACATGGAATGACATACAAATTCTAAATGTTTAAAAAAGCAGTCTCCCTGTAGTTAATCATAACTCATCAAGTGAAAAGTGAATTATTTATGTCATCTTGTAGAGAAAAAAAAATGGAAATGTTAATGTGAAATTTAATTTGGAATCCCACCCCAAATAAAATATACAGGGTGACGGGAAAATAGATGCGGAGCCGGTGGGGGGAGATAGTATAAGCTAATCTGAGTAGATTTTACTATCGGAACTACTGTCCGAAAATTAGCCGTTTTCGAATTATACTAATTTTTAAGATTTCATAAAATTAACGTCCTTCATACGTTAACCAAGTCATAAAACTTGAAAATTGGGTGTTTCATTTGTATTTTTTTTTGTTTTACAATAAAAATATTCTAAAATATGAAAATTGATATTCAAATGTACATTATTGACGTTATTATGCCTTAAGCTTCAAAACAGTTCGATTTTTGTTAAAAAAATCTTCGTTCATCTCAAGCTCAAGCTTCAGTTTACTAGAAAAAGTCGCATACAAATTTTTCGTACAAAATAATCAGAAAACATCTACGTCGCATTACCTTTCAAATGAGGTATAAAAATCACAAATCGATTAAGAATTGGCAAAAATATGACTATTATAAGAGAAGGAAGGAAAAAACAATAAAAATACTACACTTACAAAATCATACCTTAATACAGGATAATTTGTTTGAAACTACATTTTTTTTATTTTTATAATACATTTTCAATATGGCGCCCTCTATTTCTAATGCACACACGTGCTCTTCTTATGACAGCTGATTTTACTACCGCCGAATTCCTAAGAGAGGCTTGAATTTCTTGTGCTGCATGTATTATCCTGTTTCGGAGGTCTTCTATTGTGGGTACAGGGTTTTTGATCAGAGTATACTAAAGTTTTCATGCAACCCCACACAAAAAAGTCCATAGGTGTGAGATCGGGACTGCGTGCTGGCCATGGGTTTGGTCGATTCGGAAACAGTTTCCGAATCGATGGATCGGTAGAGGCGGACCAATCCCATGGCCAGACTCTTAAAAATTAGTATAATTAGAAAACGGCTAATTTTCGGACAGTAGTTCCTATGGTAAAATCGACTCGGATTGGCTTGAACTATCTCCCCCCACCGGCTCCGCATCTATTTTCCCGTCACCCTGTATATATAAATAAAAACTATTTTGAGAAAATTAAGCTTTTCCATCTATCTTCGGAAATATAGTGAATTGCTGAATGCTCCACTTTGCCTCCATTTAGCGGACACGAAGTCGTATTATTAACTGTTTCTGAGATTGAAATTTGTCACACCCTGTATATTGTGTGTTTATTATACAGTTAAGTACCCTGGGTCCACATTGAAGACGAGTTAGTGCTGGGAGGCATAACCATAGTGGCAAAGGCACCAATCTTAGATCAGCCTAATATATAATATCACTTTACAAATTCTCACTATAGTTAACTGGTGGTCAAATTCTATATGTTTTATGTCCGATACTTTCTACACTGCTGATGAAACTCATTAAGGACAAAACATGTATATTCTTCAAATAACTCTAAGTTGAGGGGGAATTACTCCCCTGACATACTACATACGGTTCTTCATGTCAAACTGCACTAATTCCAGCACATTTCCAAAATAGAAAATTTATGTCAAATTAAATATGTTATCTGAAAATGCAATGTTTTAGAAGATTCAGCAGCAGTAGAAGTCACGCTAGTAGAATATAGCGCAGTTTCTTCACTGGTGTGGTTGGAGTGACAAGAATATTCAATTATCAAAATTTTGAAATGGATACCTTTTTCTGCTCGGGATATATAATTTCATGATTTTAAAGTTATAACTTCAACACCCTGTATCTTGATCAGGGGGCATTTCAAGACTCATGTTTATAACTTTTTGTCTTAAAAAACACACAAGGAATCGTCCAGTGAAATAATGAACGCTTGGTACAGACCCCGTATATGAAAAAATAATATTTTCCCTTGAAAAGCAAGTTTTAAAACGTAAATTTGATAGGGGAGATTTTAGTATCCTCTGATCGAATAGAGTCAGACTTACCAGGCTGGGGTAGTTGCGGCATTTGCGGCAAACCAAGCCCACCATACCCATATGGCAGTCCAGGATACAAGCCAGGATAAAATCCTGGAGCTCCATAGCCTGCAGCCAAATTCCCTGGATTTGGAAGTCTAGCAGCTGGGTAGTTTGGATACACATTTGGCAAGGTAGGTGCTGTATATCCTGAATTGAGATTTGAGTTGATGTTGTAGTCCAGGCCATAGTCTGAATCCAGCACATACAGGTCTTCTTCACTGAGTTGGCTGGGTTTAGGATGATCTTTTTTAAGCTCATTGATTTCTTTCTTAATTTCCTGAAAACCATGCATGTGTGTTTGTAGAATAAATTTACGTCAGGTTACACATCCAACACTTAATTCTGAAAATTATATTTTGTATAAGAAGACTTACCTGCACCATGTCATCCACATTTTGCAAGTGATCAACAGAGTGTTTAAGTTCATCAACAGACTTCTTGATTTCCTCAAATCCTCTTTTCATATGCTTCAAATCCTCAACCATTGCAGTCAAATTGTTAACTGCACCTTTGAAGCTTCTCAGTTCCTCCAAAAGGTTCCTGTGGGAACTAGTCAGAATCTTGTTCTGTTCCAGTATACTTGATGACATAAGTTGACGAATTTGGGCATCTAGTCTGTAATATCAAGGATTTATTATTCTATTTTAGAAGTGTTCTGCATATACTAATAGTAGAAAAAACTAGCTTTTAACTGTCAGGTCCCCATGATTGTCTGGCCCAACGATTATGAAGTCCTATCAGCAGAAACACCACATAATAAGTTTCAGGTGTTACATTATACAGGTGTCATCATACATTTACCTCTCAGGACTTGGTCTTGCTTCTTGCCTTGGAATATGCAGCTTCATAGGAGTAGATGTGATATTCATTTGATCATGTTTTGAACTATACTGTGTACTATTTTGGAAACTTGGCTGATTTGTATACCCTGCAGCTGATAGGTAATGCTCACCCACACTGTTATCAGAATCATTATCATCTGAAGTTCCATCATAATCATGGGAATTGTCAGGATCAATTCTTGATAACAGTCTCTCTATCTTCTCGATTTCTGTACCTGAGGATCAAAAAAT
The DNA here is from genome assembly GCA_963669975.1 of Acanthoscelides obtectus. Taxonomy (NCBI): domain Eukaryota; kingdom Metazoa; phylum Arthropoda; class Insecta; order Coleoptera; family Chrysomelidae; genus Acanthoscelides; species Acanthoscelides obtectus. The sequence continues at coordinate 39,147,465 of CAVLJG010000005.1, forward strand.
GGTATTAACTAACTTTACCAAAATACTAATTCAATACTTTGCGTTTGTAACTAGATTGAAGAGAAAATATATATATTAAGGCTCAAATGAGAATACAAACCTAGTTGAGCATTTAAAGGATGTGACCGATCCACAGAAGGATCTCTCAATCTGTCTAATGTCAAGTAGAGACAATCCCTAGCTTTGGAAAGCAAAATGATGTGTTGACTTCGCATCTCAGATGTGACATTTTCTTTACTTTGATTCGTCTTTTCATCAGCCATATGTTTGTAGATTTGGGCTTGATAAAAACTGGCATAAGGGTCTTTCAAGTGAGCAAACACTTCAAGTGCTCTATCATATTCTTTTTTCTTCATTAGCTGTGCACCTGTATGGAATAATACATTAATATACCTAGTTACGAATAGTTGACACATACAAGAATATGTAAGTGCTACCTCACTGCCAGTTACTCAATAAACCAGTACTGTGCTGGAATTATTACGGTCCTCATGTTTTAACCGCATAAAGGGAAACACTACAGTAAAACGTTTGTGCACATTATTTATCCTGGCTATACAGACAAACCCATATACGACTGACTTAATGTGTACGAGAGAGAAGCGTACAATTCATATGTTAGAAACCACCACGTTGCTTAGCAACCCGAGTGACGAGGCCACAGAGGTACCTGCTGTTTGCCGCGTTGCCATCGGCACACTCTAACATACGTGTTGCACGATTCTCTTTCAGTGATATTTGGATTTCCCTCTATATATGTTGTGGACATACAAAATTGACGATTTCATGAATTGGTCAGATTTCATGAAATGTATCATTATCCATTGGCCAGATTGTTAACCAGATCAATGATAACAAATCGTTTAACGATATAATCAACTAAATGCGCAGCTACTTCATGAAATGATCAAGCGTGTTTGATCAAATCGTAAAATAATTACACGAATTATCGATAGAGGCACTGGGCGCCTTGTTTACATTTCAACAATTGTTAATAACACATTCTTCAAGGGAAAATTCTAGTAATTTGTTACTAAATGAAAAAGAAAGTGAGGTTAAATGGCCTTACGACAAAAAGGTGCTCAAGTTCTCGAGTATTATATGTGTATGCGGGTCACACAAGTGCAGATCAAACAAAAAATAAAAATAAATATCTTTTAATCACAGTATAACCTATTTCACGAGTATCCATCACGCTTTGACGTCTATTGAGGTGAACAGCTGATCAGCAAGTGATATTTTTGCGTTAGTCTGCTACGTTGGCAATAATGAATCCGGTGTAGATCTAGTAAAACCTGTTTATAGCGTTTTTTTTGTTGTATGCAGATGAACTTTTCTAAATAAAAGAGCTGTTAGGAAGTACAAAATGAATCTGTAGCGTACAAAAAAACAAAACAAAATTCGGCTCTGGCTACCTGTCGCTGACGGATCCGTCAGAATTATGTGTCCTGTGCCGATATGGGAAATTTTGAAATATTACTAGATAATTAGCTGACATTCTACCGTGATGGATAGTCGTGAAATAGGGTATACACGCAACATGTTTCATAGGTTAGTACTTCACTCACAAATTACATTACCATTCAATTATTTGAATCATGTGCTAGCTAAAACATTGTGTTTATCTATTGAACTGCTGCTATATTTGACGAGACTGGAACTTGGGTTAAAAGCACTATCAATTCAAACAACATAATGATTGACAATTATCAAGTGGAGAGGAAAGATCGAAGTAGCAGAGGTGGAGGTATAATTTATATTAAAGACAGCATAAAATACAATACCCTTTATAAAAACATTATTGTCAATATTGAAAAGTTACAGATACGGAGTAAATCATACGAAAAAACATATATTACTGGTATCATATATGGGCCAACTGAAGGGAATATAAATGAATTCTTGAACAGTCTTGATGAATGCGATGAAATAATTTTATCTGGCGACATCAATATTGACCTTTTCTCCCAAGGCAATATTATAGGCATCTTTTCAGAGCTATTGGAATCTTACAATTTTAAGCAAATTATAGATAGCCCAAAGAGAATCACATTTTCAACTCAAACACTATTAGACCTGGTCATATTGAGTAAAACTTGTGAACTTACTTCATCAAGAAGCCATTCATTTACATAAAAATTTCGATCACCACCTAGTCTCTTGTACATTTGATAAAGAAAATAGCTCCTTATTCTACCCGAAAATAGTAAAAGTCGTGTTTGGAAGAATTTGAATTTTGGGTTTTTTGGTTATGTACTAACGACTATTAATTAGGACAAAATTTTCACTTTTAATGACGTTGATAACATGATGGCTTTTTTAACCGAAGAAATGGTTCATGTATATGATATCTGTTTTCTGTCCATCAATATAGGGTAACCAGAACCAATCCAGCATGGATAACCGATAACATCAGAGTCCTAACGAAATTAACGGACAAAGTGTTTAACAAATTTAAAAGCACTGGTCAACCGGCACATTGGGCCTATTACAAAGAATTGAGGAATTACACTAAACACTATGCATCGTGAAAAAAAGAATTTATAAATTATTCGTTTAGACAACCCCTACTGAATGGGGCCGTGGTAAATGCTTGTTCCGGAAGTTGTTGTATCCAGTACACACCTTCTTCCCGTTCAAGTCATTGTCCACGCGTTAACGAATACCTCAGTACCGATTGCCGGGTGGCGGTAAAAGTCCGCCAACGGGCCACATTAGGTCTATTTTACATCACTAACACGTAAAAAAAAGGTGGTAGACAAGGACCAGTCGACCGAGGCAGTACAACTCGCTAGCTTTTCCCATGGTGTCTTATAAATGTCCGCATGTTTCCACATCTAAGCTATGCAGTCGGTTATCCTCCAAAACAAAGAAATTAATGATGATGGATCCCTCGAGCACTAAGAACTCCGGACGTAAACTCACTCCACTCTCGGAATGTCCGGGTGGAGGGTGGGCTCGAGGGAACAACATCGAAGATAAAATTTGTTTTTCGAACATCTGCGGGATTAACAGCAACATTGATGGTGTCACTACCTGCAATCCAATCGTCCCGCCGTGCTTTTCTTGGCGGAGACAAAAATCTCAAGAGTCTGCACCGATTTACCATCTTAACTTCCCAAACTACGAGGTGCACTCCAATCTGCTCCAGAGATGTTTCTTTGGAATCAGACCGGAAGGACATTCTGTGGCTTTGCCTCAACTCCAAAACATCACCCAAATTCATTTGCTGCCTTTATCGCTCTCCCTCGGACATAACTGGGATGACCTACTCGAATACCTCGCCGTCCAGATCGACTTCCTGAACATCAATCATCCCGCTTCAGAGGTAGTTCTTCTCGGTCATTTCAATGCCCATAATGAGCTTTGGTTGGGCTCAAACGTGCAGTCGAAGCATTCGCTCTTACCCAAGGGCCGACTCAGCTGGTGACGAGCCCTACTTTTTTCCCCCGCACCTCGTCACACGCCAGTAGCCTGCTGGATCTCTTTCTGATCACGCATCCTGTCCCTTACAGCACTGCTGTCCTGTCCCCCCTGGGTAACTCAGACCACGGTGCTGTGGAGGTTAGGTTTCGGTCGCTGTGGCAGCAGAAACTCGTACAGGCCGCAAAACTTGGCATTACGGACATGCCGACTGGGAGGGGCTCAGAGATTTCTTCTCTAGCTTTCCTTGGAAAGATGTCTGTTTCACTGACGCGGATGCGTCGGCTGTCTGTTCTTCGATAACCGAAATTATCCACGTCGGAATGGAGGAATACATCCCTCACACAGTGAAAGTGTCTAGACCAGGGTCCAACGGCTGGTTCAACAAATCGTTGTGTCGCTGCTCGCCAGCAGAAGATCAAGGCACACAGAACCTTCTTACAAAACCCCACTGTAGAGAACAGACAAGCCGACGTTGTGTCCAGAAAAAAATATAAAGCAACGGTTCGCAATGCCAAAAACCAGCACGATATAAAAGTTAGGCAAAGGGTAATGTCGCAGCGCAATGGCAGTCGGTCTTTCTGGACGCTGGCCAAGCAGATTGAAAAGAACTTCTCACACAGTAGCCTTCCACCACTTCCGTGTCAGGATGGAACTATTGTATTCAACTCCAAGGGCAAGGCGGAAGTGCTGGTCAAGATCTTTGCTGCCAACTCCACCATGGACGTCCCCCCCAACGCACAAGTGCCGTCAATTCAGGGTTCCCTACACTATGCGGGAGGTAACATTCAGGCATAAGACAGTAAGACAAGTGCTCTTGTCGCTCGACATCAACAAAGCTTCTGGCGCGGACTTGATTCCTGCCATTGTACTGAAGAGATGTGCACCGGAGCTTGCTCCAGTTCTTTCGCGTCTCTTCCCGATATCTTATCAATCCAACACCTTCCCAGAAAACTGGAAATTTGCTCATGTCCAACCCATCCCAAAAAAGGCCGACCCTTACAACTACAGGCCTATAGCTCTGCTTTCTGTTTTAAGTAAGGTGATGGAGAGGTGCATAAATCGCTAGATTCTGGACTACCTCGAACGCCACAGCTTGATTAGCGACAGGCAGTATGGTTCCCGGCACCAACGATCCACACGGGACCTCCTAGCTTACGTCAAGCGATTGTGGAGTAAACTCATCCAGTCTATGGCCTCCCAGAAAAGCTTTTCAGATGGGTGGCTAACTTTATCCGTCGTAATTGACGGGTTCTCCTCTTCATCCCACAACGTCAACGCGCGTGTTCTCCAGGGGTCGGTCTTGGCTCCGACACTGTTTCTCTTACATATCAACGACATCCTTTCCTGCACGATCAACCCAATCCACAGCTTCGCTGATGACAGCACTCTACAAGCAGGAATTCAGAGTGACAAGCCGATCTCTGCCGCTGAGTTGGAAAAAAGAAGACTAGCGATGACTTCCTCTCTGACAAGAGACCTGGAGGCTATCACTGCTTGGGGACGCAACAATCTTGTACAGTTCAATGCTTCCAAAACGCAGTACTGTACTTTGACGAACAAAAAGCGTCCCTGAGCTCACCCGGTTTCGATGGATGGTGGAGTTCTGCCAAAGAGCCATTCATTTCGGCTGGTCGGAGTCCAGATCACCGAGGACCTAATCTGGCACGAACACATCTCGTCAATAGGTGCAGCCGCTGGGAAAAAGCTAGCCTATTTGTTTAGGGCTAAGAAGTATACTTTACCTGAAGTCACTTGAAATAGCATAAAAACCTTTGGTCGGCGCGTCCTGTGTAATTTCATGACGTATCATAGGCGTGCGGTCATTTATTTAGAACGATAATAATAATGTTTTTATATCACAATAAATGAATTTTACTATCTTCTTATTTTTTTGATTTGGGATAAAAAATACTTATATTGGGAGTTTATTTATGTTGACTGAAAGTTAAGAAATGGAAAAATTACAGAATTCCAACGTTTGACATAGGCAAATATTTACATAGCAGGTAGGTATATAAAGACTTACATTATAGGTATTTATATATCATCCTCTCCTTGTAGAGGAATTACAACGGGATTTACAGGAGGCAAAACACAATATTCATTTTCTTTTTCAATAATATGCCTAGAACACTGCTTCCATAGGTCTGTGGCAGCAATATGAGATACTGCATCTCTTATTGTGGCCAATAGCGATTCACTTAATTGATGGGTCTGATTATGTTTTCTTACTTTTTTTTTTAAAGCAGCCCAGACCAACTCAATCGGGTTAAAAATGCAGTAATAGGGAGGTAGACGTAATACTTCATGGCCATTTTGCTGAAGCAGATTGTCAACAACATACTCTTTTTCAAATTTTTGTCCTTTAATAAGATCCAATAATATGGCTTTGGTTGATTTTTGTGGTATTTCCATTTCCTTATCCTTCATAAAATCAATAATGTCTTGTTTTTTTGTGCCTGTATTCGGAATTTTGTTTTTCTGTCGGGAATGGTATGGCGCATTGTCCATAATAATCACTGAATTTGGGGAAATGTTTGGTATTAACTGCTGCTCTATCCACTTTTCAAATAAGTCGGAGGTCATGTCCTCATGATAGTCGGCACATGATTCTTTGATATTTTTGGCAGATAACAGCAAGGCATTAGGTATAAATCCATTTTCACTGCCAGCATGGAGAATAATGATTCGTTTTCCACGGTTGCATGGTGCATTTAAAATGCACTTGTTGCTGTCGTCAACCCAGCCATACTGCACAACATCATGGGTACCATACCACGTTTCATCCAGGTAAATCAGATTTCTTTTCTGCTCTCTATAGATTTTAACTTTGTGCAAAAATTCTTGGCGCAATTCAACGATTCGAGACGACTCCATAATCACCATTCTTTTATCTAATTTTTTGTATTGAAAACCACACAGTTTTACAATACAGTGCAGTGAGTCTAAGCATTTGTAATTATAAAAATCTTCAGGATAATCTTTTAATTTATCCCGTATCATTTCCAACGTGGGCACCAAATTTTCTTTATAAAATCCGTATATTATACGACGAATATCTTCCTGAAAACCCACGTCTATTCTTTTTAATTTTTGCCCTATGCGCTTTCTGTGGAAGGAATGGTTGACTACATCTCCCCTTTTTATAACCCGATAAATGGTAGACCGACTGATTTTTGTCAGGATACAAATTCTGTTTAAAATTTGATTTTGCGAGGAATCTGGATTTTCGTTTTTCAGACAATCATACATATTTAGGATTACTCTTTGGGTCTGTTCCTCTAAATCTTTATGAAAGAATTCTGCCTGCACAGGTTCATCAACCACCTCCTCGTGGCTTGGAGCATTTTCCCAAGGTCTCCAAAGAGCCATATTTAGGACACACAAGAACAATCAACACAACAATTAAATCAACAAGTAAACTGAGTATTCAAAAGTCAAAAACACACAAACTAATAAAATCTATGAAAAAAACACGGACAGGCTAAAGAAAACACGTTTATTCACCGCTACATGGCACTGGCTAAACTGTTTCAATTTTCAGTAGCCACCTGCACTTGTTCGGAACTCTGACATACCCGCTTTCTCATTGGCTATGTCCACGCATAGGCGTGCTTTACTCCACGTGGACCGGTGAAACTGCCTTTGATCTTATACGGGGGATATTTGCTGCGAAATTTGGCGATTTTTGCAGCAACAGAGCGTGTTAAATATAGATATATAAAACGCACCCGGTATTTCACAGTGTTTCAAGTGACTTCAGATAAAGTATACTTTTCTCCGCATGACCTTCTCACTCTATACAAGGCCCAGACAAGGCCTAGCCTCGAGTATTGCTCACACGTTTGGGGTGCTGCCGCCCCGACTACATTATCCATGCTCGATGCCGTCCAGAGGAGGGCGGTCCGACTGATCGACGATGACAGACAGTCTCGGGACTCTTTCGCACCGGCGGGCTGTCGGCGATCTAGCTCTTTTCTACCGTTACACCAACGGGCTTTGCTCCTCAGAGCTCTCTTCCATGATGCCGCCGCGCAATGTGCCTGCCAGACAGACCCGCCTGACTTTCGCGTCCCATCCTAACCGTGTCGAACTTCGTACATCCAGAACCGGCCGATACGACCCCTCCTTTGTCCCGAGGGTGTCGAGATTGTGGAACCATCTACACGAGGAAGTTTTTCCCAGTTCTATTAACCTTAGGCAGTTCAAAAATCGTATTAATAAAATTTCTTGGGGATCATCATAGCAGCCGCGGTGTTCCGGCATTTAGGCTTCTGCCTGCGCGGCTGCTTCGATATATAAAAAAAAACAAAAGGATACCAAATTAACCTGACAACGATTGCGTCAAACAGGTGTCACAGAAAAAATTAATAACGGCTCAACATCAACAACATTCCTTTACTAGTTGTAACTGTAAGCAAAAATCTGGGTTTATGGTTGGATAATGAACTAAAATTTGACCATCATATAAAGAAGTTATGTTCAAAATTTTATGGTATCCTCACAGAAATTTACTAAACAGTAAATTAAAATTACAGCTGTGTGATTCACTAATCTTTTCTACGATATCTTATTGTGACGCAGTCTATGGACCCGCTTTATTACAGTCATGTTTATAAGGAGAACGGGACATTGAATCTACAAAAGCTTAGAATCTATCATTAACTATCTCTAGACCATAAGACCTTAATGAATAAAAAACCAAATTACCTTCTAAATAAGCTACGAAAATATGAAGATCAACTTAGTGACAAGAAATAGTCTATCTCTAGTTGTACCCCACCACTCTACATCATTATACAAAAAAAGTTTTTCATATACTGCGCCCAAACACTACAACAATCTACCAACTGATTAAATCAATTACAGTCTAATAAATTTCAAGAAAAAATTAAAAACAATGCTTCTTCCTACCTCCTCTACCTGATAATAATGAGATCAATTTTTAAAAATTCAGCTAGAATAAGACTGACTGTATGATTTTTCGAAACATATCGTATGGGCATTACGATTTTATATTGAATGACCCTGAATTTGAACATGTATACTTGTATAGACTTAAAGATTATTAGGCAATTGTCACAAATCAAATGTATTTGTAAAAGAATCGAATAAAGGCATATTATTATTATTATTATTATATACGTACGTATGTGAAATCCAAAGTTCATCTTAATTTCTATTTCATTTTTAGGTTAGACGTCAAATAAAGAAGAATAGGATGGCCATGCGAGGTAATAACTTAATTTGTGATACTTGATAATTTTATTTTAATTTCTCAAAGTTACTAGTCTTAATAAAGTTGTTTGTCATATTTAAGGAACAATAAACGAGTTCTCGACATATTCTGAATTTTTATTAAAAATATTCTATAGATACCATATTTCACGATATCATCAATCGTGGATGAGCATATGATCAAATTCAGTTGGCCATTTCATGAAAAGCGACAATTTCACGAATTGATCAATTCTAGGACATGGCCACGACTTATACGGTGAGATTCAAATTTGACTGACGTCGTAATATGTACGAGAGAGAAGCATGATAAGCTTGCGATATGTACGTTAGAAGGAGATAGAAGCACCTGGTTGCCAGCAACCCGGGTTCGAGGTCGCGGAAGACATGGACGTTCTCTTTCTAACATACATTTCGCACGCTTATCGCGCTTCTCTCTCGTATATATTAGGACGTCAATGGTACTTGGTTTCAGAGTGTATATGACACATGAAACCAAAAAATCTATTCTTACCTGTGAACAACTTTCCCTGCTCAATATAACTCACAGCCTCAGGGACACTCATTTCTTTATTCTTATACTCAAATAGTCTATTGTTAGGATATACAATTATTTGGCTATTCTTGATCTTTTCCAAAAGTGGAAGAGCAGTCCTCCAATACAAATCAGCTCTTGCACTATTAGCCTCAATCTCAGACTGTTTTGTTAAATTCTTTGACCTCTCTTCAAATAAAGTTCCCAAATTTACCAGTACCTTCACATCCAAGCCATGATGGCCTACACATCTAACAACCTCAATGCCGTTGATCAATGCTAGCCTCACTTCACTTGCATCACTACCTTGTTCATTCTTGTGCATTTTATATGCTGCCTTGATGAATTTTGATTGGTTCACTGAACCTAATGTGTCCGTTATTGCAGCTGGAAGCACCCTGGGCTTATTTTTATTAAAGTGCATTATATTGTTATCAATCCCCAATTTGGTACACAAGGTTGCACAGTATATAAATGCCTGTATGTCAAGAATGTTCAAGGTTTCAGCAGCACAGTTGACCAAATTTTTAACAGTGTATTGTAATCCATCAAATCCTTTGACATGAAAATCAGAGAGCTTGGTGTTAAGAGCAATCCAGATGTAATGGTGCAATGAGTCTGGGTAGACCAGTTGAGCCGTTTCATCATATCTAAGTATATCTTCATTATTAGGCAGTCTAATTACTGGCTCTAATGGTTGGTCACTAGAAACAAAGCAACTAGTACTCATTTTCATCTGCTGATCTCTTTGTATAAAAACTCTCTTAAAGACTTGTTCTCGCCATGACCCCATTGAATACTGAGAGGCTTTTTCTAGAACTGCAGACTTTCTGTCTTTAAAAGCCTCAAGTAAGACATGTCCTGTTTGTGAACATCTAAAAGAAGAGTCTTTATGCCATTTAAGCACCAACTGTCTGGAATTTTCGGGAAGATGCAAGAACCACATGCTCTGAAGGTCTATAGGATATGAGTGGTATGCAGCAAATAATACTGGTAGGGTAATATTTGATGCCTGTTTAAAAGGAATGACATCTATCTTAGCTAGCTTGAAAATCGATGTTGCTACATGGAAATATAATTGTGCACGGTAATGATTCAAAAATTCAGATACCAAGTGTTGATCAGGACAGTCCTTGAGGTTTTGAGAAGCCTTAGATAGCATTTGGTCAAAATTAAACACTGCAGTAATACACTCTATTGTATTTTTTGAAGTATCATTGTGGTCATCTAAGCTCAAGGCAGCAAGCCTATCAAGAACAGATACTGAGAGAAACCAATACTCCCAATTTAATTGTGTAACACTTCTTTGATACTTCAATAAAACTTCAGCTACTGTTTCATACCAGGTAATGTTATTAAATATATCTAAGTTTTTCTGCTCTATATCTGTAATATGCTTATAGGCTTCTTTAATCTTATTATGCAGTATGAAAAGTTTTAGTATCTTGCATCTAAGGTTAACATCTAATGGTCTGTTTTCTAGTTCTTTCATCAGTAATTGTGTTTCTTGTTCTGGATCCTTAGATTCAGTTGTGATAAGTTTTTCTTTTAGCTGATAAACCACAGGGTTATATGGATCAATGGTTTGAGCTAAGCTGAGGTAACATTTGGCACTCTGCTGATTCATTTCTTCATCTGCAGAAGCAAGTAGTTCACAAACTAGAAAAAAATTTTTAGACTTGTCAGGTGTATTTGTAGATTTATAGGTGAACATTTTAGAAGTTGCTTCAGACTTACCTTTTAGTATTAAACTCTTATTCTTTGAGTCAATCTGCACGCTGTTCTTATAAGCTTCTAGAGCTTCATAGTTTTTGCCTTGCTTCTCATAACATTTTCCTAGCAACTGGTATGCCTCTGCAGACTTGGGCTTGACACTGAGGTATGACAAGATGTAACGGATTGCATGTTCACAATCACCAACATTGTAGTATAGTTTGGCAAATGAGAAGCTCCTCAGATTTCTCTGTTGAAAAAAAAAACTTCTATGTCATTGTTGTAATGGCAACCAAGACATAATACAGATAGAAAGCAAGTACAATGTTGTAACTAGCATTAGATTGATTGAGCAATATTCCACTGAATTTTAGGCACAAAAGTTTTTAAATTAATTAATGAAAATATGTGATAGGGATATTTAGAGGGTATTCAAATTGAGTCTACTGCCAACACTCAAGCATGAATTAACATATTCTACCTTTATTAGAGATGTAACAAATATTCGCATTCGCGGATATTCGCATATTTTTGCGTATTCTCATTCGCAAAATTTCTGCGAATGTTTTGCGATTATGAATATCAGAAAAAAATTCAATCATTAGCTAATAGTAGGTTAATCAAAAAAACCCATTGATTTCTTATGTTTTTAATACAAGAGAAAGTAATTTAACCTGGTAATCACATTATCAGTCTTCACTTAATCATTTGGTATTATTTATTTATTTACTTTACTTTGGGCAATGAAGCTTAACATTAAATTTTCATAGAGCCTATTATAAGACAAAAAAATGTAATGCAATGTAAAGAAACAAAAACAAATTCTTCGATTCAATTTTTATCAGTTTTTACTTAGGTTTTTAATGTTACATAATCAACTTCTTCACCAAAATCAAAAATAATAATCAAAGAAATATAGTATTCTTCTACAACAAAATATAAATATAATCATTTTTTATAAGAATCATAAGTAAACACTTTAAACAAACAAAAATAAAATTATATCTTAGACTTTAATGAAGCTTAAAAATTAAATTCTCATTAGAACTTGTATTGTACCACAAACATTAAATGCAATTGAATCAAACAAAAACCAGTTCTTCTATGAAACTTCCATCACTCTTTAACTTAATATTTAAATAAATCATCTTGAATAAAATTAAAAAATATAATGCATAATAAAACCAAAATTATATTCTTCTACAACAAACAATAAATATAGTCGAAAAACACGCAAAAAAATTATACTCTCAAACAAAAATATTCGCCTTCGCGAATGTCGGGTAGCACATCACATATTTGCATTCGCATTCGCGAATGTTCAAAAAATGACATTCGTTACATCACTAACCTGTATATAGCCAACCATGTACTGTATTTGAGAATTTGCACAGCTATGTTTGTCCTCTCTACATTTGAAATCTACTCTGAGCAGGACAGTGACTCAAAGATGGCTTTGTAGCCAACTATATGATCAAAAGAGAATGGCAGTGATGTCTAATTTTGCTCCTGCTAGGCAGCACTAGTGTGCTTGGGGTCAGACTCAAAAGTACATGAGAAAATATAGATTTGAATTGCATTGATGAGAACAGCTGATAAACAAGTGACATCTTTGTATTAAAAGTGTTAGCAATTTTGAATTGTGAATCACTTGTCAAATACAGGGTATTATAGGCATTTTGAAATGTTACTAGATAATCAGCTTTTATTTGCTGTCACATTTGACATGATGGAGATTCATGACAGTGGCAGATTTAGAGCCCCCCCCTAGACATCTGACACTTGCTTTTGTAATCTAACACCATTGTGTTTCTGACACATCATGGCGACAGAGTCATACTAACTATAAATTATAGCTATAGGAACTGAGCATTGCAATTTTTTGGTATCCTTTGGTATTTCAAATGTTTGACATCACTTACGTTTACAACACAATTCTCATGATTTATTCGTATACAGGGTGTAAAGTTAGTAGTGGATCAACAAAGTTAGGTGATAAAGGTCCTCAAAACCTATCGAATGAGCCCCTATATGTGTGGTCCGAAATATTATAGTTCAGGAGATGTTTGCAATTTATGCAAGATATGACTGACCATTCAACCTGGTGGGCAATTCATATGGTCCAATTAATTTTTTGTTGGGTACTCCAGCCCATAAATTAACCCCGAACTGACGTTGAAAGCTGTGTCGGCAAATAGGGTATGGATTTTCCATGCTCCATGAATGGAAATTATGCACGTTGGATATTCCATCTTGGTTAAAGTTTGATTCATCTGTCCATAAGATGCTGTCGAAAAAAGTTTCATCCTCTTCGCACCTTCTCAACATATTTTCACAAAATTCAAGCCGTTGTGCACAGTTGCTTTTAAGCAATTCTTGTACTTTTCGTACTTAGTAAGGATGAATGTTCTCCAAGCCTATGCACTGAAGTATGGAATATGTTTCTGCCTCGGGCAATGGCTCTGGTGCTTAAACAAAGGCTTCTATTATATCTTCTTGGAGCATCCTCCGCGCTCCTAGTTGATGATGAGTGCCTAGTATGCGGCCCTCCATATACGCATTATGGCCGCATAGAAAAACGCGGTAGTCGGGATATACCGCCGGTTGTAGTCCACCTCTTCTAACCACAGACTCCCGATGCATGCAAGCAGCTCTTAGAGCATTTCCTAGGGCAGCATCATAATAGTAATCCATTTCTGAATATGACATGATCCTACTCAGATGCCAAACGTTAGATACAAATTCCGCGCTGAACCATTGCGTGACTTGGTAATTTCGGTCGTTAGCCAGTTGTAGGTATTTCCTTTGCCCCACATTGATCCCTGATCCCTATTCCCATTGAAAACTATACATGGTCCATTCCCCTGTTTTTTTTACAGTATTTGCTTTTTTGGTTAGTTGCGTTTTTTTTTGTTAGTTGCTTCGTATTTTTTGTGATGTTTGTCAGGACATAGACTTCTACGATATTTCTAACTTCATCTTGTGATAAATTTGCAATATTCGAAATTTCGTTGAATTTGTCCCTCTCCTGTGGAGGGTTGATCCCCCCGAATCAATTCAATCAATGTCCATTTATAATATTCGTTAACTAATTATCCCTTTGTTGTACTTTTATGATAATCATAGCTGATTTAGCATAATCCCGCCAATGTGCCCGATCACCAATTTGGGGCCGGTTATCGCCGCATTGGTCCTTAGTAAATATGTTGAACTTACCTCAGTTTCACCATTAACCTTCTTTAAGCAATTGTCCACGTGTTTGTCAACTTCCAATTTAGTTTTAAACATTTTGTATGACGATGGACTATAACAAAACAAGCACTAAAACAACAAAACACTTGGATTATCTTCGTAACAGCGAACCACAAGCAACCATTTTCTCATTTTCATACGCGTATCGTATTTGCGCAATGCGTAGTGGTAGCAGTGTTGCCAGGTGGAGTCGACGATATTTCGGTAGAATTGTATGGAATTTTTCGGTAGTTTTTCAGTAGATTGAATACCGAAGAGTAAGTGATGGCTTAAACCTAAAACAATTTTATTTAACCCAAAATATACTCTAAAATAGAAAGAGAAAACAAAAATAAACAGTTTATATCTCACTTTAGCTAACTAAAGATAAAATATTCTTAATAAAAAACAGAAAAAGTCTATAAAATAAAAAATGTGTAAGCTATATTGGAAAATCATTCTTCCGATTAATTTTTTTATAAGTTTTTATGAGTCAAATTATCTACTAATTTTCGTTGCCAAATGTACCATCAGCAGGAATGGTAAATTATGCTTGGCCAAAAATGCGCTCAAACCAATTTCTCCTGGAAATAATAAATTAATTTTACATTCTTTAATATCATTTTCTAATTTCTTTGATGCACCTGCAACTGCAAATGACAACAGTTTTGGCTGTTCTGCTATGGTTTGCACTTTTTTATGAGGTTGTCCATTTGCGTGTTTTATAAGTGCATCTCTTCCAGTTTTGATATTAATATATCTTTATCAGCATTTCCCATAATCACGCCCTTTATTGCTTTTTTAAGACAGCCTTGGAAATCTGCAAGCCAGGCAATACTAATACTGGCCGAATTCGGAATTACTAAGTACACGCTACACGAAATACAGGCATGGACTTGTCAGGAGCCGCTAGGCCTAGGCGATGCAGCCAAATCATCGAGTATCTTCGGTGATTCCCCAGATGCGAAGAATCAGCGTATGTGGCACACCAATGTCAGGCAAATAGAATAAAAATATATCTGGTATAGTAGGAATAATAATAGTACTTTTGTCATTCTTTTTATCTTTTTATATATAGGGAACAAAAATTATTCAATTGAAGGATAAGTCCACTTTTTGGCAGATTTTGCTTTAAAATCGGTAGTTCGGTAGACCAGGACCAAAATCGGTAGATCTACCGAAAAATCGATACACCTGGTAACACTGAGTGGTAGTCCAGTGTTGTCACAGTACTGAGGGCCACATTACTGGATTGTACCACAAAACACGTAAAGGTGCGCCTACATGAGAAATTTCTTGAGCAATTATTGCTCGGCAACATATATGGATCAATGTATACCAATTAGTGGAGCAATCTGTAACAATTTCAATAAAATGCGGAAATTGTTTCGGCAACATTGTTTGTTAATTGCTCCATGTATTCCATATTGCTCAATGTC
Organism: Acanthoscelides obtectus; assembly: GCA_963669975.1. Taxonomy (NCBI): domain Eukaryota; kingdom Metazoa; phylum Arthropoda; class Insecta; order Coleoptera; family Chrysomelidae; genus Acanthoscelides; species Acanthoscelides obtectus. The sequence goes on from CAVLJG010000005.1 coordinate 39,163,047, forward strand.
GCCAACACGAATTGTCGAATATCCACTGGACATGGAAATTTATGTCAATTTCTTTTTTCTATCTCACTTACACGTATTTATTCTGCGGTACTACGTCTCGCTTCCGGCGGCAGAGCGAGAGCGTGGGCAGAATACAGCGGCGCCAGCGCTCTGTTTGTTGGAGATTGTGTGTGACTGCACATAGTTGATTAAAGAAAATCTCGACATCGTCTTTGTGGAACAATGAAGAGTATTAACTTTATTGATGCAGTTTACTTGCATGTTTGTTTGAGGGATAACAAGAGTGCTGATTTTAAAGATCGCTTGCTTAAAAAAGATGAATGGACTTTACGTTTACATCTGACACTTATTGTATAATATTTATCCAAGAGCATCTGTCATAAGTAGCCAGTAACTGTTTGCATTATTAGAAAATTATATCAGCTGTGTCAGTTCGAGAATGGATTTTAAGACATGAAGAACATGGTGCGTGAACTCAGAGCCGAAGATCCATCACAATTTTCAAACTTCCTTCGAATGAAAGTTCAGAAAAGCTATCAGTATTCGCGAGAGACGTGCCGTAACATTAAGATTCTTGGCGTCTTATAAGTAGGTTACAAATTTATTATACAAATTCATTTTACCTTCTAAGTTTCAAAATTTAACAGTAATATTATTCGCTGGTGACTCTTATGCCAGCCTGAGTTATTTATTTAGGATACCGAAGTGCACAATAAGTTCAATTATTCCGGAAGTATGTAGAACAATATTTGAAGTACTGAAAGACGATTATATGAAAGTAAGTTTTTAATTTAAAAAAAAAATATTACAGATTTACAAAATTATACTCTCAGTTTCTGTGTAACAGATTGTGGAAAAGTCTGTTGACTAGACTGTTCTGAATGTTCCGCATGACCAAAATATTAGCTCACTGAACTGGGATTGCTATAGATAACCGAATTTAGTCGAACTTCTTCGTCACTTATTTCTATTATGGCTTGTTGTAATTTTATTTTTAACTTCCTACGTAAATAATCGGATGAAAGACCTCTTAGGCTCTTAGTTCAGTTGCAATGTATTTCCCAAATACACTTTCTTTTAAACCATTATTTTTCTTTTTCTTTCTAGAATTATGTAGAGTCTCCTAGTTTTTTGGTTTAATATTATCAACAGTATTTACTTCAGAATGCTCAAGCGACACATCTTGACTGTCATCTTGTATCTGATTGTCATTTTTACTCTTCTCCACATCATCCTAGAAAACAATAATGAGATTTTGAATTCCTGGATGTCATAAACTCTATTTCATTCTGTAATATAAAACGCACCTTTACATTACAGCATCATTTTACTTGGTTTTAGTCCAGAAAATAAAATCGAGTCCGGTAAAAAAAATCCCGGCTTATTTCGGTAAGATGTTTTACGGGACGACCGAAATTTGAAAAAGATTTGTTAGTTATTTGTTTCGAGATTTCAGTTCATGTTTCGGATTTATAACCTAAATTTTAGGCACCAAATATACTAGAAATATGGCAGATGATTAGTATGAAATTTGAACTAAAATGGAATTTCAGAAATTGTTTGGGGGCTATCGACGGCAAACATCTTATCCAAGCACCTCAGAACAGTGTTAGCTATTAGTTCAACTATAAGGAACACCATAGCACTGTTTTAATGACAGTTGTTGATGTTGACTATAAATTTCTCATCGCCACAGTTGGTTCTAATGGATGAGGTTCCGATGGGGGAGTTTTTACAGCTAGCGGAGTTTCCCATTTTATAAATACGGAATAAAGAAATCAGGGAAATCGGCACTTCCAGGAAGAGTATTATGTATACCGCTTGCTTTTGTAGGTGTTGATGCGTTTCCTTTGCAACCATATAACATATATACAGGGTGTCCGCAAAGTTGGGGTTTTCCTTTACACGACGTGTAGATCTTGAAAACATAATCAATTTTTCTTAGTACCATATACACCAATGTCTTAAAGGAACCGAGATAGAGGGCTCTGCAACATCAAAAATATCTGAATACCGTCCTGTAGCCGCGACCCGCCGAGATATCCCCGACACCCCGACTGGTACAAGGTCTCAACCCGACGGCAGAACTGGGTCGGGGTCAGTGTGTCAGGTTAGTATGCAACCTTCAACCGACGACTACAGTCACGCGTGTAGAGGTCAACGAACTCGTATAATCGATTGCGTTTCAAAAAACAACAAGCACTAGAGACGTGGCTAGAGAAGTGCAAGTATCAAAAACTAAAGTGTGGCAAACGCTGCGTGAAGAGGGGCTGTATCCGTTTCACGTCCAACGTGTACAAGCCCTTCAACCTGACGATTTTCCAGCAAGAGTGCGGTTTTGTGAGTGGTTGTTGCATCAACATGACAATAATCCGGACTTTTTGAAGTGCATATTGGTTTCAGACGAATCTACGTTCACGCGTAATGGGGTGAATAACTTTCGCAAAGCTCATGTTTGGTCATTTTCAACAAGATTTTCGGTGAATGTTTGGGCTGGCATGGTGAACGGTATGCTCATTGGACCATTTATTCTCCCAAATCGATTGGACGGGATGCAATACCTAGACTTTTCACGCAACATTTTGCCTTCCTTGTTAGAAGATGTGCCATGAAGTGTAAGACAATCAATGTGGTTTCTGCGTCTGCTCGGTAGCGCTCCAGCTGATTTCATTTTCTGTTGGAGCGGTATGATTTCGGGCAGAGACGTACTTAGCCCTTCTCGTCAACTGGAGAGTGAGTACTTTTTCCTTTATTTTTTTTACTTGGTCGCCCTCGTTTCACTACACATTATCTTTGTTATTTCAAGGGTAGTTGTTTCTGAAAAGGAAAACCCCAACTTTGCGGACACCCTGTATAATGAAACCTTATTCATTTAACAGTCAAAGTTCTATGAGAATTTATAATTATACCATAGACTTTCCAGAGCAAGGAGAATATTGGAAAATACTTTTGGTATTATGTCAAGTGTATTCAGAATACTTGGTAAACCAATTCTTCTTGTTCCAGAACGCGTCGATGCAATTATTTTGGTCGCTTGCTGTTTACATAATTATTTATTATCTCAAAAATGCTCAGCAATGATATGTGCTCCCGAAGGTACATTTGATAGAGAATATCCTGACACCGATGAGCTAATACCGGGAAATTCGAGGCACGGAGATAAACCGCAAAATTTGTTGCCGTTGACGCAACAGGGTGTAGTATTAACTATACGAATAACTCAAGAGAAATTAGAGAATAGGTTCGATAGTATTTTGTTAACCCTCAGGGAGAAGTTTTTTTGGCAATATAAGTTAATGTAAAGTTAATATAAAAAAACGTAAAGAATATTAAAATGTCTTTTTTTTCTTACCGTTGGTATATTTACCAGTGCTGATCTGCATACTATACTACTTTGTATCAGGTAAACAAAATACACAAATAAGTTCGTGCGGTTGTTGTATATCGCACATTGCCATGGATGTTGTTGATTGATAGCGATTGTTTGTTACCTGTTGTCACTTTAGTATGAATCCTTCTTTTCTCACACACATAAAAAGTTGCTGAAAATTGTTACATATCTAGTTTTACTAATTGAAAATGGCGACGAATAAATCAGTAATTCGAAGTTGTTTACTGTATGAGTACAAACTTGGTACAAAAGTTGCAGCGGCGGCGCGAAAAATATGTACCCCATTCGGAGATGGTGCCGTTAGTGAACGAACAGCACAGAAGTGGTTCAAAAATTTGTCTTTGGGAGATCTCAAAAATCATGAACAACGAGGATCTTCGACAGGTTGTGGACGCAAATTCCAGGACAACATGCCAAGAACCTGCAGAAATGTTCAGAGTGAGTCCTGAAACTATTCGTTTGCATCTTCATCATCTAGGAAAGACGTGGAAGTTAAGCAAATGGGTCCCACATGAACTGACAAATGATAACAAATTAAGTCGTCTTACCATTTGATCAACAAACACTTCACGTAACGCTAATGAACCATTTCTTAATCGGTTATTAACCTGCGACGAAAAATGGATCTTGTATTCGAATTCTAAGCGTTCGTATCATTGGTTGTCGCCTGCTGATTCGGTATCACACACGCTCAAGGCTTCCTTGCACCCAAATAAGGTTTTGTTGTGTGCTTGATGGACAGCAACTGGAATTGTCCATTATGAGTTTTTGGAAAGGAGTCAAACCATCACTGCTAAAGTGTATTGTAAGCAGCTTCAACGAGTACATACAGCACTCATCCAGAAACAGCCTTCTTTGATCAATCGGAAGAAAGTGATATTCTTGCAGGATAACGCCAAGCCTCATTCCGCAAAAGTAACTCGAGAAAAAATTTCTGAACTCGGCTGGGAAACGTTACCGCACCCGCCATAACCTCCCGACATTTCGCCCAGTGATTATCACCTTTTTTGTCTCTTGACAACTATATGAGGCACCGACAGTTCACAACTCGAGATGGTGTAATAAATGCAGATCGCCAATTTTTTGACTCCAAATCCAGGGAGTTCTATAATACCGGCATACAAAAATTGGCTCCAATTGGCAAAAGGTCATTGAATGTGATAGAGTAATTACTTCGACGAATAAATAGTGTCTTATTGTTTCTCAATAAAAATTTATATTTTTGTACTAAAAACCGCACGAACTTATTTGTTTACCTGAACCTGAAACAAAAGCGATTTAAAATACGGCCACTTTGATGAATAAGGTTCGCCGGTACCCTGGCCTGATTTTTTCTTAGCAGTTTTTTTAAATTCGCTGTTGAATTGTTTCCTTAAGTTTAAGTTATGAATTTTCCTGGTTATTTCATCTACAGTGGTTCCAAATTTTTCACCAAGCTCACTTAGGGCATTTTGTTTTTTCACTCTATCTTTATAAAGTTTACATTTAACATCTCGAAGTTCTGGTTTATTGCGGTACATATTAGTTAACCCATTAAGTTCACTTTTTAGCCATTCTTTTTTATCACCCATCGTGTATATGCGAGAATAAATTGATGGACACTTCTTCAAAAGTAGACGTCTGGCCAACTAGCGCGATTTATTTCCGGTGAGTCGAAATTTGTAAAAGCAGCAATGTTTACATTAATCGTATAGATATCTCGACACATATTACCAAAGACTGATACATATATTTCAGACATACATTTTTGGTCGTTTACATTAATCAGAACTAGTGTCTGACATAAATATCATGCAATATATGTTAGATGTAAGCGTACCATTACTGTTTTGTGCCTGACATTGTGCCTGACATTATGCCGAGTCCACACCAAACCTACTAAACAGAAACAAAACAGCAACTCAATGTTTTTCAACAATTAAGGAACAAATCGGCAACATTTCGTCAACAATTCGTGTTTTGTTTGTGTTGCGAAACAAATTTAAAACAGAAACTAATATCAAAAGCGAAGGCGCTGTGTAGGGTGTTTAAAAATAAATACGCAGTATGTCGGTTGAAAAATTAAAGTGGAGTGTAGATAACACGGTAAATTAATTGGAGTATATAGGGAGTATCTTTTATCTTAGTGTTACGGCCAAACGTTCAACTACTTTAATGGCATTTCTGAAATTGGTATTTTTTTTGTAAATTTCACCGATCAGCTGTATTAATGCATCTAAGTTTTCACTGGACATTCTTAAAAAGTTCTCGAAACTAGAACGCATTTCTCTTCTCAATCCAATATCGTCTTTACGCAAATCGGACAATATTTTTCAATACCACGATCATCTCTTTCACGTAAGGATGGTTTCATCCAGAAGTGTTTTTTATTTTCCCGGTCACAACTCATAACAGCAGACATTATGATAAAATCTTTGCGCCTCTGCCTTTCAGCATAAAAACGCCACATATTTTCACTCAGAAAATTTTTGGTGTGAACTGCACGAAACAAAACAACTGAAATCTTTTTTGTCGCTTGGTAATGTGGTAATGTGTTTTGTTGCTTCGATGTAGACCCGGCATTAGAATCATTTGGAGTCTTTGTGTTGCTGATATGGTCACTCTGAGCACTGATTAGTGGTGATGATTCTCGTTACTTTCGAGTACTTGTTACTAATCGTTACTCTTCTACAAAGTACTCATTTATTGTATTCGTTACTTTGATGACTATGAGTAGTATGTTGGTAGTATGAGTATTACGATTTGGCAACGTGCGTCGTATATTTAATGTCGAATTTGAACAAGTTCAATGGAACCGAATCTTGTAAGAAAATAGACAATCTTAAAATTTGCAAAATGTTATAAGCATAGTTTATTCAAATCTGTCGTGTTTAATGCAAACATCGTATCTTCAAACTTTATGCTTATCGTGATGGGTTATTATAGGATAGAGTGTCACATGACTCATATGAGCCTACAAACTGAAAATACTTTGTATTTACTAGAAAAACATGTCTTGGCAAGTAACTTTTCGAAGCATTTCAATTAAGCATATACTCGTACCAGTATAAAAATTCTACGTGGACCTTAGTCTACACATACTATTGGTGGTCATACTGAATTATAATTTTTTTCAGCAAAACAGTTCAAGTAAACACTAGTCCAATTGACATAATTTTCATTATTGTGGTTTTCCTCAACGGTGGTATTACCTTGTTGTCGCTTTTCTGCCTCATAATACTCCCGAACTTTGCTCTAATCCAATCGACTCCTTATTCCTTTTCAGGTTCCCAAGATCACAACAATAAAAGCGAATTTGAGTCACGGTGTAAATAGGTAAACTTCAGATTCAAAAACAATTACCAAATTCTATGTCCGCTAATCAAAGAAGAAATTGAGTTTCCAGGTGGGATATCTGGCAACCCTGATGCATGAGCGGCAGTGCTACAGTCAAACCAGCGTTGCCACTCAACGATCAAGGATTGTACGGAAAACAGAGTAATCATTTCGTGTTCGGATTGGTCCTCGTTACTTCGGGTATCTATGAGTAACGACTACTCGAGTACCGTATAGTTACTTTTTCAACATCACTAGCACTGATATTTTTGGTAAATATTTGACGTTTGAAAATCCAACCACACTTTATTCAGCGGTAAGTCGGAGAAGGTGGTTTCAAAACACTTCAAAAAACCTGCTTATATTGCGACTTTATGATATGATGATACTGTGATCAAATTCGTACTGTCTTACGATTTCAAGTTAACTATATTCATTACACATTCAACAGATCAAACAGTGTCTACTTTAATCTAAAATGGATAACGATCCTCAACAAATATTTGATGACCTTCTGAAGTACTCGAAAGACTCGTCTAATGGACCTACCGAGTCCTTGAGATTATTGGAATCTTTCAACAGAATACTGTCTGAAGAACAAATCGAGCCAGCATTTATAGGTAGACATATTTGCCACAAAACTGCTACCAGATATACCTCTTATTTTAAATTCAAAATAGCAATGGGGAGCAATACTGATTGTTCTGGCTTCTTGGTATCAAGGAGAAGTGTTATTATCAACTGAAAACTTTTACAATTTTCAAATACATGGATATATGGAGAACTACTCAATGTCACATTTGCCTTTTCTACCTTAATTTAAATATTGTGGCTGTTCATTATAGTAGCGAAAACTGCTAAGAACTGTTTTAATTCATTTTCCTAAATAAGTATTGGGAATAGGTTAGAGGCCCACATTATTGAACAACATATTTTACCTGGTAAAATATGTTAATCAATGCCCATACTCTATTACTATAAAAGTGTGATTATGATTTTCATATTGAAGTATATCTGTATTTTTCAGACCTATGTTTGATGAGCATCTTTGATCAAACAAAAGGACTTCTGCAGTACATAACTTTATTGCATGGGAACAAACAGCTTAAAGAGTGTATTAAGAAGGCTATAGAAATAGTTTCCACAATAGTAAATAATTTCTCATGTAAAGTTACAGAAACAAATGCTGTGGACATCTATAGTTTGTGTGTTAAAATCATCAAATCATCTGCAACTGATGCTAATATCAAAGGAAAAATAATTACATTAGCAAGCATTACTTTAGAAAAGGTCAATACTTTTCTGGGAAGTATTAAAGTTACTGATTCTCTGAGGAACATGTTGTCAATATTAATATTGTGTCTACAACAAAGACAGACTTCATCAACAGGTAATATGTGATTGCCCAATTAACTTCAATTATGTCAAAATCAGATATAGTCGAGTATACTAGTGACCTACAAATTTTGGGAAAATTCTGTATTAGTTTTACACTTATGAACTATGGATATAGATTTTTTTAACCACAGCTTAGTTAATATAAGGTTTTTTCACTTTTGTGTTATCTATCATCTTTCAATACAAACCCCATCTTGTACAATCTGTTTTGGTCATATGAATACAGTAAAATATTTTTTTTCAGTGATTCATTCTCAACTAGTATTTCTTGGACTGTTTTGTAAGAAATACTCTTTTCTGGTAGAGGATCCTACAAAAATCAAACATACTTTTTGGCGGCATTTTGAGATAGAAATTTCTCAACCTCAGAAATCATCAGCTGCTATTTTATCAGGGTGTTTTATTGGTTTTATGGATTATTGTATAAGCTTTCCACTAGACCTGGCCAAAAAAGAAGATAAGAACATAGTCGAAAAACTGTACAAGTCAATAAAGGATAGCATCACCACTAAGGAAAAAATTAAAGTGGCAAGCAGAGGTATATGGATTGTATGATGTCTAATCTAATCAGATCTGTCATAAATCTCCCAATAAATAGTCTACCATTGCATCCAAATTTACTCCTCTATAAGATTTTTATTATGCCAGACTTTAACAGTTGCTCATGACATGTGCACAAAGGGATCCATACGATTTCAGCAACCATCTTAATTGTTCTATGCAAGGTTGTTGTCTATGGTCAGGTTCATAAAACTTATAAAAAACATCTATCACTCGCATTGGACGCAGATACAGGTCAGTCCTGTGTCTCTTTGTACCAAATACTTAGGCAAATGTCATTTGATGAGTACTTACTGTATTTGGAACCTGCAGTACTTACTGATCATATCAATGTTAGGCAATTTCTTTGTAACCTTATACATCAATAATCATAGACGACTAGCCCAGATGTTCAATAAATATCACATTCCATTATACATATTGATGGATCACAGTAAGTATTGATTGTGTGACAGCCAGCTTGAATAGACACTGACTGTCCTCAGTACCAAATATAGAGTTTTGATGGCATCAATCAATAATTTCTGTTTTATAATACATTTTAGCGGCAATTAGTTTTTTTGCCAACAATATGCAGCTATTTGAAGAATACTTATGTAAAGATTACAAGGTCCTTCATGAAGGTGTTTTGATTTGGTTATACCACCCTGGGCTGGACGACAAAAAAACAGGATCTTCTGCACTGAAGGCACTTCATCAAACACTAGCTGTTATAATGGACAGACAGGATAGTACTGAAGATTGTAAAGTAACACTCAAAGTAGGTGAAGATTATGTTTTGATTTCCAAGATTATAAGAAGTCGATGTTACACCTCCCAAAAAAATAATCTATATCGGCGCGTTTCTTTGGAATAAAATAAAATAATATAGAAACTATGGCTATATGGAGCTTAGGGATACAATTCGAAGAAATTGAAAAATGTACATCAACATAGTGTCCAGGGATGCGACGATTAACAAACGGTTTAAATCAGATTCAAATCAATTGATTTTTTTAAGTTAATTTATGTAGGAGCAAGTCTCCAAAGCGTAGGAAACGTCAGAGAACTAAGACGAGTGTTTTATTAAGAGTGTCAGTACTTTTAACTTGTTAGTTTTACTTTATACTGAATTCACATATCATTTATGACCACTTCCCCCCACTCCCAAAAAAAAAAACCTCTGCCTGATGTTCAAATTCGTATGCTTCTATTGGTCAGCTCAGCGAGCTGTAAATGCTTGGATAGGCAGTGACAAGCAAATAGAAACAGTGATTGAACGTTCATGCACCACTCTAAGTATTTGGGAGCTAAATAGGATTTAATTCTGTGTATTTTCCTTGAAATAGTCGGAAATCTTAGGCTTCTGGTCGTTATCATCTACTTTCTATGTTATACCATTGGATTACGTATTCTACCTGTAGGTACCCAACCTAATGCTATATTCCCATCGCCAAAAATTATCTGAGATAAAATGAAATACCGTAGTGTCATCTGTGAGAATTTGTCACAGCTGTTTCTCTATTTACTATATATACAGGTATATATGGTCCTTTAAAAAGGGTAGTGTCCCATAGGTAGTGATGTCTATACAAGCATATACAAGTGCCTTTTCAAAGTATGTATATTAAATAGAGAAACAGCATTTTTATGTATATGGTTATGTTAGGCTATCTTCACTTAGAAGTTAGTAAGATATAGGTTCCTAATCATTTGTTATTTATGACATTCTTGTGCCTTGCTGAAATATGATTTCACCAAAAAGTTGTACTTTTATAGTACTTTAATTGTTCTGTTAGAATTATTCTAGTAGTTAATGGTCGGACTTTCAGTCGCTCCTGTTTGACTCCCTGATTCGAAGGACGTCTTTTTTGGCCGTAATTGACTCTGCACTTCCTGCGCAACGCAGTCGCCAATTCATAAAGGATTATGTAGGCACAAATTATACCGTCTTGCCCGAAAAAAGATTTGGCTTTGAATGTGTGAAATGGAATTAAACGGATCAAGTCACTCAAACAGGCCCATACGATTAGTCCATGGGAGAGACTGTAACGCCGATCAAACCAGAGAGAGACGCGTGTTGAAGATATATCTCATAATTCCAAGTTTTAAGGACAAATGTACGGGGAAATCTATGATGTGTGAAATACGTCTAAGGTAAAAACGAAGTATGAGCGGTCTTTATCTGTTTTTTGCACGTAGCTCCGCCGCCACTGGACCGATTTTCAAAAACTACTAAGTTCTTTGGCACTTGGCATAGTGATAACCTTGGGTGAAATTATTACCAAAATCCGAGCAGTACCTCCATGTTCTAGACGGATCAAGTATTAGCTGACAGACAGACAGACGGAACTGAGTGACATGTTTTTTCGCAATGTCAAATAACATCCAAAAAACACATCTCACTTCCGACATTTTTTGGGATTACAATACTTCCTCGCCAGTGGCGGTGCAGGAAGTAAAAGGAATCTTGTTCTTGTCTTCCTAGAGGAGTGCAAAGACAGGACAAAAAACGGTCTTTCGAACTAGGAAGACAAATAGAAACGACTGAAAATTCGACTCTAATAGACGTTTTTTTCAGTACTTTAACGAATGGGCTAAGGCTACATTGAATAAAGAAAAGGTGTCAAATTACGAAAAACGTCTTGCAATATGCGCATTGAAATCATTTTTGATAGCATCATACAAACACTTGGACAGCGATTATGTTGCAGCCTTGTTTGTCCATATTTTACAAAATTTCGAACGCAGCTACATCTTCAGTACAAATACTGATAGCGAGGAATGGGAATTCTTGCCTGATTATATACAGATCATAGCTAACGTTACGAGATTCAGAACGTTTTCATCAAGAGAATTTGTCTGCTTGCAAAGAGCTACTGTCAACATGCTTAAATCATTTCACCATTTGCCATATCAACATCACATGCTTGTGGTTGAAGCTGTGTGCACAACTTTGTTATTTTTGAAAAATGGAAAGTATTTTGAGACGTATTTGGAAAACATAGTTTATCAAGGTGAGATTTGAACTACAAACTGTTTCTCTCATATTGCTTTTAACGTGTGGTTATTGAAACAATAACATAACAGTGGTTTTTAGGAGTGGTCTGGTCCTGTTCTCATCAACACATTTCGATGGAAGCATTCGCTAAAGAAACTAATGAAAAAATAATAACCTGCAAAAACTATTTCCCTCTTTGGCGGGGCGTCTTGAAAATTACGGAACATAATTTTCCTGGACTAAATAATACCTTGGAGGACAAAAAATATATTGAGGAAAGGGTTGTCAATGAATTAATTAAAACGTTAATGATTTTGATTAATAAACTCAACATCAAGATGTACATCAAAGAAGATTATGGAAGGAACTCGTCCCTAGAAAATGTCTATAGTGTCGAACATTCCAATGATTATACGATATTTCTGAACGTTGTGGACTTATATCAAGACATTTTTGAAATCAGCAGACCACACCTTTTTCGTAAATGTATCAGCAGAATGGTAGGAGATTTGATAAAGAAGTGTTTACAGTACCCACTTGTCAGTGGCTTCTACAGGCTATTATCATTCGCATTAAAAATAGGAATTAAGCTGGATGTAACATCTGTAGACTACACAGTGTCTTTATACCAATTTCTACCGACTTTGCTCAACAGAATAACTCAGTTCAAAGACGAACTGTCCATATCTTGCCTGCAAGTATTACTGGCCATTCCTATATCGATCATACAAGAAATGCTTGTCGCATGTGTGGATCCTTTCAAAACTATATTTGATATAGGTAAGAGCTATTTGCCCCTTGCCGACATGGGCCTTACCACATTAGAATATTGGCAAGATCATATAGATGCAAAAAAATTACATCCATTGCTGGTGGAAGTCGTGCCCAGTCTGGATTCGTTTTTGAGAAGTAAGTCTGTTGAAGAGAATGTTCAAACAGTAGCTACAAAGAGAAGAAAAACTACACAAACGTTGATGAAACGACGAGTAGTTGTTGTGTTGGAACCTGAGTTGATCAAACTACAAAAGAAACTATTATGTTTCATAGGGAGGCAGAATTTGGAGGTATCGAGAGCTTTGGTGTTTTCTGATAATATTTACACGTCTTCCGAAATATTGGGTTAGTATTATTCATTATAGTCTTAGCGCACTTACTTTTTTCATGTAAGAATATTATCGAAATAAAATTCTAGTAAACTAAAATTGAACTGGAAATTTTATACTATACTACTAAAAAAATAATGTACTTTTGAGAGAGATTTCGAGGATATACGGAATCCCATAGAAAGAAAGAAAGAAATGAGCTATTTTCAATAGACATAGAATGTGTCAGAATAACATTATACACCAAAATGATTTCTTAACATGTTCCATGTCATTTAAAAAACAATAATTAAAAACATTAAAAAATTTAAGTTTATCAGATAAAACATGATATTAGAACATCACAATATGAAAAATACTGGAATGAATCTCCTTGATTCATGTCACTTCAAGACAATACTAACAGAACATAGAAATTATGTGCTCTGGCGTGAAAATGAAAACGTCTCTCTATAGCTAATACTAATGCCACGCATATTTCCTCTACATATGAATTTGGTGATTAAATATAACGGTGTATTTGAATAAAGAACCCTATGAGTCAGACTTAGGAGCTGGTATTTATACATTTTATCAATTTTCATCCATTTGAGGTCATTAATGGCCTTCGATATAGGATCATATTTTCTGAGATCATTTACAAGTCTGCAACATGTATTCATAATACTTTGAATACGATAGTTGTCCTAAGACAGATCCCTGTGTACACCAGAACATTTTTTTGGTGCGGAAGAATACTGTTGATTTAGACGTTTTTTATACAGATTTTCAAGGCAGGTTTGAATAAACGAATTCACTTGCAATTTTCTGACCCATCGCTTCTTAAAGACTTGGCAGAGAAAAGTTGCTCGATTGAATTATTCAGAGATCTAATTAACAAGCTATGGTCTGAACTGTGTCAGACAAGGCCATCACTCTTTTCTGTTTAAATTTTTCATAAACATTCTTTATTTTAGGAGTAAACACGCACCTCAAATTAGCTCTACCCTGTGAGGATGTCCAGTTAGATATAATTTATGATAAGTTCGCATCTAGAATTACCGACTTAGCTTTGCAATGCAGTGATCGAAAAATAAGAGTTATGGCTTGTGAATGTTTGCATGCTCTAATCATTGTTCTACTAGGTAGAGGTAAGTAGAACATTGGAAATATCTGAATCTGCAAATGTTTCATTTATTGTGTAGTCACTCCCAGAATAGGAAATATGCATGTTTTGTTTGTAATTTATGCCAATTATTTACGTTAATATAAACATATAATACCGTGAACACATATTTTATTCAGGCAAATGTATGTATTTTTTTAAAGTAAGTATTTAAAAGTACAATGCCAATGGCGTTAATTTAAACGCCGCCTTTTTAGCGAAAGAAATTAATTAAATTTGGGTGTTGCGTATTACAGATGAATTTACATTTTCTGACATATTCACTTGCTTTGACGTTCTTCCGGTTTGACCGGAAACGACTCCAACTTTCGATTTTTAAATGGGACACCCTGTATGTTTTTATTTATTTCGATCGAGAATGATATTTTGAACTCAAAAACTCCTCACTTGTCAATATCTGACAAATAAAGTCATTCTTACTTCATGTTTATTTTTCGATCTAAAATGCCCTGCACCCTGTAAATCGCTTCATTTTTGATCAAGTAACACGGGAAAAATACGATTTTCAAGTGAACGACCTCACAGTCGTTTCAAAGGTTTTCTAAAAGTTACAAACACTGATTTTTTCAGTTTACTTGATTTTTTCAAATAGAAAGGGGGTGGCTCGTCGGCTTTTCCTAAGAGAACATTTTCTTACCTATACCTATGCATTAAGTCCTATTATTCTAGTTATCCGTGACAAACAATTGAAGGTGTTGCTTTCGAAATACAAAATGTGCAACGAACCAGAAGAAAATACCAATGACTTTATCGTCAGTGATGAAAAAAAGACGTGTTTGCGTATGTTGGAGTAAACTATACAAATGAATTAAATACATATCGCATCATTATAACAAAAAATTAAATTCAAAGATATGCCATTGAGGTTCTAAGTGTTCAAAATGATCTCCTCCTTGATCACGGCAAAGTTCAACTTTATCAATTGTTGCTTGCACCACATATTGATTAACTGTTCCGCAGTGATGTTCCGGAATGCCGCACTTACTTTATGTTCCAGATCTTCGCGAATAGCTGACGTAGTTTTATACATTTTTAATTGTCCGCCAAAGAAAAAAATCTAACGGAGTAAGATCTGGTGATCTAAAATATGAAAAATAAATTTGACTTTCTGAAAAAATATGACAACTTAAGGATGTACCTCGGAGGGCATTGAATAGGTCCATTAGTGCCTATCCACTTTTCTGGTAAGGTGTCACTCAGATGTTCTCTTATCGCATGAGAATTGAGATGTGGAGCCGCATCTTGTTGGGAATAGATATGAATTTGGTTAGCCAGTGGCAAATCTTCAATGAAACCATTTATTTAATTATCTGGGACTGTAGACCGGAGTAAGTTGTCCATCGAAAATTATTGGCGGCAAAAGTTTTTCTCGGATATTACCCATCCAGCAATTGAAACCTTCGTGCATTAGACGTAAGTTGGTTTGTGACCAGTACCTTTTATTTTTCCGATTGAACATACCCAAGTTGGCAAACCGACTTGTCCTTTTCTTCACTGTCGATAAAGTTATTGGCACTTTCTTCTGATTCATTTAGCACTTTATGTTCCAGTTTTGGAAAATGATGCCGTGTGGAATGGCAACCATTGTGGAATCTCTAAGAATAAATTGAAGCTGCCTCGGTTGAATTTTTTCTTGCTTCCCCGTAAATCAACAGCCAATTTTCCCGTTTTTAGTATTTACATTTACAATACATAACCCTCAAATTTCGTTTTTCTATCTTCAATTAAAAAAGTTGTAAGGGTGAGTTACCTTGGAGAATCGTCCGGGACTTGAATTACCATCATATTCACTATTCATCGCGCCGTATGGATCAAGTGGAATCTCCAGAATAGTTACAAACGACATTGGTTCAAACAATACTCGTAGCAACACATTTTTTGATGACTCTTATTTTTATGAATGTATTTTTCTTTTGTAGCAAAATCGCTTCCCGAAAAGAGCTTACCAGACCTGAATGCCATTTTAAAGCTATTTGTCTCTAGTGCACTCCAGTTGTCTTGCGATGTTGATCAAATTGTGCAGCATATGTTTTCACCATTATGCTCCCAGTTGATCCACTGGTATACATCAAGATCTCAAATACGCAGCGCCCATTCTGCTGTCATAGTTGAGTGTTTAATGGTGAGCTACATATACTAATGAAAATGATAATTCTAGTGGTGTCCGACAAACAATTTATGTTTATGGCGATGTGGAGAGACCGGTAACATTGCCATTTATCTTCCTATCAAGAATCAATTGTATAATATGCATAGTAGCATGCTGTGTGATCTTATAATACCCTATTTTAATTAGAGATCTACTGATATAGGATTTTTGCCAATACCGATAATTGGCCGATACCGATATTTCCAAGGCTGACTCATGTCATGTTATCGGCCAGTCGCTCATTTAACAGGTCTATGTAAGTCACATAATGATGCATAATAAAAAAACATCTATCATGGAGTGCTTTTTACAAAACGTATTTTGTTGACCCAGTTGCATTTAATCATCCGCATCTAAAAAACTCTTGTCACATATGATGCATCTGGCTTATTATATAAAGAATCAAAACAATAATATATTGCTTCTGTATACATTCAAAATATGTATTTCTTAGGAAAGGGGTGAAATTTGAGGAGGATATGTGACGTAACAAAGTATTATCATCGTGAGATATAGTGCACAGGAAGCATGAATTTTGGAGACTGGCTTGGCTGCCTCATTTCTGTGTTTTTAAGGAACTTCTTGTGCGCTTGATCCAGGCGTGTTGCCACACTGTCCTTTTGTAGCACCTCTTAAAGTATGTCATCTGATGGGGAACTACCCAGCTCTTTTATGTATTTTCTTGGGATACCTCTCTAATTTGAGCATGGTGCTTTTACTCATATCTGGGAACACAGCAGTAAGTCCGTATGTTAGTAGCGGGTAGATTATTTTCAATTGCACTTCTATAGAAACATTCGAGCTGAGATTCGAGATCCCTGTGGTCTCCGTAGCGTTGGTGGTATATTTTTGTTTTGGCATGATTGTGATTTGTCGGATCAGCAAAGTTTTCTAAACATTTTGATAACATTTCTAGGGATGTCCGTTTGTTGTAGGTTAAAAATAAGATCACTATGAGTAATAGAATACAATAGAGAACTCTTCCATCGTAAATTACGACAGTAGTAATATACATTCTCATTATGACGGATATGCGCTTGGGTGGTATCTACGAAATAAAAAAAGACGATATTTTGTTTGCACTATTTGTTCAGATATTGGTACACATCACTTACATCCTACCAAATTCAAGAATATCCGCTGCATGTTTGAATTGCATCTAGTTTTTTTTAATAGCTGTAAACTCTCTTAAAATCAAGAGGAAATATATGATGCGTAAAATATGGTTAATAGATGCATGAAATTACCTGGGTTGAAAATGATCAGGAACCTCCGAAACGTCAAAAGACGAAGTTTGAGGGATTTTTATTGTTTCAATTTTTTACATTCCAAGTTGGCAGCTCGGCGCTATTTCGAAATATTCTTTTAAATTGATGAGGGGTTGTGTCCTCATTTTGAGGCTCCTGATGAGCACTTCATAACCCTAGAATACCATTTTTTTGCACTTCGGGTCGCTTTTAACTTAACGACCAATCATCAATACGCTATAGTGTGCTATATGAATTTTCTTCTCTTGGAAGAATCTATCCGAATATGTAATAACGGTCGTTTTAAAAAAATAATCAGTCTAATTTGTGAAATGGAATGCCTCATATTTTGTTGCACATTCTGGTATACCCGTCCAAAAGAAAAATATGCATTTAACATAACTATAACGTTTTGATAATTAGTTGTTGAGTTATAAGCGTTTCAATATACAGCGACGCTCAAATTTTACAACCCACCAGTCTGCCAGTTTGAAAGATAGTGATTTCATCTTCTACGGTTATAAAGTACTCATAAGGTGCTTAAAAATGAGGTATCACATGATCTTCTATTCCATTAAAAAAAATGTTCTGATGGCGCCCAGCCGTCAGTGTCGGCATATGGTCAGGCATATCGGCCGATTCGTATATCGGCAAATTAGGCCGTTATGCCAATATATACATATCGGTATCGGTCGATCCCTAATTAGAATCATAACCATCTAGGCGCATGCAACTTTATACGTGCCTGTATCCCATTCATATTATTTAAACATTGCATTAAATTTTAGGATGGTGTAACCCATTCCTCAAATGCTGCTTTGAGAGACAAATGTGGAAAATACATAAGCGAGTTCGTAGAATGGTCTATAAGACAATCCAATGATTCTATCAATGTAAAAGTGTTGGTTAAAAAAACAAGGTTCTTTAGTGCTCATCCACATCCTGCAAAAAAATTAGGAGCAGCTCTGATTTTCAACAATATATTTAAAGAAATCCTGAAAGAAGAATCGCTTATCAGTATGTTTTGGATAGAAATGTTGCACATCTTTGTTACGAGCTTAGCTACGTGTGAAGATTTCGATGAGACTAATACCATTATCCAGACAAAAAAGGCTCTTCAGAACTTGCTTAATATATTTTTGGGAAATCCAAACGTTTTCAACGAGGGAGCGAAGCATCGGGTAGTTCCAGCAGAAATGGGCACCGGAACATTACCTGAAATTGCTACGTGGTTATTCAAAGAAACGAATTGCAAAAATATTCATTGTAGACAGATGTGCATGACCCTATACGTATCAGTTGCTCCTTTGGCTGGTGATAATAAGGCTCATTTGAATAAACTTGTTGATAGTTTAAATGGGGATCTCTGTAATCTTTATGAATATCGATTCATGAGTTTTTCAGAAACAAATCAGTCTGAAGATTGTACCGTACTGATAAAGTGGATGAAACTGTTTTTATGTACTTTGGATGGTTATTATTTTGTCATAAAGAATCGACTTGGAAAGATTTCTTTGCAAAACCGATTATTCACAGAAGTTCAGTACTACATGAAGTATTTACAAAATATTGATATATCAAAAGCCTTGAAATTAATTGCACAAAAAGATTGGATGGATACTGCTATCGATAAAGAAAATTTCAGTAGATTAAAAGGGTATTGCACTTTAACGATGTTGAAGCTATTCAAAGAAATTTCGAAGGAAGATTCATTATACTGCGAGTCCGAACATTTATGGAATGAATACTTTATGGAGTTTTTGAAAAATAACATATTTTTTCCTCAATTACTGGGTATCAACCAAATGAATCAAGAGGAGCATCGGAATAATGTAATCGAACTGCTCAATCAAATCTCAAGCAGAACAGAAACAGCAATGAAATTGGCAGACGTGATTACTACTTACATAAAAACAAATTCAGATACTACAATAGACATTAAAGAGAATGTTGGCCTGAAGAAAAGGAGTATTTTAAAAGGATCGATATTGTTAAAGGAGACATCCTTAAGTCAAAAAGGCTTTATAAAAACTGAACTGCTTTTAGTAGACGTGATTGACAAGCTCATGAACAGTATGTATGCAGAAGTTAAAAATGGTGTCATATTTTTGAATGAGCTTAAAGATACAGTGTATGCGTATTGTTCCTCTCTGTTCGAATTTGCGCTCAAGAATCGTGAGGAATTTGTGAATTTCGTTAAACATTTGTACAAGCCATACTTAGTTCAAAGCATTGATTACGCCAAGGAACTGAATTTTTGTTTATATTGTCTCCAAAGATTTGCTGAATGTACGATTCCAGCTATTCTAGACAACTTTCTACTTTTTCTGGATACATGTATTGAAGAAAATAATATATCAATCACAGTTGAACAATTAATATTCATATTCAAGCATATTCAAAAAGACAGGAAACTGAAACATCACGGCAGGGCAGTGGTTAGCAGTATAGGCGCCAAAAGTTTCGCCTTTATAAGCTACTTCAAGGTATACGAAAATATTGATTTGGGATTGGAATTCATAAAAAACATGTTACTTTTATACCCGGAAGTTGATATTGTCTTTACATACTGGATAATCGACTTGACGAAAAGTGGAGATAGGACTATGGAAGCGTTTGATGTACTGATTCAAGTTCTGAAAGATCAGTCAGAGTTAAGGTTAGTTGATGCATTGCATTGAACAAATATTTTTAGATTTCATAAATTTCTGCTACAAACTTTGCATTTGTCTTGTTTGTTTGAAGCACAAAATGATATAAAATTATTTTTTACTGAAGTAAAAATGGCGCCATGTACATTCCCACACAATGCCTTCATCATATTTCATAAAGGATTTCGAGCTAGACCCCATAGCAATAAGACAGCATCATATATTTTATATTGAGGATAGAATAGTATAGATGGTATGTTTTCGTTCGTTGATCCAGAGATCAAGCCTAGACCATGCTGACGAGTTGCCAAAAAAGAACGAAACAGTTGTTCAGGATTGTCTACGTCTTTGGTTGGACGGAAGAAAGCAGCATGTTAAAGTTAGTCGCCTGAGAAAAAGTTAGTTACGAACATGTATAACAGATAAATTAATAGAATCAAGTCAGTCAAACAGGCCCATACAATTTGTCCATCGTCATGCTTTCCCTGCCCTATCGGTAGTCACCGTCCATCTCGCAACGTCGCATCTTCTCGATGTCTGATAAAGGGTGTCTCAATAAGAGCGCCAGATTTGATTTCCAAGAAAAACACAATTTCTTTTCGAATTAAGCGAGTATTTATATTTCAACATGGAGAGGAATAGTTGCGATTAAACATGAAATGGTCACCTTTGGCACAGAGTGAGTCTTTTCTTAAAATTCTGGATAACGTTTTTGCCCAACTGTGGCTCTATTTCGTTGATAAAGTGCCGTATCTCTTCTTTAAGGCGTTTCACTGTTTGTGGCTTGTTCGCATACACATTGTCCTTCACATAGCCCCAGAGGAAGAATTCTATTGGCGCACGATCTTGGTGACCAATTTCGACCGCCAAACCGAGAGATGACACGGTCTGGAAACTTAGTCCGCAGCAACATGATTGTTTCGCGTGCTGTGTGGCAGGTCGCACCGTCTTGTTGGAAGAACATATCCTCCACATCAATTCGATCCAACTGGGTCCACAAAAACTCGGTTAACATTTCGCGATACCGCACACCATTAACAGTTACCGCGGATCCAGCTACATTTTCGAAGAAATACGGTCCAATCACTCCACAATGCGCACCAAACGGTAACTCGCGGCGGATGCATTGGTTGTTCGATTATTACACCACGGTTTTCAGAACCCCATATTGGGCAGTTCTGCTCATTGCGTCAGTTGAACTTTGTACGCGTGCAAGCACAGATCTTTTGTCAAAATTCGTTGCAGAGTGGATCTGGAAAGGTTTAATTCTTGGCCACGATGCCGAATGGAAGTGCCTGGATTCTCGGCCACACTTTCCCACACTGCGACTATATTTTCGAGGGACTGACCAGCAAGGCGACGAACAGTGGTCTTCACAGTTAGCAACGTGAATTTTGTCTGAAATTTTGTAATGAAACGGCGAACTGTCGACTCATTTGGCGCATTACTGCGACCGAAAATTGAACGTAATTTGCGAACTGTTTCCGCGTAATTTTCTCCATTTTTGTAGTAAGTTTCCACAATAATTAAACGTTGCTCGTTTGAATACTGCTCCATGACGTCTAATTGTGTGGTCTGGACATGACAGCTGTCATCAAGTAAACACCATACCATTTGTACAAAAAAATGACAACAAATTCAAATCCGGCGCTCTTGTTGAGACACCCTTTACGTTGCGTCAGACGCGGCATAGCGTCAGTCCTGCCAGGACACTTATGGAGACCAGCATTACGGCCGGTGAACGCAGAGAGCAGAATTAGAGAAGCGTATCGAACGCATTCCTCAATTGTTTAAAGGCACATGTACAGGGAATAGTATAATGTGCGAAATATGTCAATCAGGTAGAATTACCAAGGCTGTGAGCATATAAATATACTGACATTAAAAAAATTGAGATATACCCTCTACCACCTCTCATATCTCCTAACGTTAATCTTCAACTCCTACACATTTTTTTGTAAAAACGATTAATTAAGTTTGAGAGATTTTTATTTATTTCTCAGCCGCCACTGGACCAATATTCAAAAACTGTAAAGCTTTTTCGCTCTTGGTATAGTAGTAACCTTGTGTGAAAACCCCTCCAAATCTGAGCAGTTTTTTTTGACGGCGTCAACTTCTATGGTTATTAGCCGTAAAAATCTGAGCAGTAATGTCTAGGTTATAGGGCCAAAAATTTGCGGACAGACCGACAGACAGACCGACGGAAATGAAAGACATGTTTTGTACGTCATATAACCATATCCAAGAACCATAAAAGCTTCTTATTTACGAAATTTTTCGCGATTAGGCATGGGAAGTAAAACAACTAGTAAATTTTTTCTCAACATATGTAGTTTATGATTATAAATTAGCGTCAGTGACTTTGAATTCTTATTTTTTAGTGGTATGGACACGCTGTACACAAACCTGAAGTATAGATTTCTGTCACAATCTCTACAAGCAGAGGGATATATTGACTTCAACAGAATACTGCTTTTGTTACCATCGGTCAAATCCAGCATGTTGTTGAGATTCTTTCTTGAGGGATTCATGCAAACAAATGTTGCAGTAGAAATGGCACAGTTAGTATCTGGAGTAGCAAAAAACATAACGGAAGAATTACAGTTTGACTTCATGACTCAAATATACACTATGTGCCGGGATAGCAGTTTTAGCTTTGAAAGAAGGTACAGGCTGGCCAAGGAAGTGATACCACCATTTTTTGGAAATGTTAGTTTGTCTGTTTTCAAAAGATTCCACATAGGAATTATACCAGAACTAATCAAGATGCTAGATGGCTCAAATGTTGAGCAAAAAATAATCACTTTTATAATAATAGAGGTCATGGTGACACGTATGACGATAGATGAGAGAGTTGATGTTGTAATTAAAGATTGCCATGTAACAGATGTATTGAAAAAAATAACGAAATATGCTTTAGGGGTGTTCAACGAAATGACAAACTCTGAAGCATTGAGATTACTGAGATGTCATGCATATAATGCAACAGCGTCATTGATAAGCAATATCGACGCATTGAAAAAAATTGAATTTTATGAGAAGTGCTTCCTACGTCAGCGGGGTTCCAATGACATCTTGTGGAGTGGTATTATTGATGTCACGAAAACCTTTAACTTTCCTGTTTTGTTCGATTCAATTCCTACACGAAGAACGATTTTAGTGAGCATAAGAAGCAGAAAACAAGAAGATTGTCCAAATTCGCTGCAGTACATTGAATCGCAGAGGCTTTTTAACAGCTCACTTGTCGAAGACGTTTCGAACTTCGATTTCAGCAATGCTCTTCTACGTAGCAATAAGGAGCCTGCTAGTGAAACAAGTCAACGACAAAAAGTGGTTACTCTGGATGCAGTTGATATCAATAACCATGAGTGTATGGCTGTAATTATTGGGTTGATCCAAGATATGTACGATTCGGGTATAAACGAGTTGCCTAGAGAGGATGATACTGTTGTATTACCTAGGTGGATGGATGGTAAGAATACAGAGTGACCGTCAGTTCGACGTATACAGGGTGCGGCAGCGTAACATCCTTTTTTCAGAACTTAATGAAACCCATTCTCTGAATCAGAGCATTTTTACTTGTTTTGTTTTGTAATCTAGACGTATGCCTAAAGTTTGGTCTTACATAGCTTTGAAGAACAAATCAGATAGGTGACGTTCACCTATCTTCGTACACTGAGTAAATCGATTTCTGGCAGGCGTTATGTTGGCATTTTCTTCTTGGATGTTCGTCTTCAAATATACAGGGTGACTTTGAAGTTGAGTCATTAATTTTCAGATAATGATTGTAGAAGGAAGATAAACCAAAATATGTGTGTAAAAATAAAAAAAAATTAAAAAAAAAATGTTACCTTGTTTTATAAAGTATCCTCCCGACAAGTATTTCAGTGCGGACCTGTGCGCCCAAAAGCATGTCACAAAAACTGTTCGAAATGATTTCCGTTTTGCTCGACGCACAGCTGGGCGCGTCTTAGCCATGTCTCTTTACAAGCACGCAATAAAATCACTGGTTGATTTCTGATCACTGTACCCATTTCCTCAATTCGAGCACGTAATTCTTCGCGTGTATTAACCGGTGTTTTATACACTAGAGTTTTTAGCCAACCCCACAAACAAAAGTCTAAAGGATTTAAGTCCGGAGACCTTGGCGGCCAAGGTACAAAACCGCCACGGCCGATCCAACGATTATTAAATTGTCTATTTAAAAATTCACGCACATTTCTTGCATAATGGGGTGGTGCCCCATCTTGTAAAAACCACATGTTTTGTCTAATATTTAAAGGCACATCTTCCAGTAAACCAGGCAAATTGTGTTGCAAGAAATCAAAATAATTTTCACCAGTTACGCGATTTGGTAATTCAAAAGGCCCCACTAAAATTCCATTAACAATTCCCGCCCACAGGTTGATTGGTTCAAATCGCTGTTGAAAATTGGTTTCCCTTATTTCATGGGGATTTTCAATAGCCCAAACGTGAGAATTACGTGAATTAATAATTCCGTTTCTAGTAAAGAGGGCTTCATCACTCACTAAAATTTGATTTAAAAAATTGTCATCATTTTGATGTTTATTTAAAAGCCAATTGCAAAAGTCAACCCTTTGTTCATGATCTTCCGGTTGTAAGGCCTGCACTTTTTGTATGTGAAACGGATAGAACTGATTTTCACGTAGAGAGTTTTCCAAGTTTTATACTGACTAATCGCCAATTGAGTTGAAATTTGTCGGGTGCTTACTGTTGGATCATCACTTACTAATTCTAAAATTTGTTCTTCTAGTTCTATTTGATCGTGTGGTCTTGGAGCACCGGCATGATCTCCTCTGTGAGGTCTTAAGTCACCTGATTCACGAGCTCTTTGCACTACATTAACAAAGGCACGAGGGGTTGGTTGCACTCGATTGGGAAACCGATCCGCATAGATCCGTGATGCCGCGGCAGCATTTTGTAAAGACTCCCCGTAAATAAGAACCATGTCCACAAGTTCAGCATTTTCGTAAACATGTGCCATTTTTGATTTGAGCCTCGCAACAGACACGATTATTCACTTACGCGTTACCGACTACCGACTGATACTGACTGTATACAACTGAAGAAAATAATTGTAAAAAGATCGTTCCAAATTCTTTCGCTTTTTTGTTTCCGATGCGATGAACGGATAAGGCGGATTATATCTGTTGTCGCCAAACACGAGAACATAATATCATTATTGAGACAGGGCGGTACTCAAACTTCCAAAGGGCTATAACTTTGTTACTTTAATTTTACCAGAAAAATGGTAAAGGAAAAAAACATTTCTTTTGATCAGATCTACTCACTGTTAAAATAAATGACTCAACTTCGAAGTCACCCTGTATAACGGTTATATAAACAAGGGATTTGAAAAAAAACCATAGAAAAAATCAGAAGGGGCCAAATCAGGAGAGCGGGCCGCTCAATCCAAATCACCCCTAATTGGGAAGTGTTCCTTCAAAACAGCCATCGATGCTTTTGATGTGTGCGCAATTGCACCGTCTTGTTGGAACCAAATGTCCAACTCATCTAGCCATGGGAAACAATTCATGTAACATGTTCACATACCGGTCCGAATTTACTGTCACTGCGACTATATATTCCTTAAAGAACCAGGACCAATAGTTCTAGCTGAGGAGATTGCACACCATGCTGTGACTTTAGGTGAATGCAAAGGCATTTGATGCAATTGTCGAGGATTGGTGTCAGTCCAGAAGTGCACGTTTTGTTTATTGACGTATCCACAAAAACAATAGCGTCCTCAGGAACGACCTCGATACAACGGTCACACGCGTCTTGTCGCACTTGCAGTTTGTCTGAACGTTGTGACCCAAGTAACAATTGATTTCTATTCCAGGACGGGCCAACGGCAAAAGCACGCTCCTCACTGTTCCAACACATGATGGCGACTGAATTGTATCCGGGCAAAACTTTATAGCCCCGCTTCGCGAACGAGACCACTAGCGCTGCACGCATTTTATAAAGTTATGCTGCCGCACCCTCTACTACTAGAGATTATTTGCATCAATTAACCTTCATTAAGTGAGAGGTTAAAAGTGACATCCAAGATTTTTTCTCATCTTCCTGTCATTGAAGATAATTTTGCAAAAAGTAATTCCCCTCTAAACTGATAGCTAGGAGCTAGCAATAGTTTTTGTTATTTATATTCCTCACAAAAATTATCAATATCTTGGAAGTAGATTCTAGATCTGTTATTCTGTGATATTGAATATGCCGGAACGGAACATTTATTTAAAATAACTGATAGTTTACAGTTTCGAAAAAAATTTTAATCAAGTATAGTGCTTAAAAGCCAAAATTTTGTTTAACGACGTCATGTTTCATAAACAATTCGTATGTAGATATCTTTTCGAAAATCACTCATCTTCAATTTTCAGTAGATGGAAATTAAATGTTCCGAATGATTCTTTTCGCTCTTTTCAAGGCACCGGCCGCATCCATAACTATGAAAGTGTTATCGTTTTAAGTCGAATGTGACATCTTCAAAATTATTTTTGATGTTGCAGTTAATAGTAAGGTCCACCTATAATCAATGGGTTTTTGGATAATTTTCTTATAAAATCGTTGTGCTGAGGGTCTCAATACATACGTAGAATAAATTGTCTTTGGTCGTAAAGTCGAACTTTTAGAGATATACAGGGTGTCCCAGAAATAACACGCCAGAGTGACATGCGAGGTAGATTGGCTTCAGATCAATCAGATAAAATCAACATGATTTAAGTAAAAGTTTTCTAGTTTTCGAGATATTTCCACTTTGAGTTTTTTTCAAAAAATCAGTACTTTTTGCTAATTTTTTGCCTCATGGCTATAAAGAACTTCTAACTTATGATTTTTTCCTGGGCTACCAATAACAGTTGATTGAGACAACCGAGTATTCATTTCATTGAAAACTAGTATGGTATGCTAAAAAAAAAAATCATTAAACGTCTCAAACTTAAACCACATATTTCGCGTGCTGATTGACGGATTCACTGACGCAGTTCATCGGCTGATTGAACTGGTTTTCCATAGACCTTATCTTTTAAACATCCCCAGTAAAAAAATCCAGAGGGATCAGGTCTGGGGAACATGGGGGCCTCAAAATTGGTCCTAGCCGGCCAATACATCTTCTAGGGAATATTTCAGCAAGATACCCCCTTACTGCATCAGCATAGTGCGCAGGGCTCTCATCATTCTGTAACCACATCCTTCTTCTTGTCTCAAGAGGTACATCTTCCAAAAGAATCGGTAGGTGATGTTGCAAAAAATCTAAAGTAAAGACAAAACTCGGAGTTATTCAATTTTTAGTAGAAAGAACCTACAAATGTTATACTATTTTTAAAAGGGCATTAAATAGATTAGTTTGTGAGATGATTTGCCGATTCAGTCTGGTACATTTTTTTTCACAGCAACCAGTCAAACTTTAGTAAAGGTTTTCACATTGAAAATTTGTTAGCATACCTTGTTAGTTTTCAATTAAATGAATATTCGATTGTCTCAACTAACAATTAATGGTAGCCCGGGAGAAAAAATCATAATTTAGAAGTTCTTTATAGCCATATCAGGCAAAAAAGGAGCAAAAAGTAATGATTTTTTTGAAAAAACTTGAAAGTGGCAATATCTCGAAAACTAGAAAACTTTTACTAAGGCCAAGTTGATTTTATCTGATTGATCTGAAGCCATTCTATCTCCTGTGTCACTCTGGCGTGTTATTTCTGGAACACCATGTATAGCTTTCAAATTGGACTAGCATCCTACATTGTAATATGAACACTGTAAGCGGCCTGTGATAGATACTTTATGTTAAGGTTGTCATAATTTATTTACATATAACTCAACAATCACAAAATCCACATACGTGCTTAGTAATTTTCAGTAAGAACTCACAGAAAAACTACCATTGCTCTAAGCTTATTAAAACTGTGGTAGCTCTAAAAAGTCCTAGTTCCTATAATCACTATAACAGGAGCATAGCGATGAGTGCAGCAGTCGGTTCGTTCGTGGGGTAGGTAGGTACAAGGCACGGTTGGCCCTTGTTCGTATTCCAGGGTTTTGGAATTGAGCATATCCAAAAATGGTGGACAATCATATTGGTAATTTAAAACTTTAAATAAAAAAACTGGAGATTGTATCTTATTCCTTGTATTGAGAAATTCATGGTTTGACGTAAGATATTTTGTGATATCTCTATGGGAGGATAAGTACTTTTAGAATTCCCTGTGATTTTTTTCCAATGACTCGCATGTCATGGGCTCCAGATTATTCTTGCATATTCCAGCTTAGAAAGAACAAACAAATTGAAAAAAACCAAACCTGTAGGTGCTGCGATACCGGTAAACTCTCTTTAATTTTTTATAACAATTCTCAGTGCTTTATTGGCAGAATGTAATAAATAGATGAGATGAGAATGGTCAATTTTGTAAATATTTTTGATGCCATTTACTTTCCTAGTAAAAGTTGAAGATTTAAATTTGTTGTGTACTTTTGTTGTTGGGAAGTTCGTTAGAATAACACCAGTCAGTTAGTCTGTCAAGATTCCTTTGTAGATAAGAGCAACGAGATGGATCATCAATTTTCGAAAGTTTTATGTCAGCTGCGTAGAGCAGAATATTATAGTCGATCCGATCTACTGTATCATTTATAAAAGTAATGAATAGTAGGGGACGTAAAAAGGACCCTTGTGGGACACCAGTGGATGGAAAAAGATGAATTGATTTCTCAACGCTAAAATCCACATAAGCGTTGCCGCTTTTTAGACCTTGTACTAAGTAATCATTGAATACACAATCTGTATAGTTTGCCACCGGAGAAATACTCGTAACACTGTAACAAAATTTTTTGATTACTACAAAGGGTACTAGAAAGTTTTGCAATATGACTTAATAAACGGACGCAGGAGGCTGCATGTTAGTGCATGTTGAGACCTGTCCATGAGTGCATAGTAGCTGCCAGCAGCACGTCTGTTGATTTAGTTGTTCATTCGTAGTGACAGTGTAAAGTGCGGACTATGACATCGTGGTCACGTATGAGATAAGGGCAGTTTTACGGTATAACTTTACGAGTGGTTTATTGCTTGCATTAAAGAATGATTGTCCTCATCGTACGACTATATTTAGGTGGTACAGATAATTCCAAAGGGGCAATTTCACGTAGAGGACGCCCGCGAACGTCAGTAACAGAGGAAAACATTACTGCTTTGAGGAAAATGCTCGACGAAGACCGGGGAGAGTGACATACCAACAGTAAGGAAACTTTGTTCTCTCTGTGGGTACCGCATAGTCTGACGGAAGACCAGAAGTCTCGTCGTACGACTTGGTGCCGAAAGTTGCTGAAAATGTTTGATAAGGGGCAATCTCGGTATGTGAACAGCAACAGCGTCGTGTCAGGCGACGAGACTTGGGCCTATTATTACGATGTGCCGACAAAGCCTCAAAACAAAGCTTGGGTCTTTGATGATGAGGACACACCCGTAGCGGTCAGAAAATCCCGATCTGTCAAGAAAAAAATGATAGCTGTATTTTTCAAATCTAGCGCGATTGTGAAGCGTGTCGTTTTGGACACACAAAAGACATTCCCAGCTAAGTGGTGCACGGAACAGTGCCTGTCTAAAGTTACAGTCTATTAAAAACCTGCGGCCAAAGTCAAGAATGGACACTAGGTACCTCCACCATGACAAAGCTCCAGCTCACCGCACCAAAGCCTACACCGAGTATTTGACTACTACTGGACTGATACTTATTGAGCACTCTCCTTACAGTCCAAATCTTGCTCCCTGCGACTTTGCGCTGCTTTCGCATGTGAAGAGAGCTGGTTTTGGCGGATGAAGAAGTGTTTTGGATGTGGTAGAAATTGCTTTGAACGAAGTTAATAAATAAAGCTGTATTGCAAAAGTTTTATATTACTCTTTGTATATACTATTTAGTTTTTCTAGGAGCAAACCATGATATACCAGAATATTTCTCCTTAACCATAAGTAGGTACTACAAAATTTCAGGGCCTGTTTTGAATGATGTTTTGGGTTTTTTCTTTAAAACCGTCATTTTCCAGGTATTCGATGGACCTTAGTGAATAAAGAAACTCACAAAAATGTTAAGATGTTCTTAGTGAAAGTAATAGACAATATGATTCACATATTTGATTATTATCCCAAGTGGTTTTTACTACCTTTAATGCAGTTCATTGTTGACGAATGTGCGGGGAGCAATATTAATTATTTCGTCGCTGACGTGGTAAGATGTTTTTTATTTTAATATTTTTAATCATGTTAGAAGCCCCAATTGATTAGTAGAGAAGTAGTAATGGAAAAAATAATCCATGATGTGGAACAGTGGCTAGTTACAAATAGATAATTTGCACTATTCTTGATTTATTTCATACTTTTTTAGTTGGTTATCATTTCAAAATGGGCGAGTGATCTTAGAGACCTTCATGAAGAAGATCAAGCGGTTGCTTCTCAACTGGTAAAATTTGTTACATCAAATATTAACACAGAGCGAGAAGATATAATGAAATACCACCTGGACATCTTGAAGTTATTAGTGGAGTCATGGCGTAATTTCACTGAAGTTCCTACTGACGTCATTTCAAAATTATTCTATGATGACAACACTTGCGTAACTGGTATACAAATAGCGACAGTGATGTTAGCAAATGGCTTGGAGCCTTGGTGTGGCAACGAAGAGGAAAGATTTTTTGAAGCACTTCTAAAGAAATTCAGCTGTTCTAAGCTGTTACGGTTATATTCAGAAGCCATTGGGTTGTTTTTGCATTTCATGAAAAATCGTGACGATTATATACAGAAGGTGTGCAATAAACTGTCGGAAATTATTCGAAACAATCCCAAGAGCGATGACTATTATGCATGCCTAGAAGGTAAAAAAATATAGAGAATACACATTTTTAGTTATATTCATTCTATAATTTTCTACAACTAGTTAAAGTCAAACTTGTCTATGTCTCTTTATATCATAATGAAATAATATGTCCATATAAAGTTGATAAGTCTCTTTTTGCGTTTTTTTTATTTTGAACTTCTAATGTGTTTATACAGGGCGTTTCAGTTTATTGTTGCATAACTTTAAGATTTGATAGAACTTTTAAAATGAATGCATAAAGTCTATATAAACATGGGTCGAAAAATGCGTGGCTTCCGAAATACAGGGTGTTTAAATTTACTTTCTAAAATAGTTTTTTTTTTAAATATTTCGAACAATATTTGATGTATAACAGTGAAAATTGGTATACAAGGGTTTTTTGGTACGACAAAACGAACCATGGCATAGTTTTACTGTAGCCGCTAGAGGGCGCTCTCTACTGTACCTCTAGTGTATTAAAATGACCGAAAAATTTTTCTTAGTGCAATTTTTTGCTTTTTGAATAAAAAAACTGATTCTTCGCACTTTTCAACATAAAAAAGCTCTCTTGTGAATTTTCCTTATAGTTAGCCGTTTTTGAGATATTTCGATTTTTAGGGTTCGATGCATTTTTAATTATTTATGGGAAAATAACGTTAAAAAGTCAGTATCTCGATAATTTTTAGAAGTAGGCTGTGCTTGAAAATATTTTTGAAATTGAAAGCAGAATAAGGTTAAACGTCAATTAGTTGACAGTTAGTTTTGTTGTCTGTTGAAACCAGAAACGTTTTTTTGCAATTGTGAATGCACGAAATTTAGTTTTATTACCTGTTTTTTTTTGCAAGTTTTATAAAAATGCCATTTTTATTCTCCAATCAAGAGTTAGCGGATATTCATTTTGTGTATGGATTTGTAAATGGAAACGCAGCAGAAGCAGCCAGAGAATACGCACGAAGATTTCCAAACAGACGATATCCAACTCGTTCAGTATTTGTAAGAGTGCATCGCCAAATAATTGAAAATGGTTTTGGAAATCTCCAAAGGGATCAAAACATAAATGTTCGCCAGCACAGATTTACCCGTATGATTCTGCGTGAGTTTGATAGAGATCCTACCACAAGTGTTAGGAGAGTTTCAGGTGTCTTGGGAATTTCAGCAAGTTCACCGTGTTCTTAGAAATGACCATAGACGTCCTTACCATTTGCAACCTGTGCAAGGACTACAGCCAGGGGACGGAGAACGAAGAATCACATTTTGTCAGTGGATTCTTGATAGAACTGGTAATAATAGGGACTTTTTAAGTAACGTTTTATGGACCGATGAGTCATGCTTCACTAGACGTGGAGTGGTAAATTTTCATAATCAACATATTTGGTCGCATGAAAATCCGCATGCAGTTCGGGAAAGAAATTTCCAGCATGAATTTAGTGTGCACGTGTGGATTGGTATCTACCGTACCTTTTGCCTGCAAGGTTAAATGCTGCGACCTTCTTGGAATTTTTAAAGGCTGAATATGCAAATATGTGGGATGATGTTATGTTAGATTTAAGAAGACTGGCCTGGTTCCAGCTTGATGGTTGTCCAGCTCATTATTCGAGAATAGTTAGAAACTGGCTGGACGAAAATTATCCAGAAAGATGGATCGGCCGTGGAGGACCAGTCGCCTGGCCTCCACGATCCCCTGACCTAAATCCATTAGATTTCCTTGTGTGGGGATTTCTAAAAGAAAAAGTGTACCAGACTCCCGTAACCACAAGAGATATGCTAATAGACATAATCAGGAATGCATGTGATGATATAAGGCCTTATTTGAATAATGCTATACCACGTTCGATCATTCGTAGATGTGAATTGTGTATTGAACAATTGGGTTTACATTTCGAGCAACTACTTTAGATTTTGTATGTTTGTCCTAACTATACAATAGCATTTTAGTTGTAAATAATTAATTTAATTTGTTAAAAATAATATTGGAAAATTAAACAAATTAATATTCGGTTTTTTGTGTTTTATTTGGAGTTAGGAATTATTGCTGTGTTTAAAAACACAATCTAAACGATCATCTTAATTACTTGTAATGCCCAAATCGAAAATGTAAAAAAAAATATTATTTTCCCATAAATAATTAAAGCTGCATCGAACCTTAAAAATCGAAATATCTCAAAAACGGCTAACTATAACGAAAACTCACAGGAGAGCTTTTTTTTGTTGAAAAGTGAGAAAGTGAGAAGAATCAGTTTTTTACTCAAAAATCAAAAAATTGCACTAAGAAAATTTTTTCGGTCATTTTTATACACTACAGGTACAGTAGAGAGCGCCCTCTAGCGGCTACAGTTAAACTATGCCATGGTTCGTTTTGTCGTACCAAAAAACCCTTGTATACCAATTTTCACTGTTATACATCAAATATTGTTCAAAATATTTAAAAAAAACTATTTTAGAAAGTAAATTTAAACACCCTGTATTTCGGAGGCCACGCATTTTTCGACCCATGTTTATATAGACTTTATGCATTAATTTTAAAAGTTCTATCGAATCTTAAAGTTATGCAACAATAAACTGAAACACCCTGTATATTACACGAGAAATACGTATCACTACATTTTTAGTCGCTTTGAAATAATATCCATCACTCATTTTTTTAGGAATAGCTGTACACTTCCCACTAATATTGGATGCAGATCACTGTACTAGGTTGATAAATAAACTCAACCAAGTGTCTATTGCTCGCAGAGCCTCAAATTTGAAGATTATCCACAAAAGGCTGGAAAAATCCTTAGATTTACTTTACGAAATTAATGATTTCAAGATAATTACTTGGCACCAGTTATTGGAAGAGCCGAACTTGGAAATCCAAATAGTTACGTTCGAAATTATCAAAAAGTGTATCGAACTCTTCAGCAGCTATGATCTTTTTGATGCTGTTATGATGACACTTTTGAAAAGTACCAATAACTCGAATGCTTTATACCGTTCATGCATTTATGATGTTGCTATCCTACTGTATGGCTTGAAAAATAAATATTTTGATCAAAGCAAAGAAATCCTGGTCCGCGCTCTGGTAGACTCGGATGTCAACAATCGCGAAAAGGTACTTAAATTTTGGGAAGACAACGAGGATATACCTAAAAATGTTATCAATAGATTCTCATTTCTGCTGTTAGAAATGTACAAACCTGAGATTGAACAACAGTTTTTGGGTATTTTGACTCATCTGCTACTTAGTTCATTAACAAGTAACGAAAGCTATGATGCTCCTCTTTTCAAAGATCCACTAGAGCATTGTGATTTTGAAGATTATAAGCTGAGAACGAATTGGAGATTACAACATCGTTCGGTTGTACCAATGTTTGCAGAAACGTTGCAAACAGTCTACGAAAACAGCATGGATCAGGATATGGATATGTTAAAAAAAACACAAGGACATACGTTTACTCAGAGCATACAAGAGCAACAGCTACAGGAATTGGTTAGTCTAGAAAGTTCTTTGAGTTTTTCTGAAGGACGCATTAAA
Source organism: Acanthoscelides obtectus (assembly GCA_963669975.1). NCBI lineage: Eukaryota > Metazoa > Arthropoda > Insecta > Coleoptera > Chrysomelidae > Acanthoscelides > Acanthoscelides obtectus. The sequence continues at coordinate 39,197,380 of CAVLJG010000005.1, forward strand.
GATCCTAATCGTTTAAATTTGTCGCAAAAGTATCGACATAAAAGACGATTTTTACAAGATAAGGAAAAAATATCCAGGTGGCACGCTCATCATGAGACCCAAAAGAAGATAGAGAATATGAAGAAAATGATTGATGATGCTAAAGAAAGGGAGAAAAAAGTCACAATTTACAGGAAATACAGGAAGGGGGATTTTCCAGATATACAGATAAAGGTGTCATCCATGCTTAAGCCATTGCAAATGTTAGTTATGGTAAGCAAATTTCGTAAGATTGAACAAATTCTCGAAAAAAAATGCTAGTCCACCGAATCTGTGTTTTGTTTTGTTTTTAGAATGACACCGAAGTGGCTAATATCATGTTCTCAGATATATTCAAAGGGCTTTTGAATAAGGTGAAAGACAACCATGAATTTTTAAGCTCGGTTTCCAAAGCAATCGAGCAAATTTTTCAAACTTCTACTCACAGCAACCGTCACTTATTTGGTGTATTGTTGGATATAATCTTGTTAAATACATCAAGTATTCGTTTAGAATCGTCAGTAGTCACTTTAGCTAGTCAGCAGTGTGGCTTACCATCTGTAGGAGCGTTGATTTTAGAGAAGTATTTAGCTTCTGTTGATACGGGCCCGAGTGGGAGCAAACGAAGACCAGGGCAGATGGATGTTGAAAACATGTTGTGGCTTAAGCTTGCTGAGTAAGTGATAGTATTATTATCAGCCGAAAAAAGCTATTGGTAGGACCGCCTGACGCCTTGACCTCATAGGCACTGCATTGTCTGAAAATATTGCCAAGTATAAAGAGTAACGTGGGCATACATTACGACACACAGTAGTCTATCTATGCGGAAACCTATCAAAAATTGAAAAAACAAAGTATTGAAAATGAACGAAAACGGATTTCTATTTTTAGCTTCACTTCTTCATATCAGTTATTATTCAGAGAGATTTTCAATAAGGCTATGCCCTTTGCCCCAACTGGAATAAATGATGTATGAGTATTGTCAGATAAAATTTAGTATCGTTGTTTGGTAAATTTTGCAAATTATTTTTACTAGTAGTTTTTTTTCAATTAGGAGATTTTTTTGATGATCTCAAATACAATTTAACAAATAAATTAATGCCTAACATTACAAAGTATACGTTGTACGCTTTTAAAACTTACTAGTAGGTATTTTTCATATATTTAAATATGACCAAATGGAGGGTCCGCTTCTATCACAAATCGAATCGAAGCGAGTACAAACGTGTTGTTATTTTCAAATACTCCGCTATTGTTTAAGAAATTACGTAAAATATGTTTAAATTAGATGTTTAAAGTTTGTTTATACTATATTTTGTCTTATGTTTAACAATTTCATATTTTAAAACAGAAATAAGGTACGTTGTTTGCATTGGTTTGGCAACTTGTGTTATCAAAGTAACCAACAGGTTGAAGAGATGTAATGTATATTTTTCATGTTACAATGTATTATGCATTCTCCAAAAATGTTTTTGTTCATATAGGTTGTACAGAGATTTGGAAGAGTGGGATACCGTACAGTCAATATTCATAGAGAAGGTGGACTGTGGTAAAGTCAAAATGGCAATACAGCTGGAGTCAGAGTCAAAGTTCAGAGAAGCGCAGGATATATATCACCAAATAATAGCGGAGTCTTCAGAAGATTGGAATGATTTCTATTGGGAATCGTATCTAAGATGTTTTGCCGCTTTGGGCGAGTGGGAGAAACTCCCTGAGGCTATCAACCTCGCATTAGAAGACGAAAACACTTGGCGGGGTCTTTGGGATGACAAACGTTGTCAAAGGAAATTATTACCTTGGTATGTTGATGCACACTTGAAAAAGGGGTTGTTTTCAGGTATTTATATATTTGTCTCCTAATTGTTGATATCGCATTAAGATCTTCCTTGAATACAGTCATCTTCATCGTATAGGATAAGGATGACTGTTCAGCTTGGCAGACTGTTGCCAGGTGGCGTTTGTCACAATACAGTTATTTATTTGCAACTTCTTTCAAAGGCAACTTCGATGGAGAATTTTTGAGCAACATAAATGAAGGTCTTACAGACCCAGAAAAAAATGATCACTTGAAGATACGTTATTGCGAGGAACTTTGTATAATGTGGTTGATGAAAAGAGATATACCTACCGCTAAAATCTATTTGGAAAACTATTACCAACACTTCCTGGAAGAGTGGCAACATATGAATCCAATTTTTCAATTGCCCAGATATATGAAGTTATTGAACCTGAGGAATATAGTTGAATCAGGAGAATTCATGAATTTGTATAATGATGTCTCAGATGCAGTAGAAGAAACATTGGAGAAATTCATTACTAGGTTGCAGCGATCTACTGAGAGGTTTGTATAGAAACTGAGGTATTTTCATCCATAAATAAGAAGAGAGACAACTACTGTTAATCCACTGACCGTTTACCCATCATAAAGAGGGCTATGTTTTTCCCACGTGCTTATGTTGACTAGAATAATCCTATTTCACAGAATGAATTTTCACATATGAGGTTTTGTTAGTTCGGACTTAGCAGCGAATGACTCTGCGTATGCTAAAATTTTAATTGAAAGAGAATAAAGCAACCTCAGGAGCAACACGGAATAACCCTCTTGATCAACGCCTTTGTCGTTGGTATTAATAGTTCCGTCCCTTGGCGGTACTACTATCCCCGTCAGCCAGTTCCATGTTGATCCCCCCGTACGTCACATCGCGCTAACAAATATTGTTAATTTAATTTGTATGAGTATACAGGGTGGACCACCCATGTGTGGACGGAATATTACTCATAAACAAATTCATTTTAGACAAACAGTGGGCTAGTTCCATATTGCCACAGAGTACAGATTTGACTTAAAAACTAATAACAATCAGAACAGTATAAATCCGCTTCAAGCGTAATAGAGAAAAACGACTATAACAACAACATAAACAAACAACTATCACTACTCAAGACCTAATCTACAAAAACTGCTCGAAAATATCTCCACCATGTTGAATACACAGCCATAGTCTTTGGATAAATGAACGTTGCAGATTCCCTCAGCATTTGTTCCCTTATGTTCAGAAAAGCATCCTTTCCTTCATATTTTCCGGGATAGATGGTGGATATCTATAAACCTCTTGCTTAACGTAGCCTCATAGAAAGAAGTCCATCGGTGTCATATCTGGTGATCTAGGAGACCAAGATATAGGCCCATCACGACCGATCTAACGATTGTTACTCCAGGTGTCCAAATAGTTACGCACACGATTATGATAATGTGCAGGTGCGCCGTCATGTTGGAAGCACATATGCATCCGAGTTTGCAGGTTGACATCCTTCCTTCCTTATCCAGGAAAGTAGTGTCTTCACTCACTTTATTTAGCATTATTCTACTAAACTCCATTCGAGCTGCGAAATCCTGAGGACGAAAGCCTTGATGCAAGCATAGGTGATATGGATGGTACATACCTATGCTCTGCACATATCAGTTTCTGCTCCAATTTGCCGTGCACTTGAATAGGGATTTTCCTGCAACTTTAATAGAACCTTCAACTGATTCGCCTCATTGGTGACACTTGTATTATTTACAAATTTTTTACTATATTCCACTGCTCCAATTGATTCAAAACAATCTCGTAGTGTGGAAAATGTTTCCGGCCTTGGATGTCACATATTAGGGTACCGTTGCTTATAAATGCCAGATGCTAAGAAACTATTTCTTTGGGCTTCGCCCAAAACAAACACCACCAAATTCACCATTTCTTCTTTAGAAAAATTCATTTTCAAACACGTTTGTATTATTAACAATTTATCTGTTTCCAAGGTTGATGCGATATTTTAGGGAATTAAGCCGTTTCATAAAAGATATACTGAAAAAATAGCTGTAAAAACCCTTATGTATCTAGTATAAAAAAAGCTTATAAAAATTTGAATCCGAACTTACACAAATATACACGGTGATGCATTTGAATTTCTTTAGTAAAAACTACAATTTGCTGAGGGGTTGCCGAAGTGGGGGTTTTTCTATACAAAATACTTTATATCTCAGTAGCTAATTACCAAAACCCCATAGTATGTTATATCAATTTTCTTCTTTTGCATTTTTTTTATACTCCAACGACCAGGAAGGCCTAAGGCCTAAACACCCATTGGGTACCGTGGGGCTATAGGGGGGTACAGGGGAAAGGGGGAACGCCACACGGACTCTGGCGATGGAACACGTGTGCATGCAACATGCACACATTCTGGCTCCGCCTACAAGATCCGCTGGGTGGTACTCCCGCGTTCGACAGTCAGAGACCGTCTACCACCTACCATGAAGGAGCTTGTGAAGAGTGATACCGTACCCTTGATACTTTTCAAATCCAACAAACCCTGCTGAATTTACTACATAAAAGCTGTCTGTCTGATTCCCCTCCCAGGATAGACCACAAATATATCAGAAAATGACGTTGTACCATCTCGAGCATCTGCTTCTGGCATATGTATGCCTTCAAATAAATGAACTATATTCTAACTCAGGCCAGCACACGCAAAGTATAGTCTTTATAAAGCTTCAACACTGGTGAACTATTTGCAATTTCTCATTATGTATTCTTGTAGCTTCATTCACTTTTTGCAGTATACTTTTTGAAGCTAAGACCTGTGTCAAACTATACACCAGGACCCATGATAATGCCGCGCAAGCTCATTTGATCTGGCTGAGTGTAAATAATGGCAAGTTTCTCATATAAATATAACATATTTTTCTTGATAATGAGTTAATAAAACGTACTATTTGGCTTTGAAGTATGGGTTAAATGAGTGTTCACAGCAATTTAACTTGACTTTAGAAATATACTGTGCTATAGACAAACGTACGTGATGCATTTGAAATTTTTGAGGAAAAGTACAATTCGCGTTTTTGATCACCCTGTATGAGCAAAAATGAAAATTAGTAACAAGTAGTAACAAATAAGATAAAAGCTGAGGTGCGTAAGTTTCTTTATACAAAATTCAGCACTCGAAATTTCAAAATTGCGGATTGAGGGGTTGCCGAAGTGGACGGTTTTTCTGGACATAACACTTTACATCTCAGTAGCTAATTACCAAAACCTCATAGTATGTTATATTAATCTTCTTCTTTTGAATTAGTTCATCCAAATATGCAATAAAATTTGAGGCATTCCATTTGAAAAATCACAACTTTGATATGTAGGTCTAAATTGGGACACCCTATATAATGGCCAATATTTTAGAAATGTGCTCTCAAAGGTCATGTATAACATCCCATAAATAGATTTTCCCAAAAGGCTTTTGTTTATAAGTAATATTCCGTCCTCACATGGAGGGCCACCCTGTATACGTATATGTGTATTAGTATGTTGAATATATACACTCTAACTGGACCGTTTCCCTTTTTCCGCAATAACAACCAACCAAGGGTGGCTGCATGGCGAGCTATACCTAATATCCTTTCTCACTTCTTTTTAAACATTTCGAAATATAAAGTTTAGTTCTCAAACTGACATATTGAAGTCAGCAGAATACAATAATTTTAGATGAAATTATTATCATTATTGATCTAGGGAGATAAAAGCTAATTCGTAGTGGGACATTGCGGCCAGTAATGGTGATTTCTTGGGTTAGTGGTGAATATAAATTGTCATTTGACCAAAACAAATCCATTTGTTTCAGGTTACCTACTATGGTATTAAACGAGAACAGATTTTTGTACGAATCACTGTACCTCCAAATATTAAACGAAAAGATACAGACATTACAAGAGTTGGACAAGTCTAAATGGAGCAGATCCATCCAAGAATTGAAAATGAACATGAGGTTTGATCTAATACTATCAGCAATATCCTTTAACATGTATTTTGTTGCGAGAAAATATTTCACAGACTACGGAAATAAATTGCCAAATGTTTCTAAAACATCGATATTATTTGGAGATATATTGTATTTGAAAGGAAATTTGACTACTGGTGATAAAAAGATATCGAGCTTTTTGGAAGCTAAAGGAAGCTATGGTGAGTTGCTTCAGAGTTTTGTTCATCAATAATACTTTTCATTATTTCTGGATCGTCTTCGATTTATCAACTGTTGATGCAGAGTAATAATATATTCTAGGATAATTGCTATAAGACACAGTTTTCCGTAAGCTTTTATGCCTGTATATGTCTGTATAATATACTAATTTTTATTTTCAGAAAGGTGCCTTCAGACCCACGATAATTTCACCAAATTATCAGTGGCATCCAAATTGTTTGAAGTATGCTCATCTATATCGAATGAATTATCATCAAATGTTGAATTATTCACGAGACATTTGGAAACGTTGAATATCAAGTTCAAAACATCATTCGAAAAACCACAAGATGTGTTACTCTATGGATTTCAGTGTTTGAAATCTGTTGTTGAAAAAGTTGATATAGTGAGTGATAGCGTGGATGTTGATAAGTACGAAAAATGTGTTGCCAAAGCTTATATGGTATTAGCCTATTACGCGCGTGAAAATACATCGCGCGAAAAAGAACTGATCCAGTTTGTATTGGAAGCCATGAAGCTGAATTCTGTGGAGGCTAGGCAGTTTTTCCCTTGCATATTGATGATTGATGCCCTTGGTGCTGTCTATCGAGATGATTTTGTTAATCTGGTGAGTATATTTTAGTTTATATTTTCGTTATTTGCTTCATTGTTTTTTTTTTTCATTTTTGAGTAACCAGATTGATATTTTGATAAAGCCATACATCATGGTTCTTGCTGACAACTAATATTATTTGGTAACTGAATATCGCACGCCTCAGAGCTGCATTTTATACAGGGTGTTCATTTGAAAACTTCCCACCACGGATTTATCGAAAACCACTAATTAAAAGAAAAAACGCCAAGACACGTCAAAAGATTTGTCAAGGGGGACAACTGTTTAACCAAAGACTACTTTACCTCCTTTCACCCTCTGCCGCCCAGGGTCATCCCCTTACAAATTTTAAATGACAAGTGGTGTCGAGTAATAGCTTGTTTGAAAGGTCTTTCGAAGTCCTTTATTTTGACGTTTGATTTTTTAAAATCGGTCGATTCGTTTTCAAGAAAATTGGAAATATCTTTATTTATCTTAATTTGTTCAGATAGAAAACAAAACACGCGAAAATATTACTTTTTATTTCAGTAAGTGTTCAAAATGTTGCTCGTTATTGGCCAAACAATGATATAGGCGATGTTCAAATTCCTGACGGACATTTTCAAAAACATGTTGTGGGACATCTTGGCAGCTTTCGATGATGCGTTGACGAAGTTCATCCAATCTTTCAGGTTGGGGAGTAAACACAATAGATTTCAAATGACCCCATAGAAAAAAGTCTAATGGCGTCAAATCAGGAGATCTAGCAAGCCAATCTATAAGCCCTTTTCGCCCTATCCATTTATCTGGAAACTCGTCGTCTAGCCATTGCCTAACCGGAAGAACATAGTGAAGAGGAGCGTTGACTTGCTGGAAATATATTTCAGCTTCATCAAGTATAGGGTTTCCATCCTCTTCGATTTGGTTTTAAATGGTTGCAGTGATAAACGGATTGATGGTATTTTCCAACATATCCAAATAAATGTCTCCATTCAAATTTCCATTAATAAACAATGGCCCAATCACTTTGTTTCCTGAAATGCCTGCCCATACATTAATTTTTTGAGGGTACTGGGTATGCCCTTCTACAAAAGCATAATACCTGCAGTTATGCTTATTAACAAATCCATTTAGATAAAATGTGCATTCATCACTGAAGCAAATATTCTTTACAAGAATGGTACTATCATTAATCGCTGCAGTCATTTGTTCACAAAACTCCATTAGCCTATCGAAATCATCTTCGGTTAACTCTTGCAATATTTTCATTTTGAGTGGATGACATTTATGGAGTTTAGTAACTGTGTGTACAGAGCCTAATGAAATACCAGTCGCAGCATCAATTTCGGGTAATGAAGTATTAGGATTCATTCCAAAACGACCCAAAATTTCACCTTGAGCGGCTTCATCCGAAAACTCTCCGATGATCACGTTTTTTATTTGCAACAGATCCAGTTTGAGTAAATTTAGTAACAAGGTCCAAAACATATCTATGCGAAGTTATCTTCCCCGGATGTCTGGCGTTAAACGTGACGGCAGTTTGCCGGACACATTGATTTTGGGCACCATAAATTAGAATCATTTTCACTCTTCGGCTCGTGTGTAAACTATTTTGCAAGTAAAATCTGAATCAATAAATTAATTTTCACTACCCCAAGATTGATACAAAGGTAACTGACAGCAAATTAAATTCTTTCTTTCCCTTAACAACAAATAACTAAACAGGTATAATAATAAATACAGTTCGCCCGGGATTTCTGCGTTGATGAAAAGAATGGGGAAAAAATTTGGGTTGTCATGTGGTTGTTGCTACGACTAATCTTCCGAATTGCTGTTTATGTTGGTAGTTTCCGTTCTAGATTATAAACGAATTGTAGATTTGGCAAACCCTAACGGGCAATATTTTGAACACTTATTGAAATAAAAAGTGATATTTTCGTATGTTTTTGTTTTCTATCGAAACAAATCAAGATAAATAGAAAAAGATTTCTCTAATTTTCTCGGAAACAAATAGACTGATTTAAGAAAATCAAACGTCAAAATAAAGGACTTCGAAAGACCGTTCAAATAAGCTATTGGATGTAAGGGTGAAAGGGGTTGAAGTAGTAGTTTTTGGTTAAAAAGTTGTCCCCTTTGACAAATCTTTTGACGTGTCTTGGCGTCTTTTCTTTTAATCAGTGGTTTTCGATAATTGCGTGGTAGGAAGTTTTCAAATGAACCCCTATATGTGTGTTATGTTGCCCAGGCAAAGGAGATACCGACTTGGATGTTTCTTGGATGGATTCCGCAAATCCTAGCAAATATGGACTCTTCAAAAATATTTGCACTGTCCGATATCATCATAAGAATCGCTGAGACTTATCCACAAGCTATAATATACCCATACCGATTGAGCAGAGAAACAAATATAGTGGAGAATGATGGATTGGAAACAGATAAAAGGATTTACGTTAAATCAAGGTATGATCAATGAGTGGAACAATGGAACAAGCTTTTGGTGATTTGAATGAAAATAATATTGGCAATTTGAATGAAAATAATATAAAAATTCGCCGATGATTACAGGTTGGACGAATTACTTTTAAAAAATGAAGTTGTCAACTGTTTTCTGAAAGCTCTTTCGTACGTCTGTCTTCCTATAATGGTTCTGAGATATTACATCGGCAAAATCAAGAAGGCGACTTCTATAGAAGATATTAAATCCATTCAAAATACTGTCATAGAAGAAGTATTCAATAAAGAACATGATTCTACACCATCCAATTTGCAAGGGGAAGTATATAGAAAAATTGAACAGTATCGACCACATTTTGAGAAACTAACAGGTAGTTAATATTCTCAAAATACTTTTAAATATATGTACTTTTATTCGAAACCCATAATAAAATCGTAATTTTTTTGATAACAATAAAAGGTGTTTTTCCTACGCCACTGGGTAGAGGAAGTATTGTAATCGCAAAAATTTTTGAAAATAATATAATGTTTTTTGTATGTTGTTCCATTTTTGTTAACAATAAAAGGTGTTTTTCCTACGCCACTGGGTAGAGGAAGTATTGTAATCGCAAAAATTTTTGAAAATAATATAATATGTTTTTTGTATGTTGTTCCATAAAAGACGTGCTAATAACTGAAAAAAACAGCCGTAAAAACCCTTGTATCAAAAAATAGCTTATAAAAAATTGAATCAGAACTTGCACAAATATACAGGGTGATGCATTTGAAATTTTTTAGAAAAACTGCAATTTGCGGTTTTGACTTCCCTCTATGAGAAAAAAATAAAATTCGAAAAAGTAACAAATAAGATAAAAGCTGAGGTGTGTAAGTTTTTTTTGATACAAAATTCAGCACTCCAAATTTCAAAATGGCGGACTGAGGGGTTGCCGAAGTGGGGGGTTGCTCTAGACAAAACACCTTATATCTCAGCAGCTAATTACCAAAAGCCCATAGTATGTTGTATCTTCTTTTGAATTGGTTCAGCCAAATATGCACTCAAATTTGAGGCATTCCATTTGAAAAATCACAACTTTGATATGTAGGTTGAAATTGGCCAATATTTTTGAAATGTGTCCTCAAATGTCATGTATAACATCCCATAAATAGATTTTCCCAAAATGTTTTTGTTTATGAGTAATATTCCGTCCACACATGGATGAGCCACCCTGTATATGTGTATTAGTATATTGAATATATCCACTGTTACTGGACCGTTTACCTTCTTCCGCAATAACAACCAACCAAGGGTGGCTGCATGACGAGCTATACCTAATATCCTTTGTCACTTCTTTTTAAACATTTATGTGACATGTACATCACGAAAAGCTATGTCACCCCTCATTTCCGACGGTCTGTCTGTCTGCCTGTCGGTTTGTCCGGTAATTCTTGACTCCCCTATAACTTGGAAAGTACTGCTCGGATTTGGATGAAACTTTTACACAAAGTTATTACTACGCCAGGAACGAAAAAGCATTGTAGTTCTTGAAAATCGGAGAAAAAAATAAAACTCGCCCAAACGTTGTTTTTGACGTCTCAGATTATTCTGATCATTTTTGTAAATATTATTAGGGGTTAAAAGATTTGGGGGTAGGAGTTGCAGGGGGTGGGGGAAGGAATATCTCATTTTTTTAGTATATTTATATGCTCCCAACCTTGGTAATTCTACTCACCTATTAACTATATTTCACACATCATAGGTTTCTTCGTACATTTTCCTTTGAAACTTAGAATGATAGACAAATGTTTTCGATATGCGTCTCCTTCTGTTATCTGGGCTCAGTGTCCGACGTAACGGTCTGCTTGATTGATGTACTCCTACTACGGCGGTGCTTCTTTGGGTGCTACCGCGTCTGGAGCATCGTCGGCAAGTGAACGGTAACTACCTGTGGGGCAGGGAAAGAAATGTCTATGGACTAATTGTATGGGCTTGTTTGACTGGTTTGATCGTTTAACCATTTTATCGTACACGCTCGAAACTATTTTTTTTCTCAGAGGGTTTATCTTGTGCCGAACTTAATCCTTTAAGAACTGATGATGGCGTTGCGTAGGAAGTGGGGTCAATCTAGTTGACGCCATTTTTACATAAAATTCGATTACTTCTATTAGCTACATCCATCGTTTATCTGACTTTGGGTAATTTTTCTCAACCCATTCTAGATGAGACACTTCCAAAAATCAAAGACTCATTCCAGAGATTGGATCAAACGCTGATCGGTGTCATACGTGACAATAATCCATTGAGACTTAAAGAATTTAGTCCTTGGCTGGCTGAATTTTCTGGCGAGAGATTGAATGTTGAATTTGAAATACCTGGACAGTACGATGGGCAATCGAAACCTTTACCCCAGTATCATGTCAAAATTTCAGGGTTTAGTCCAGAGGTAAGTTTAACTAAAAAATATTGGTACTTTATTTTCTAATTTGGGTGACCGCCGTGGACATGAAATTTTGAAGATGAGTAGCATTGAGTGAATATAGTTTCAAGTTCTATTTGTTTTTTTATTAACTCAAATCCATGAACTAGCAGTATTTCTAATGAAATTATCTGCGTCAATTTCTAGACGTGGAAAACCTTTAGTTCCTGAATCTGATTTCTTCTCATTCCAGATTACCATTATGAAATCAGTCAAAAAACCTATTAGATTAACTATTCTTGGAATGGACACAAAGGAGTACCCATTTTTAATAAAGTTTGGTGAAGACATACGACAAGATCAACGAATTGAGCAGCTATTTGGCCTTATGAATCACATTTTTTCTGTGGACATAACTTGTAGCAGCAGAAGGTTCGAAATTATGACGTACCAGGTTAGTGTGTTTTTGGATCCAACTTTTTTCTTTTTTTTTTTCATGAAAAAACTAGAATGTTACCTTAAATGTGTTTCATGTTCTTGCAGGTTATTCCTTTGACAACATCGTTAGGAATGATTCAGTGGAAAAGCAATACAGAATCTTTGGATGCGTTTATGGCAAAGTCCGCGCAAAGGACATTTCAAAATGACGTTCAAAAGTCGAAAAATGACTATCACGAGTGGATTGTGCGAAGAAATCGAAATGTGTCAGATGCATACGGAAAAGCAGCTAAAGAATACCCCGCAGATAAAGTTGTCCCTAAATTTAGAGAGTTGGTTAATCGATTTCCAAAATATGTACTTAGGTAAGTAAGCAAATGAAAACAGTTTTATCTCTTTCGCTAGTAAAATCACATTTCAGAATTCACTGTTAGCGTGTCTAACTAGATAACGTTTAGCCAGATATATTGTTTTTACTTCCCACGTCTACTGACCAGGGAGGATTATAATTGCGAAAAATTTTGAAAATGAGATATTAGGTTTTTTGAATATTATATATGTACATCACGAAAAACCATGTCACTCATTTCCGTCGGTCTGTCTGTTTGTTTGACCCCTAATCCTTGGACCGTCTATAACTAGTAAAGTACAAGGACGCAAAAGCTTTATATTTTTAGAAAATGGGTCCAAATCGCTGAAACTTAGGTTTTTTGACATTCAAGAGGCCCCTCATTATTTTCGGAAAAAAATTTCAGTGGTTAAAAATTGTAGGTTAAGGCTTGCAGGGGACGTATTTTCAATTTTTTTATGTTAGTATGTTTATACGCTGCTAACCTCGGTAATTCTACTCACTTATTTTTTTACTCATCATAGATGTCCCCGATTTAATCTTAAAATTTGGAAATATCTTCAACAGTCACGCGACGGTACGTGCGACGTGATCCGGCTGATGGTCGTGCATTGCAGTCGGCAATCGCTTGCGTGCACTTGTGGGTTGAATGATGTAAGTCAATATCGTCATCCACGCGGGATTACTCATAGCTACGATCATGTGTCCTCGCAGGATTTTCTCTCAGGGGAGGAGGAAGGTCATTTATTTTTTTTATATATGTTCGTACCTGACTTTTTCTCATGAGGGCTAACACTTGTGTCGAACATAATCCTTTACGAACTGATGACAGCGTTGCGTAGGCAGTACAGAGTCAACTTACTTGACTTCATTTTTTTTATTATGTAAGATCCAGTTTTTCTAATACACGGTTTCTGCTTTGCAGACAAGCTTTGTGGAACCTAAGCATAAACACAGAAAACTTCATAGCTCTGAGGAACAACTTTATAAAATCCTACGCCACCATCTGCATCTGTCACTGGATACTAGGAATTGGCGACCGCCATCTTGGCAACTCTAAAATATGCTTGAGTAGCGGAAAAGTACTCGGCATTGATTTTGGTCTAGCATTTGGTACAGCAACTCAGATACAAGCTATACCAGAATTGGTACCGATGCGACTCACTCCTCGTATTATATCCATTATGGAACCCTTTGGTGAAAGAGGACAGTTCAAAGCATACATGATTCACTGTCTTCGAGCATTGAGGGACAATTATAGGATTCTTCTGGCAACAATGAATGTCTTCATACAGGAGCCATCAGTTGACTGGTTGGAACACTCTTGCTCGTTTGATGATGGAAATGTTGCACAGGAAGCCACATGGTTCCCCCAGGTTAAAATAGAGCAGGTACGGTTGTTTCTTACTAGCATGATGGTTGATCCCTATTAGTCCAGGAAATATCTTCGCACCTGATAGGAAAATATTCTGATTAGGATTTTGCGCATAATCCTATTCAAAAAGGACCCCTTTTAACGAATCTGCATGTTTCATATTTGCGCCATCCCAATAATTCGTTTGTCACTCCGGTAAAAGTGTGTTTATGTTTTTTAGGACGTACTGAACAAAAAAGTACTTGATAACTTTTCTTCAATGTTGATCGTTTTTGAGATATGTATTTTTGACCCCGAAAAACAATATGAAAAAACGAAAAATTCGATCTTGCTGAATTTCATAAATATTCTTTAAACATCCGTTTATAGCCCTCAAAGCATTTCAGGAGGTATTGTTATTTTACACCTTTGTTTTCTAATTGTTAACCAAGCGCGCGCTCAGTGTATACCCTCCGTGAGTGCGAGAGAAATGCAGCTTTAAATAATGTAGGAAGTTCGGCAACATTGAATGTTTCGTTTTTTCATATTGTTTTTTGAGGTCGTAAATAGCATAATTCGCATTTTTTCAAATATTACATCACTTATTTCTCGAAAACTATCAAGTTTAAAGAAAAGTTCTCTAAGCGTCTTTTTTGTTCCGAATATCTTAAAACACTTCATACATGAACCAAAAAATAGATATCTTTAAAACAGTTGGACGTATAAACTTAATATATTACGAACATAGCATGCTAGGATCACACTGATAACAACGAGAGATTGTTTTTTCCTCCCTTGACATTTCTGGTTTCTGGGTAACTAATTCATACTATGACATAAGAGGTAAGATCCTACGGATTGCTCTGACAACCACCAATGAATTGAAGGCTCGTTTTCTGTAACTTTGGCTAATACTGATTATGAATAAGGGTACATACTTTTCAGCTGCACATCACTACAATTGACCAGCCAACCCTTTGTTGATTACTTCGTTTATCCGAAAATGGCGTAGAAATCAATTGAAGTAGAAACAGTCGGACAGAATACGAACCTACCATCCTTATCAATTTGATCAGTTTGAAAGAATTCAGGAAATTACAAAGTGTTTATCTCTGTCAGACGTATTGTTTAGAGGTGAATTACAACGAATGTCTTCGTAACATCATAACCCTGACTTGTCAAAAGCTTTGTTCATAGCCTGCAGCCTGCATCTGTTGCCATTGATGAACATTCGTGACTCACAAGACTTTCGAACTGCCAATGTCAATATAAGAGAATTGATTTATGAATAAATTCTTCTAGGCTCGTCGAAAACTCTTAGGGGAAGCATCAACCAGAATAACTATCGAGGAAATAGAAGCTAATAGTGCGTTGAAGTACAAAGAAGCTTACATAAACCTGGTAAAAAGTGTTAGGACAGTAGCGAACGTTGAAGAAAAGAACCACTTAACAGTAGAAGAACAGATAGATTGTTTACTGGATCAGTCAACGGATTATAATTTGTTAGGTCGAATGTGGACAGGCTGGACACCGTGGATATAAGAACAAGTATTTTTATATTTTATATGCACCTATTTGTCTACATATTTCTTACATATTTTATGATGCTTTTTAAAATTAAAATTATGTATCAATGTGAGAATTTATTAAGAATAAAAATATATTTTTCTACCACAATACTTTTGTTTCAGTACGAGCTAGTACACTTTCTCGTGAGCCGCGCAATGCGCAAGCGGGGAGGTGGGTGGAAACAGAGTAGGGATATTCCCCTATCTCTTTCGTTCAGATGCAGTCCTAAAAACATTCGGGAGTATCAGCAGCGGGCTTACAACGTGTTTGTCTGTACAGTAGCGTAGTTAGAGGGTTTATGTAATCGTACAGAGTTGAACGCGTGCATTCTAACATATACCATGTTTGTGTGTAATTTCATGATTACGGAAATTTCCTAATTATGTAAGCATTGTAATAAATATAATCTAGAAAAGAGAATTAAAAGAACAAACATAACTGCTCTGAATATTTTGTGATTACATGAAATGTAAGGATTTCTTTGCAGTTTTTTTGACATCCTCAAAAGTTGACAAACTGAATTAATCATTATGACAAATTACTGACGAAAGCTGGCTAATACACAATTTGTTGGAAAACACTAAAATATATTTTAATAAACAATATAAGATACCTAAACATTTCAGACAGATTAATCGTTGTCATGGCCTATTCTTATAATACATTTCTGGACGTTATCCATTATATATTCCCGACTTAGGTATTCTTCCTTCACTTTTGATACATGGTCGCAAGCGATTCTCCATGTTTCTGGAGTGACGCGGTCTAATGTTTGTTTCGCCAATGTAGAAACATCTTCCATTTTAAAGGTGGTATTACAGGCAGCAACCGCATTTTTGACAATGCCCCAGATTTTCTCTATAGAGTTTAGTTCTGGATGGTAGGGAAGCAAGCGCAGAACGTCATGCCCGTTTTCATCTAATAACCCATCTACTGCATAAATTTTGTTCAATGGTTTATATATTTTTATTAAACGATAAAGTTCAGGTTTTGTGGTATTATTATCAAAATGCATATTCTTTTCAATGAGCCACTTCTGCATATCTGCTTTTTTCCAAGCAAACGTTGGATTATGTTCTATCGGAACATTATGGTATGATCCGTTGTCAATTACTAATACAGATTTGGTGCTAAATTTGGTATTAGTTTTTCTTGTATCCATTTCTTATAATTTTCATGACGCATTGGCAACAAAACCATTTCTACCCCCATAATGTACAATGACCAAACATTTGCCTTTTACAACTGGTGCTTTTAAGCAATTATCTGTTCCATCATCCCATGCTTTCGGTACTGTGTGTGAGCTGTGTATGCATATTTCTGTCTAAAAAAATGTTTCTATGGTTAAATGATAAAAACAAATTCTCTTATACTGAAAAACATCATACATTTTGTATTTTTAAGTCGTTTGAAATATATCTACACACCTAGATCTTTGTATTCTTTTAGACTTCTCACGTATTCTGTCCGTTTCGCTCTGATCTCCGGCTTTTCCATCAGCGCATGTCTGTTATCTTCTGATCTTTTGCAACGGAAGCCCAATTCGCGTACTATTTTCCTGAATGACGCTTTCCATTAAGAGCTACACCATCGTTGATAACAGCATAGTACACCGCCTTCATTATAGGTTTCCTTTTGTGGATATGTACGAATATGTATATATAACATTTCTAATAATTTCTTCATCAAATTGATCCACTGACTACTTTGGGCTAGATTTGTTTATGGTTTTTCGAGGAGAAGTAAATTTTGTATTCGGTGGTTTGACGTGATCTTCTTTAACAACACGCTTCACAGTATTTATAGATACACCTGTAGCTTCAGCTACTCTCTCAAATAAACGCTCATATATTCAAACACATTGAATATAATTTGTCGTCCTTGGCTATGAACAACTTTCTTATTTCGTTCCCTATTTTTGAAAAATAATTTTGAATGCACTGTTTCATCTGCTAATTTATGGTAACTAACATTTTGCCTGCCAGAGCTACTCGTAGTTTTGAAAAAGACTGTTTTGTAGTTTTTAAAATAACTAAAAATAATACCCCTGGAAAAAATATAAGATTACGCCTATATTAAACTGATGTTACCCGTTCGACGTCCAAGAGCAGAATAGATAGAAAAACATATATATATATATATATATATATATATATATATATATATATATATATTTATCTAATGTAGTAGCGTTTACAGCGTATTGTGTTCTGCATTCTGCGCATCCTAGGCCACAGCTCACGAGATGCTGAGTTACCTTTACCTACTTTTATGACGTACTCTTCAGAGTAAAATCACAATGGCTTCAGTAGAACTTTATTTTTTTGTAGTTTAGAAAAGGCTGTAACTTTAAAAACTTTCCATATATCAGTAGATAGCAAAACTGTTGAAGCAGTTATTGCATATGCTTATGAATTTTGCAGAGCTATCACCGCAATTAGATGTAATATACAGACCTCCCATTGCTTTCCGATGACCTACACATATTCAATTTATACTACTTATCGCGGCTCCCATTATCACGATGACCATATCCTGAGGCAACGGGGGGATGAAAAGGAAATGTCAGTGGGCTGGTCTTAGACGGTCGTCGGCGCTACTTTAAAAAAAGGCAAGGATTTCGGTTAGCGATCTAGCCCTAATAATCCCCATTATAAATATCGGAATTCAATCTTCCCTACTGTCGGCAATTGCAGATCTGTTGCTCTCGGTGTCAAACTCATGACACCGGTACAGATTTTTTCAAATCGTGAGTACATTATTCGTCGGATTTTCGTCACTTAAATATAACGTGTTTTACATATCAAAGATGCAACGTTTAATATCACCTTCCCATAACCCCCACTTTTTAAGCACTACAATTTTTTATGACAATGATTAGGAACCCCTGAAACGTCAGAAACGGAGCTGAAACTACAAAGCTTTGGTATAGTAGTAACCTTCTGTTTGAAATTTCATGAGAATACAAGCGGTAATTTATATAAGATGGGCAAAGGGTAAGCAGACAGATAGACGGAAATGAATGATATAGTTTTTCGTGATGACATATGAGACCCAAAAACTAACATCTCATTTTCGAAATTTTTCGCGCTACTGGCGTGCGAAGTAACACGGCTGGAGGAATAATTTTTTTTAATTTGTCAAAGCAGTCTAAACGTCAGGAAATCAGTATCTTCACCATCTCAGGCTTCATTTATTGGCCAGAGCTAGATCAGAGAGACAACCGGGGTATAAGTTCAGAAGTTACATTTACGTAACTACTTAGTTACCAACATTTACTTCGCATCAGCGATCGCGATTATGAACACCTATTTGAAGAATGACTTATGTTCACGATATATGAAAAAGGGCTACCAAATTATCGGAATACGTCCTTTTTTAGTCCGTACATACCGCCCCGTCGCTTGGGCTGGCAGTACGAAACAGACAGAATTCGTGCAAAATCCGATTTGTAGATATTTGCGCGTTTCGAAACTGACGCTTCATTTTTTAATATTCTTCAATTAAATTTTTACGATGTGCTGAAAACAAAACTCTACAGATTGCTATAGAGCCACTTTTTCCGTTTTTCCACTTTAACAAAAGGAAAGTAAACATTTCAACCTACCATAGATCTTGTGTAAAAACAAAATTTTAAAAAGTGCTCCGATATGACCCTTGGCAATTGTCTTCTAAACATACTATATGGATTTCATTCAAAAATATTGAAAAATTGCGTGTCAGTTTCGAAGCAGTTCAACCCTTGTAAATGACTTGAAACTGACTGCGTCGGAGCCGCCTTAAAATGTAGGTGTCTCACTAAATATTGACCCCCTGAATTTTCTTTGTATGACCTTTCATAAAGAAATGTTTAATGCAAACATTGTAGAGTCTAATACACGTGAAATATCTTTTTTATATACAGAGTGTCTGAAAAGTGCTATCAAATAAAGTTTTATTTTCTGATTTAATATTAATCTGTATAATTTCAATGAAAATGATAGTCGCTTTTTTATGACAAATCCAAATATATCTGGTTTATCATACTTCAGTTTGGTCATTTAATCATGTGTACCAGAGGTCAAACCAGTTTGCATCTAGCCGCCTATGTTAGCTGGCATAGGGCCCGATACACAAGGTTAAATGATGCATAAGTCTTACGTTTTTGACTAAAGTAATACAAATATTAAGCATAAAAACCGTATACAGGGTGATTCACAAGACGTGACCAAAAATGAAACATCACACACAGCACCGTATTTTAAGAGGGTCTTCTATGTAACATTTTTTCCTCGAGGGCTTCATTGAAAAGATACGGGGTGTTGAAGTTTAAAAATAAAAAAAATTAAGACCTTCAAAACCGTCAACTGGAATGAACTAAAATACTTTTTTTCACCAATCAGACTAATATTGGTGAAAGAAAAAAAAAATTGTCTCCGATCGGAGCCGGCGGCATTGAAACAAGGATTATTCGTATCACTGCTCACGGAAACAGATCAATCCGATCGGAGCCGTCGCCACATGGCGAAGATCACCGATTGACTCCGATCGGAGTCATCGACAGTGAACGTGTTAAGAATTCTTACCAGAAAGCTTTCAATTTTTTTGTGGGGTGTGAAATTATATGTAGCTCTCCAGGATTTCTTGTTTTTATTATAAATAAGTTAAATTATAAATAAATTAAAAATAAACATTTCCGTGTCAGATGAATCCAACTTCGGGCGTGGTTACATAGACAATATACATGTACTGAATATGATACAAAAATGTATCAAATTAAAAGGTTCCCTAAATCCCTGTAACACCGAATTCCATTTGCAAGTCGATGCGGATATCATCTTGCAGAACGAGAATTTAGATGATTAGTTCGCCCCTTCCCCAATTAATTATGCCTAACTTCGCTCATCAGAGTAATCAGGGGTTCTGATATATTCAGTTCAGTGATGGGCGCATTTTATACATCATGTAAAATACATCATTCAGTACGCGTATACAGTTGTAATTGTACACGTCTTGATACCCTTAGCTTTATGCCTTCTGTGTCGTATCCTGGGTTGTATCCTGCTCTCTTACTCTTTCAGTAGAAGCATTCTGCAAGATAACCTCTGCAACTTCCTGCGGTTGCGACTTATCGCTACCAGACTGTTTTCCATCCGTCTGTGATTCACTTGGTGGTTCAGTGGTGGATTGCTCATCTTTCGACTCCGTGTTTTCCTGGGATGGCAATGTGTCCGCCGATTTTTCCATTCCCTCTTTCACATGGTGGTCTCTTTGTTGAATACCGTACGCTTCGGCTATTGTTGAGACCGAAGTTATGCCGTTGGCAGCGTTGATGTCTGAGGCAGCTAGTGCGCATCCTTCTTGGTCAGTCTTCACGAAGAATGATCTGCTGATTCTGAATTTGTCCAGGATACCGTAGGCGCGCTGCATTACAGGACCGGACGGAATACGTTCTCTTGTCATCACCCAGACACTCTCTGAAAATAGAATATCTTGAATCGTTCTTCGGAAATACCTATTAAGATCCGGTCAGTTACCCGTACATTCGTTTTTCAAGTTGCGGTTAACGAATTCGTAATTGTTGATGAGGCAAGACCTCTGTGTTCTGTGTGTTGTTGCGCTCGGTGTTTGTGTCATGTGTCATCCGTGATAGCTCATATAAGCGAAAACATGGCGTAGTCTGTACTTTCCACGCAACGCCGCCATCATTTTGTAAAGGATTATGTTTGGCAGAAGTTAGCCCTTCAGAGAAAAAAGTTAGCTATGAGCATGTAAAACAAAAAATTAAAAGAGCTTGTACGACTGTTCGACATATTTCTAAGATTCATGAGTAAATGTACGGAGACATCTATGATGAGTGAAATATGCATAATAGGTGCGTAGAATTACTGGAGTTGGAGGCGTATACATATACCAACGTCAACTAATTGAGATATACTATCTCCCCGTAACCTCTAATCCCCGATTTTTTTCGAAAATATTTGGCCTTTTTCCGTTGTCATAGGACCGATTTTCAAAAACTAAAAAGCTTTTTCGTTCTCGGCATATTAGTAACCCCATGACCGGTAGGCAGGCAGTACAGGCAGGCAGACCGACGGAAATGAGTGCCATGGTTAACATCCAAAAAAGACATCTCATTTTCGAAATGCTTCGCAATTACAATACTTCCCCGCCAGGGATGCTTGACTCAAGCATTCCTCTCTGGAAGGTGGCGAAGTCGCTCAAAAACGGAAAGCGTGAACAAATCCCACACATTCACGGTCCTGGAGGCATTGTCTTCAGGACAGAGGAGAAGGTTGAGGTTTTGGCCGATGCCATGGAAATACAGTTCTCTCCCAACTATGATCTTGTTAATGACCTCGACGAGGAGCAACACATCGTAAGATCTGTCAGGAGATATTTTAGGGCCAACGGCGTCAGTGACAGTCGCGCTATCGTTGGTGATTTTTGTTCATCAGAAGATTCTTCTTCAGAAGCTTCTTCAACCGAAGATCTGCTTAGCACAGCAGCGGTATCTCTTGAGATCCCGCATTGCACACCAGCAGAGATTCAAGGTCATATTAACGACCTTAAAGTGCGTAAAGCACCTGGGGAGGATCAAATCACTAATAAGGCGCTGGCAATAGTCAATGCCATGCTAAGGATCCAGTACTTCCCATCCGCGTGAAAGACTGCTGAAGTTATAATGATTCCAAAGAAGGTGGGTTCGATATTTCCCCACGTCAGATCACCATGTGATTCCTAATGTGCAATTCGGTTTTCGGTCTGAACATAGTACGGAGCTACAGGCGGTTAGGCTGGTGGAACGTGTAACCAGAGGATTCACCCTTAACGAAAGTACTGGCATCTTGCTTTTGGATGTCTCAAAAGCATTTGACAAGGTGTGGCACGCGGGCCTCTTGTATAAACTAATCCAAAAGGGCTTCCCTTTTTGGCTTCTAAAACTACTGAAATCCTTCCTTGAAGGTAGGAAATTTCGTATCAAAATTTACAATGTGCTGTCGACAACGCGGCTGATTACAGCCGGCGTCCCTCAGGGTTCGGTCCTTGGATCTATCCTTTACTCACTGTACATCCATGACGTCCCTAGTCCCAGCAACTGTGAAGTCTATCTCTATGCTGACGATACCGCATTGGTGGCTCAGTCGTGGTCTGGTGACCTAGTCCATGACAGGCTGCAAAGTGCGGTGGATGAAGTATTAGATTGGGCGGATCGGTCGCTAATTAAAATAAACCATTCGAAAACGCAGGCAATCTACTGTAGAAAAAGACGTCGCGGCGTTCCGTCTGAAGTTTCAATGAATGGACTTCGTATACCATGGGAATCCTCCGCTAAGTATCTCGGTGTCATTATGGACAAAGGGATGATTTGGCGGAACCATATGGAAGAAGAGAGCAGCAAAACACAACGCACGCCTATGCTAATGCAGCTTCCTTTTAATTGACAGTTTTCGCGCGGGTTATCATGGGCGTGCGATGTGTTGAGCTGTTCTCTTCCTTTTCGGTTCCCGAGTATAGAAGTTACTATCAAATTTGTTTTTTATTGTTTGATATGTCCTAAAATTGTAGTTAATGTGAGATAAACGTCTAGCATTACAAAACACGTTTCCAGATCAACAATTACGGTTTAGTTAACCAGAACTTTAGAAATTACATATTTCAACAGACCGATAAAAGTTTGTGACATGAATTTTCGTAATGCGCTAATAAATTGAAAAGATGTGATGTAGCAATAAAATACCCTGACAGCCTGTTTACGGGAAAAAGTAAGACGAATGGTAATGCTTACGTGCATGAATGGGACCCAGTCCGCTACAACTCCATATTACAGCATAGTTGTCGTAGTCAGTATCCAGAATGGTAAGGGTCGATTCCGTAGCTACGGGAGAAGTAGAATATTTAACTTTTAGCTTGCCTTCGTCGGACCTCCCAGCCATATCTACTTGCCCTTCTATCACTCGCTTAACTCCCGTTCTGAAAAACAAAATATTAAAGATAACGGCATTTTGAAACTGGAAATAATAAATGAATAAATGTTGCTAACCTCGTAGAATAGACTTTTGTCGTATCTTTTCCGTGCTCAAGACAATAAACTATTTTTGCTACTCGCTATCGGGCCAAAAAGGCACTTAAAATAGCATTTTCAGAACGATCATATCGTAGGCTTAGTCTCTCGCCTCTGGGACAACGAACGAAAGCATCGCCAAAATCCTCTATCCCAGGAGCGAAGTGCATAGTGGGGGGAACTAAATCTCTCGTCGCACACTCGGTGGACAAAGAAGGAAGGATCGTAGTAGATAGCAGAATAATGTGAAATCTGCCATGTGGAGTCAACTGAGGCAGTAGTTTACACGATTTATTTTAGTTTCAAAAGATGACTGTTAAAATTTAAATTATTCCTAAGCTCAAATAACCTGTGAACTCCGTATCAAGAAAAATATTCCAGTCCGACATTATGGTGATCCACCAGGTAGCGCTCTCATCGAGCACACAGGGACTAGAGACTATGTTATTTTTGGATGCACTGTATGCTCCTCTACTATCTTGGGGTCCTCAGCACGTAACACAAAAACGTCAATGTGTTTGCACGACTAGGCGTATATCGCGAGATATAAAGACTTTAAAGGTTGACCCTTTGTATAGCGTAGTGCGGATGCAGCATAATCTGAATTCGTTGCTGGCTTGCAATAGCTAGAGTTACTTGATACTCGATCGGAGACGACGACACGTAAGTACCAAGTAGCAAGTGTTCGTGATTCTGGAGTATTTAAAAAGTCCATCATACGCATTCCAATTTTTGAACCGCTATTTGACCCAAAATTCCATTTTGCCTGGTTGGTAATAAAAATAGAGGAACTGCAGCATATTTGGTATACTGATTTGTTGTTGGAAATACATTGCAAGATAAAAGGGATAGTAAAATAAAAAATGCATTAAATTATTGGGAAATCATTAAATTTTAATGATATAAACAATCAAACAAAACAAAATCAAGGTACCCCATCTAAACATTTATCAAAATAAAAAACTCCAAAAGCGTAAATTTATTTAGGGTGCAGGTAATTTAGAATATAGTATTCCAAATTATAATCACCTTTTTTGATAATCGTTTACACTTTTAATAAGAAACTAATACATTTCTCAACTTTGTAACCATTTTAGAGTCTCTGGTAATTAATCTGTTTAACAATATACTAATTATTAATTATTAAGTAATTAGCCACAATAATCACAAATCAGTATTTAGCCTGAACTTATACTTTAGTGTTCTTAGTTATTGTTCTTACCATAATCACAGATATAAACACTCGATTCATAACCACTACAAGCAGCGTGAACCCACAATTCGCACATTAAGCCCTGTACCTATTCCGAATTAACAACATGACATCCTAACTTAAAATTTCATGTCACATTTGTAATTCTAAATACATCCACAAAACTAAAATAAAATTGTAAACTAACAAGTACACATAATAGTTCAAATGATTGCAATGAAGATTTTACGTATCAAAGTAAATTATTATCAATGATTCAATTCTTTCCGAAAAAGTTTTCAAAGTTGACGTCTCGTTCCCGTGTGGCTGGTACCAGGAAATGTCAAGATGGCGTCCTGTTTTTAGCATTTGTGGTTTTGTGTGATTTACGACATTATATTCACGACAAAAAAATACACATAGCGTTTATATTTATTTATATAACTAAGTATTCTAAGTTACCTGCAGTATTTCAAATATGCTGCACTTCCTCTACTCAATTTCAAAACGATCCAGGTTAAAATTAAGGAAACACTTAAAGGAAGATTCGTTTAGAGATATTTTTTTAAAAGGAAATATACCACAGTAATCAACTTTACCGGACTATTTTAATTATCGAAGAAAATTAATGGCATTTAGTTTTTGGAGATTGATTCTTTCAAAAATCTGCCGTTATTGCGGTCTAGTGGTATTTCGCGACTGTTATCGGGCCATGATAACAAATTATTTGCTTCCTGAAATTCAAGCCCATAATCTTCAGAACATTCGACTTCCTCAAGACGACTACTTCATTACCCATTATAGATACTTACAGCCTATTGGTGACTTCATTAGAAACATATATCCTTCCACTGGGCCCTTTCGCATAATCAGTGACCACGCATCGTGCTGCAACTTCGGAAAACTGGAAATACCTCTCCGCCTCGTACCACTTCCCAACGAATCGGTCCATATCGAAATCTGCCATGGGCAGATAGTCCGGGCACCATCCCAAGCTGGGTATTTGACCTTTCCCGCTACCCAACAGCGTCGCGCAAGAGAGTACCATCAAGAACGCGCGAGACATGGTTGTACCGGTGTTAATGACATCAGAGGCGATCAGATTCAGTATTTATGTATGTTGAAGGTACCGCTACAAGTATTTTTATTGGATTTCCATTGCGTTCTGTGGAACTCTACTTCAGGAGGATTAGGTCGGAACTGTCAAGCTTGATGATAACTCCTTAGTCAACTAAGATTGCTTGGGATTTTTTAGGCCCAAGCAGTAGCAATGGCATAGGGTATGTATTAATTAATTTCTTCAATCTCACCTCAAAAAACTTAGCAACCATGCATTTTTTAGAAAAAGGTTCCTACAAAATATTCATGAGATCAATAAAGAAATTTATTGGTAACCTCTGATAATGACTGAGATCATTTATTTGTAGGCCAACTTCGTAAATTAGAATTGCAACCACCATGACAGCAACTTCGTGTACAGTATAAGATTAATAGTGGTAGAAGATCCCAATTAGAAACGATCTTCACCCATCTGTTTAATGGATATTAATAGTGTTTTGTATCAAATTTAGTATGTTAAAAAATATATCCCGACTAGGTTAGTTAAAAAAATCCTGGCGAGACTATGATTAATTAAATAAAATTAAAATAAACAAGTACCTCCCTGCCTAGCCTCTAGTTAGCAAATGGTATATATACACCTATATATATATAACAACAATAGGAAAATAATGGGAAAAATCCGCAAAAAGTGGATTCGAGCAGAAAATAGGATAGGTAACCCGAGCGATACGTATTTCTGCTGGTTGGCTTCATCAGGTCCGAAATGAATGCACATATGCAACTACAAAAGTAGAGACACATGCTCGTACATCCGGATACGGGTGTAAGCTGACTAAACAAAGATGGAGAGGAAAAAAGACACACGAAGTCCCCAACAAGAGCCAACCTACACATTGTAGTATAAAATGACTAGAAGACCTCGAATTTTCAAGGCGACATCTAACCACAACTACGCGTCCGGTTATAGCCACTTGCTGTGGTACTTCAAGCCCAAATATCTACAAGTATTACGTAACTTGAAAAGTGACGTTTTTTTTTGGACAGTATGTAGATTTTCCTACAAGATCTTAACTTGGAACTAGCTGTCGTTAACTTGTGGAATGAACTATTTGCACGCTAGCAGCTACCTAGTCAGGCGTTTTTACGTAATAACGCTGCCCCGTTCAGCCATTTTTGCGTGATTGAGTAACAAACGTCCAAAGTTTATCATTTATAGTATTTGTAGGCATGTTTGCTCAAGAATTAAATCATAATTTATGATTGAAAATTTCTATACGAGTCTGGCCTTGCAACTATTTTTCAAATCAGGCTTTATAGAAATGAGGTTTTTAATAACACTTTTCAACTCTACCTGACATTTATAAAAGCCTTCAGTAAATTATGATCAACATTACAAAGTAAATGTCACACGCTTTTAAAACATGCACTTTAATGCATTCACGATTATACTGAGGACATTTATCCGTTGGCAAAACCTACAGGTAATTAACGTTTGGTCTTAGGTCTGTTAAAGTATTTAGTAACGGCGATCCATATCTTTGAATCTATCTTCAAAATCCTCACTTTGAGGAGCGGATAGCATCGCACAAGGACCGTGTGTTTATGGAACTGATGTGTATTCAAAATATACTCGACCTAAGTTACCTGGGCTATCATCCTTGTAGTAGTTGGATATGATAATGAAATTCTCAGCGAATCACGGGAAAATTCAATATCTGAGGGATTACGTTCCCTACACACGGAAGTGGCTTCGTCGTGACATCGTAACAGATACTATTAAAGGTATCTTCTGAGGATTTCAACGCTAAGCACCGTTATATGGTATAAGCATATAATTATAGACATATCCTGATGAGATTTCATTAATAGTACGAAAATATAATACAGGGTGGGCAAATAAGTTGAGATGTGGTTTCAATTGCTATATTGACAGTAGGAATGTTCTGGCAACAAACTTCTGACGCTTGTGGATCGTACTGAAGAAATGTGCAGCGGAGCTTGCTTTAGTTCTTTCGCGCCTCTTCTAGATATCTTGCGATTCCGGCACTTTCCTTGAAAACAAGAAATTTTCTCGTACATCCCATCTAAAAAAAACGAACTATGACCGATCCTTACAACTACATGCCTATAACTCTGCATTCTGTGATGGAAAGGTGAATATATCGGGAGCTTTTGGAGTACCTAGAACGTTTTAATTAGCGACAGGCAGTACAGTTTTCGGCACCAGCGATCCACGGGGGACCTCCTAGCTTACGTCACGCAGCTGTGGACTGAATACATCCAGTCTTAGGGTGAGGTGCATGTCGTTGGTCTTGATACCACACGAAAGCGTTCGATCTGCTATAGCATACTGGCTTCTTATGCAAGCTTCCATCCTATGGCCCCCCAGAGCAGGTTTGCAGATGGGTGGCTGACTTCCCTTATATAAATGAAGACTTGAAACTTGTCTCAGAATGGTTAGCATATAACAGACTAAAATTAAATACAAGTAAAACGAAAGCCTTGTTAATCGAAAAAAAAAACAATGTACAAATGTTCAACTGAATATTGATGGTGAAGATATTGACTTCGTAGAAAATTTTAAATACCTGGGAGTTTTTGTTGACTCTCGATTAATTTTTGATATTCATTATGAAAAAGTTATAAGATTAGTAGTAAAGTGGGATATTTATCGAGAGTTTCTGGATGTCTGAGTTCATATAGCAGAAAAATTATCTATAATACCATCATTCTTCCAAATTTCTTGTACTGTTCGACTATTCTATATTTAGCAAATAATTCCATTTTTGAAAGACTGTAAATTTTACAAAATAAATGCATGAGAATAATACTAAATAAAGATAAATATACTTCAATTAGGCAAATGTTTAGCAAAGTAAAATGGCTCAATGTAAAAAAATTTATCAAATATCTTGTAATGATATTCATTTATAAAGTAAAAAATAACATATTTCCATCAAGTCTAACTAATTTAACATCATCAAATGTCGACCATCATTTACATAATACCAGAAATAAAGATGACTTCCATTTAATGACCAAAAAGCATAACATATGCTACAAATCTGTATTCCATCAAGGGTTGATTGAATATAATAAATTATACTCCAGAGAGACCAGAAAACTTTGACAAAATTTAAAGTAAAATTGAGAAATCACTTGTTAAATCTACAATTATAGGTTGCCCAGCATTTACATCATACACCATATGGCTTGAATTTACTAGTTCTAAGTTGCTTACAATTATTCTGTTTATGTAGCCAAATGTGCTCAATAAATCTTTCTACTACTACTGCTACTTCCCCTCTGGCCGCAAGATATCCTTCGTAATTGGCGGATTCTCCTCTTCATCCCACAATTTCAACACGGGCATTCCCCAGGATTGGTCTTGGCTCTGACATTGTATCTCTTACATATCAACGACTTCCTTTCCTGTTTAGTCACGATATAAAATTCCATATTTGATATTTGAAGTTAATATCAGCATTTTTTCTAATTCGAATTTTCGATCATTTGTAAACATTCAACGCAGTAATTTCAGGACTATTTTGATTACCTAATGTAGTAGTATGGTTTACAATCTATTCTGTTTGGCAACATATTGCTTTTGTTTGACATTTTCGTAGGAAGCGATTTAACATTAGATTAATGAACAACAATTTTGAAAAGCCAAAGGTACGAAATTCTCCATTATAACCTATGTCCGAAGAAAAAACAATATAGATAGAGGAGTATCTTGCTTTTATCTAACGTTTTCGATTTTCTTTCAAATTCGCTATAAAAATACAACGACTTTCTTGCTTTGACCCACAACTGAGCAGTATTAGAGCAGGCCAGGCTTTGTATTAACAACAGATGTATGCAAAATAACCCAAATCCATTTATTTTTTATTTCTTGGAAAATGAAAATCATCATTTAATGTTATTCCGCAGCTCATACTTGATATTCAGTTAACGTTTAAGCAAGGAACTGGGTCTTATACAGGTCTACTTAACATGCTGCTATTTCTATATTTCCTTACTATTCAGTTATTCAGCTTAGACCAATCTTTTTTTAGAATTGTTTGGTCTGAAACTGGGTAGAGCAACTCACAAGAAATAGAAGAATACTGCCGACCACTTGGGGAATGGTGCCACACATTAATCCGTCATCCCAAAGTCAGACAACTTGATTTTTTCACGAGAGAAAAACTGTCATTGACAAATAAACCAGCCTTAAAGAACCTTTTTGGGCCTAATATAGCATTTTATTTTTAAAAGATTGGAATTTCAAATGACCTAAATTAATATTTCAAGGACCGACTGCCATCTGGCTGCGACATTACCTGGTGCCTAACTTTTATATCGTGCCGGTCTTTGGGATTGTGGACCGCTTCGTTATATTTATTTCTGGTCTCGAAGTCGGCTTGTCTGTTCTCTACAATGAGGTTTTGTAAGAAGGTTCTGTGTGCTTTGTCTGCTGACGAGCAGTGTCGCACGATCTGTTGAACTAGTCGTTGGACCCTGGTTTAGCCACTTTCACTTTATGAGGGATATATTCCTCCATCCCACCGTGGATAATTTCGATTGCCAATGAACAGACAGCCGACGAATCTGCATCAGCGAAACAATCGTCTCTAGAAGGAAAGGTGGAGTTAGAAGTATGAGGGCGAGTTTCTGCTGCCACAGCGGGTTGTGACTGAAACCGAACCTCCACAACATCGTTCTCTGAGTTACACAAGGGAGATAGGACAGCAGAGCTGTAAGGGACAGGATGCGCGATCAGAAAGAGATAAAACAGGTTACTGACGTGTGACGAAACGCGGGGGAAAAGTAGGGGTCGTCACCAGCTGGGTCAGTCCTTGGGTAATACCGGGCGCTTCAACTTCACGACTTGTTGCATCGGGCTTGTTTAAGCCTAACCAAAGCTCATTATGGGCATTGAAAACACAGAGGAAAGTAATAGGGAGGGCCCGAAAACCTGTTCTCAAAAAGGGAAAGCGATATCATAAAAATACCTTCTACAAAAATATAATTATCTATAAAATTTGTTCAAGTACTTTTATTCCTTGATCAGTGCTTATGAGAACTAGTGATCTGTGGACTTAAAGGTACCCTTCAGCTCTTATGCGGCATATATGATGTGTACGACATCGACCGTTCAATATGAATATACCTATATACTCGTATATGGAAGAATTTATGTATGATGTATGATACTTTTACTTAAATAAAAAAGTGCTTGTGGTTTTTGTAAAAAAAATCATTCGATGAGAAACCAAAAGTTTGCTTACAAAACAGTTTGCGGAAAAAATCGGACTCACTTGAATACTGCTTCAGACCTTCAATATGTTATTATCATTAGTACATCAGTCCTCATCGATACTTGGAGTCCAACATTTCATGTCAAAATTACCATTTTTTCATATTTTCCTAGAACGGTACGAGTACTTTTTTTGCGGGCTGCCGTTTATACGCTATTTGATTTGTAGAATATATCGCTTGATAGGAACTGATATATGGTAGCATATGGTGTTTGAAGAATATGCTAGTAACTCTGAAAAAAATCGGCAAAGGCTAGAAAAGTGTTGCTGACCTTAAGTCTGCTGTCGCAAGTTACATGTGGAAGTCCCTATTGATTCGTTTAACGCAGTTTTTGTGATATATTTTTTCCTTTTTGAGAAATAAGCAATATTTTTTACATTTAATCCCAAATCAAACAAGGTTCCGCTCCAGGGATTTCTGGGGTCCTTTGATATATTATTCATAATCGTGTTTTTAAGGTATGTGCCCATTTTCAGCTTTGTGGGAATTTTCGCAAACCTTTTTTCATTTTTAATGCAATTCAGATAGAATCCAAAATAAATAAGCCCACATGACTGGAACCCTCTTTGTATGTTCGTAGTTCAGAGCACCTAGCATAGATTAGCGCTATAAACGACCACCTGCTGATGTTGACATTGACAAAATATTGATTAGTATTAATCGGTTTGAATAATTTAGCACAATTAACAGAGATATTACAAGTTGAAACACAAGGTTGAAGATCCAATTTGAATTCTACCAAAGGATAAAAAGCCTACAGAAGGGAGCAGCTACACCTTCTTTCTGCAATGGAGGGCGACGAGCCAAAGAATCCTGCTCCTCCGAAGAAAAATGAGCCCAGTAAGAGAATAAAGTTATCTAAGACTCTATGTCCACCACCGTCCAAATATGAGAGGTAAGATCAATTGATCTATATACCTAATTAAGTAAAACATCTTGCGAATTATATTCTGCTGTATCTAACACACCAGTATTCGGACGATCCATCAGTTTCAAATCGACGTTTGAAATTGTTGGATACGATTGCTCACCCATTTGGGTTCAAGATACGAAAACAAAATTATACCCGACATAAGCGGATTTAGAATTTTGGAAAACTTGGTCCAGAATGTCATCACAAGGGACAATACACATTTTGGAGTTCCTGATTTCCACAGACTAACAAAGAATGAACAACAAAATTTTGAAATCGGCCGGAAAAAGTTTATAGGGTGTCTAAGATTGTAGTTAAGAAAAAATAAAAGTTCAACGAACTTTTATGAATTCCTTCTTGTTAGGGATCCCGGAGTAATAGCATTTCACGTGCCACATAAGAAACTGCTTGAAAAAATAGAATACAAGAAGGTTCAACCTCAACCATTGGTAAGTGAGGATTTTTAAAGCGTGGTTGAGTCACTCATACATTTTTAATAAACAGTGTGGACTTAAAGAGCTACAAGATCGGCTGATCGAATTGAAAAGAAGAGTATTTGTGGAACAAGAAGAAGAAAAAAAAGATAAACAAGAAGAGCAGCCTGCTGAAGTAGTTTCAGAGAAAGGCAGTATCAGAAGAACGACCACTAAAGGTATGTTTTTCATGGAATCTTGGCGATTCGTGTTAGGAAAGAAACGAACTCTATCTACAATATTTTTATAAAGTTACTAGTCGAAACTTTGTTCTTTATAGTTTTCGACTTCCTGGAGACATAATTACGTAATAGGAACATCCTTTGAAGCGATAGAAGAAATTTGAAAAACTTATAACTAGAAGTCACATACATTCTATAAATTTGAGACGCGGGGATAACTTAAGTATATCTCGTCCCCATTCACCACTATTCCAAAGATCTTTCTCATATAACGCTGTGAAATTATACAATAATGTGAATAATGAGATAAAAAATACACAATATCATTATTTAAAAATCATACATAAAAGACACAATATCATTTTCTTGATATATCCTTACAAAATGAATCATTTCCTCAAAGTTTGTACAGGGTGCGGCAGAGAGGACGGACGGTTTTGGGATGGGTAGTACTCTCCGCCTCGGTCTGTGCGAGAGGTGGGGAGGGTGCCGTTTGACTCGTGAGATCCTAGCATTATTTTACCAGTTGTCGTTATGGAGCCTTGGACGGTGGAGCACCCCGTTTTCGCCTGTGATTGTTTCGTCCGAAATAATGAGTCAGTCATCGTCGTACAGCGTGAGTTTCGTCGCCACTTCAACATTCATCTGAATAGAGCTGTTCCCTCTCGAAACACCATCCTTCGTTGGGTTGAATCACTTCGCAGGCGTGGTGAACTGATCAACAGAAGACCAAGAGGAGCGCCGCGAACAGTTCGACCTCATGAAAATGTTGAACGCGTTCGACAGGTCTTTCTTCGCAGTCCGACTCGATCTGCCTGGAAACATGCTGCTGCACTTCGCCTTAGTGATCGTTCGGTAAAGCGAATTTTGCATATGCATATGGATCTCGCTTTCACCCCTACAAATTGGCCATTGTGCAACAGTTACAGCCCGGAGATTATGCACAACGAATGAACTTCGCATGTGAGATGGAAGCACTGATCGATCAAAATGAGAACCTCATTTTGTTTATGAGTGACGAAGCCCACTTTCACCTAAACAGCATGGTTAACCAGCAAAATTGTCGTTATTGGGCTATTGACTAAATGCTATTTCCTTGTGAACCTGATTCCATCAATAAATTTGTTTTCGAGTAAAAATTAACTATTTTATGATTTTTTTAAAACCGTCCATCCCCTCTGCCGCACCCTGTACCATATACATACCAACCATCATTCCATACTCTTCCAAACACTGATTAGCGATGGCTCGAGTACTAAATCTTTCTCTCAGAGCCAGAAGTCCCTGTGGGACGTCCAGAAGCCCTCGCTCGCTGTCCTCAGCCTTCCTAAGTCCACGCTCGTTCACACTGCAGTGTACTTCGTAAGGATCTCTTGGTCCTTCTAGAAACTTCTCTTATCGATAGACCGGCTTCACGCAACCCAACAATTCGACCCCTCTCAAAGTCACTTAGCTGGGACACCCGGTGAAGTCTACGCACTCTACTCATTTTGAGCAATCACAAAAAGGCTTCTCAATAAGCTACACGAAATTTAACATTTAACTTACACCGGAAATGTACGAAAACTGAATGCTTTTTTATCACTAAACAATACACGCAGCCACAACAAAAACTGAACAGAAAAACTTGACCATTTTGTCACTTGTTGTTCATGGCAAGATAAATCGATGTGTAAAAAATTGTTGAATTCTAATAAACATACGTAGGTGTTTACCTATTTTTTCACTCAGTATACAATGTCTTGATAATTTTACAATACATTTCCACTACAAACATTTTTAATTAATCTCTTTACTAATATATCGTGATTTACACAGTGAAAAACTTTGGAAAAGTCGCAAGCTATTGGAATTTGTTTATCATTCAAACTTGAGTATAACTGTTAGAGTAATGTGCGTCCATGGCATTTTTTTATGTTTTTGAGTTCCAAATTGGTTGTCACTTATAATTTTGTTGGTTTTTACAATGTCTCTCAATCTAATTTGAACTTTTACCTATTATCTTATGGGTCTATAATTATTATTATCATCATTATTATTATATTATTATTCCTTCTGACGAATTTAGGGCGTAGCCAGATATGAGTTACTCACTTTGAAATGTGCTCCAGAGATTCCTAGAATTAATATGTGGACGTAACCTAGGCACAAATAAGTTTCAAGGGTCGTAACGAGTGAATCTACTCGACTATTTTTTCTAGCCAAGACTACGGGCGTATTGTTTCAAGATCAAATTGGTCGAAAAAGTCGAAAGGATAGACTGAAAGATGTTGTGGATCAAGCAGAGCTTATTAAAAGGATGAGAGATGTGACAGATGGCTCATTTGTTTACCTGACGTATGCTGTTCCCAAATCATCTGAGCTATTTAATCCTTATGTTTTGAGGTAGGCACCTTTTATTCATTCACAACTAACAAATTCGGATTAGATAGATGGAGCAAGTGCACGATTTATTTTGTCACCAAAATTATCATCAGGCTGGAGCAGCCAGCTTGACATTGATTGAAATTTCACATTGAATTCATACTTTCCTGCGAAAACATATAAAAGAGCTTGAGTTCCATACAACCTTAGAGTTTCAGAAAGTTTGCGAAAATGGTGAAGGTTTCTGTGGGTTGCAAAAAGCAGTTGAAACTAAATAAGGGCAAACCTTTTTACACCAATCCTTCCACTCCTGCTCCTGTTTCTTTATTACAGACTTGCCCACGATTTTCCTTTGTTTTTAACTTATAGTATAAAGTAGTACTTTGTCTATAGCATCGTGCCTTACAAAGCAGCAGATAAATCAAATTTCTTCACGATGAGCGCAAAAGGAGTGATGCAACATATCGGCAGCGACATTATCTTCACTTCTTTGGATAAATGGGAAGAAGAGTACAACATGTACTGTAGACTGATGCAGATCAAATCCTTCTTATTATTCCGAATATGGAAGGGCTTCTACGTCTGGCGCAAAACTATTATCCACAAAAAGTTCTACTCGGCTCAAGTGAATCTACAAAATAATCTGCTCATTTTGGATCCGATAGTGAGAACTGGCTTACTGAACATACAGAATATGTGTTACAAAA
Source organism: Acanthoscelides obtectus (assembly GCA_963669975.1). Taxonomy (NCBI): domain Eukaryota; kingdom Metazoa; phylum Arthropoda; class Insecta; order Coleoptera; family Chrysomelidae; genus Acanthoscelides; species Acanthoscelides obtectus. The sequence goes on from CAVLJG010000005.1 coordinate 39,232,776, forward strand.
TGTCTGATTTAACATTCACCGATATGGACTGTATAGAAGACATGTGGCTATTTTATTTCATAGACAGTCAGGTAACTCTCATCTTTAAACGAAAAAGGTAATGAAAATGGGTTGAAACTCTGTCAAAAAAAAAGAGGTGAAGAGATACAGCCCATGATCCCAATGCTACCAGACATTACTTGTTGTTTGAAAGAAAAAGCGCGGGGCATTGAACAGAGTTTATACGTACTTTTAATGCCTGCGTATCTGCTAAGTAGGGTAAAGGGCCGATTCACTGGTACGAGGTGTAAAGGATTACGTAATAATAAGATTAGCTGAATTATTAATAAGTATATTTATTCAGCAATGTTTGACACTTCTCGCCTACCATAATTTCTGCCAGACGCTTTAAGCAACGCGTCCTGCCATAAATTGACCACCCTGTAACTTTTTGTTTGAACGTTTAGAAAAGCATTTGTTATACATGTCTGGCATAAAATGTATCCAATGTCTTTTTTGTATACAGGGTGTCAGTGTCTTTATTATAAAAACAACTTTATTCGATAAGAGTTTACTGAAACAAAGATGAACATGAAATACTTTATTATAGGGTACCATAAAAACTAGTCCTTGAACTAGCTCTACCAGGTTTCACCCGGGAGGGCGGCACACTCGTTGTTCCAAGTCCTCAGAAGGTCCTCATCGCTAGAAAACAGTTTTTCTTTTAGCTTCGTTTTTACAAGGGGAAGCAGTGCAAAGGCGCAGGGAACAAGATCTGGACTGTAAGGAGGGTGCTTAATAAGTTTCAGTCCAGTAGTGGTCAAATGCTCGGTGCAGGCTTTGTCGAGGTGAGCTGGAGCGTTGTCATGGTGGAGGTACCAAGTGTCCATTCTTGACTTTGGCCGCAGGTTTTTCGTAAACTCCATGACTTTAAGCAGACACTGTTCGGTGTACTACTTAGCTGTGACTGTCTTCTGTGTGTCCAAAATAATACGCTCCACGATCCCGCTCGATTTGGAAAATACACCTATCATTTTTTTCTTAACAGATCGGGATTTTCTGACAGCTACGGGCGTGTCCAAAACTTTGTTTTGAGCCTCGGTCGGCACATCGTAATAATAGAGCCAAGTCTCGTCACATGTCACGATGCTGTTCACATACCGAGATCGCCCCTTATCAAACACTTTCATCATCTTTCGGCACCAAGTTGTACGACGAGCCTTCTGCTCTTCCGTCAGACTATCTGGTACCCAGAGGAGACAAAGTTGCCTTACGTGTAAATGGACATGCAGAATCGAATGAATTGCTGATGCATGAAAGTGTAAGGAATCCTCTATCTGTTGGTGTGTCACTATCCGGTCTTCGTCCAGCATTTTCCTCACAACAGAAATGTTTTCCTCTGTTACTGGCGTTCGCGGCCTTACTTCGTACTGAAATTTCTTCTTTGTAATTATCTGTATCACCTGAATATAGTCGTACGATAAGAACAATCATTCTTTAATGCTAGCGTCATTTCTTCTAAGCACTGGTCTATGCTTAAACCACTCGTTAGTTATACCGTAGAACTGCCTACGTGACCATGATGGCATAGTCACTTTACACTGTCAATACGAACGAACAAATAAATCGTCAGACGTGCTGCTGGCGGCTACTGTGCTCTCATGGACATGTCTCAAAATGCAGTAACATGCAGCCTCCTGTGTCCGTTTGTTAAGTCATATTGCAAAACTTTTATAGTACCCGTTGTATTAGACGCTATAATAATTTTAATATGATATTTTTTTCTCTAAATTGTCATACAAACAAGATCGCGTCTGTCAGAAGTTTTGACTTATGTGCCTGGCAGTACTATATATTACTTTGTAATTATATTTTAGAATGAAAGACTAGCCATCAAAATTTAAATTGAGTTAGTCCTACCTTTACTTACCAGCTCCGAGATCTTCCACTAATTCAAACATTGATACGGCACTCTCATGACTCATGACACATTTTTTTGAGGATGAGGACTACTTCATCATTTGAATGAAATTTGTACCGATTTTTTCACAATATTTATCTAAATAAAAATGCTTTTTGAAATGTCCCATCGTGTTCCCAGAAATAAACTAGCACGGCTTCGAAAAAAGTAGATGAGAATGTGCTTTATTCGACCACGAGTACAAGTCAGCTGTTTTTTTTACTTGGTAGCACTTTTCTGCCTTAGAAATATGCTAGAAAAGTTTTCCTTTGGCTACGCTAGCAATATAGCTTCCATAAACAAGTTGAGAGAAAGGAAAAATTGATGCCGGCGGAAAATGAACCCGTGGTACCGTGGCGAGTATTCACGAGACGGTGTGGAGCAACTAGGAAGCGATTTAACTCACTTGAGCGCCGCCAGATGGGGCGTCAAGCAGCTTTAACAGGAGAACAGTGGCGTGGGTAGGATTCCTGAAAGTTGGTTGACAACTGGTATTGTAGACTAATGGTTAGGTCGGCTTCACGGTAGGGAGGAGATGCGGGTTTGAATACCACCGGAGCCCTTTCTTCATTTCTTTTTCAAAATCGCATACACAAAGATTCTGTCCTTTCGATCATAGCCGGTCAACCATGGACAGCTGTTTCGTGCTATTTGAAAACTGTCCAGCATGGTCTAGGCTTGGTCTCAGATGAGATAATGAACGAAGGCTGAGTAACAAGCGGCCACAGTGGAGACTCGGCTGACAATGCGAACTAGGATACAGTTCCAATAGAGAGCTTGATGTCTTCACACTTGCAGTGGTTGAAGCTGGTAATAACATATTGTGCCCTCTTATTTCGACAAACCTTATACTCTGGATAGAAAAAAGTTGCTAAGCCTCCTTTCGTAATCCTACTCGAAGAGTAATCTGACACCATGCCTAGACTATGCTGAGGAGTTGCCAAATAGCACGAAACAGCCGTCTGAGGTTGGACGAAAAAAAGCTATATTGTTAGTTTGTTCAATGGCCGTATCCACTATAGCACGAGAATCGGCGGCATCTAGCGGCCACAATTCTGACCTGGCTGCATACAGTTCCATCAGACAGCTTGATGTTCTCACTTTCGAAGCGGTCGATTCTGGTAATAGATGGCACTTTGTACTGTCTTATTTTGAGCGATCGGCTGTTAATTTAGCAATATTATATTATTAGATGGCGAAGTTTGACGTCATGAGGGAGAAAATAAATGAATATCAAGAGGTAGCAAAAGAGATAGTTGGAAATGCCTGTCATGGAGCTCTTTTGGCCAAAGGGTTTGTGGTTGATGAGAGAATCATTTACGCTGAGAGTAAAAAGAAGAGAAGACAACAAAAAGCATCTTACATAGAACAAGCTGCTAAAAAGAAATTTTGTGAACGATTATCAAGGTATAGTCTTATGGAGCATCTAAACTGATAATGTTTTTGCACTCATATATCCCGGATACATATCCGCTGACATCAGCTGTATCTCGTCTTTATCTTTACAATATTAATCAAATCCAAGCGAATAACCAAAATTTCTGTGTTATGTGCCGCGGTTATAATATGGTTCAAGATGACACACGGGTTGATGACGTCAGTTACACGAATCGCTTGAACGCGTTGGTTTTAACCGCGGTTTTGTTGCAAGTTGTTTATTTTAGAAAAGCGCGTATATAATCTCTGATTATTTTTATTATCACTCAATAATCGGTTCTTTTTCGTCTACAACTGTATATGGAAAAAAACTTTCATAATATTCATGGGAGAAATGTTTTTTCAGATTTTTTTTTAATGATGGAACCATGGCTTTGTAGCTATGATAACTTTCAATTCTCTAAATTTTTCCGCATGTCAAAGAAAACATTTATTGATTCAGCAGAAATGATGAAAAAATAAATTAGCAAAACCGTATACAGGTGGATATCATCTAGTGAGTTTATATGGCCATATTTTAATATTCTTGTGGTATATGGCTACACAGGATACTTTGTTAATCATAGGAACTACATTTAAAGTGTCCCCAACAACCGTAATGAGTATAACTAATAAGGTGCTCCACTTTATGGTAAAACTGAAGTCAGCCTGTATCATTTTTCTCAAAAATGAAGCTGAAGTACAATAACAATATCCAATACCCGGCAAAATTCTAACTTGTCACATTTCAAATAATAACCAGAAATATAAAACTAGTCTTGAGTTGGGTAAATACTACAATTTTGCGGTGATAACTATGACATATAACAGCTGATTCGTGACGTCACGGATCTTATAACCAAACTGATAACTACACTCGCTTGAACGGATTGGTAAATACCAACCCAAAATGGTAAATACCATTTCCATTTGGTTATCCGCTTGAATTTGATAATTGTCTGTATTGCAAAGACACATACACTTGACAGAATCATCTATCAGCCGGGATGGACATCGCTTAATAGATTGAAGAGTTCGTGGGCGAAATGCAGAGCAAAAGTAGTGAGAGATGAGCTTAGTATTCTTTCATGTCAGAGCAGGATTGAGTAGCATTTCAGGAGAAATATTTAGCACAAAGAGGTTGAAATCATCGATCTGTTATAAAATACTATAACAAGGGTAAACACCCAGCAAAAAATCAGTAGGGGTCTAAATTGTTTATATGCTCAATTATAATAACTCAATTACCAAACATTAGCGGTAGTTTACAAAGCTTTAGGTTAAAGGTCATGGTTACATAACTAGAAGGTGCGGCTAACCCTATATTAAACCAGAGTAGATTTCTGCCGTCAAGGACTAACTCTGGGTTCATAAAACTAGACGGAGCTTTGAAATATAGGGGTATTTCAAAGAATGCATACATTTTTTGCAAATGATGCGAGAAAAGCTAGTTCTGTGTTAAAAGTTTATGATTTGAGATTGACTTGAATTTCTACATTTAGTACTTGTGATTTGTGTTCTGCTATTATTTTCTATTATCGGTTGTATGTTGTATTATATTTAGAATTGTGTTTGGTATACTGGATTTTGGAAATATTTTTCACTGTGTTTACGACATGTCTCATCATACGTCCGACAGAATTGTCTACAAAAATCTACGAAGTACCCTGGCAATTTTAAATAATGGACATAACCATCAACGAAGATCTCCTGGAATTGTTGGAGTTTGGTCTACCCAGAGGAATTTACGAGCAAAAAGTGTATTTCCAGACAATTCATAGCTCCACGCGTGCCGGTAAACATCATGAAAAAATGCAATTATCACTATATTCGATGGAGGTATCATGTCTCCTTGTTCTCAATAATGCTTTTATATTTTTCTGAATAATACTTTTCCTTAGTGAAACTTGTAGTAGGATATCTCGTCATGGTACTGAATATTTTAACAGCACGAAAAACGCTCTCTAAGCGTTGAACCAAAAATGCACAAAACATGATGACATGGTTATCGAATTTTTTCGCATAATGCAAAGTGATGTACAATCATGTCAAATGATGAATCTTATAACATTTCAACTATTTCAGTTCGTTTAATTTGAAGATCATCTTTGCATAACCTGAAGCGGCTTGTAGACGTTCAATATGATTGTGCAATGTGACTTGCACAATATTTTGACGGTGGCCCATAGGCGGTCAATATTATTGTACAATATTTTGGTTTGAGCGAAATATTGTACCGTATGGAGGCGATATTGAAGGTTGTATAATGAATATATGGCGCAATCGTGAGCACAGACATAGTAGTGACTTGTATTGCGTGGTAATTGCTCTGGCCGCAAGTGCAAAAAAAGAAAAGAAAAACGGCTCAGGCTTATTGATAGGAAAAAGTACACCAACGAAAAATCACTCAATGGACCAAATAATAGTTGAACCAAATGATTTCCGCAACTTTTGACGAATGGACGGAGAATTATTTGATGAACTCCTCATTCGAATGAATTGAGATCAACTGATGGGATATTGCGCAATATTGCCAACAGACGGCACCATATACATATTTCCGTTTGCACAATCTTTCAATGTTGCCCACATACAATCAATTATATTGCACAAACCAAAATATTGAACGTCTACAGGCCGCTTAAATCACAAATGAAAATTAAGCAACTCAAATGAAATCATATAATAACCATAAGAAATCTAGCGTTCCATCAACAAATATCACTGATTTGTGTTCAAGTGAGGGATAGATTTACCACAGAGTTAGATCTTAACTCAGAAGTAAATATGACGGTGTAAAGACTAACTCGGAGTTATCTCTAACCAAAACCAGTGCAAATCACCGTAGATGCTGCACTGTCACTGTTTAATCCTATGTTTGGAGGTATCTTGAGTGAGGACAAATGAGACGGCATGAAAAGCATTTTGATGGTTTGCCGCACGCTCTACCGCTTTTACACCTTACATACATCTTCTGGACGTACGTGACATTCATTTATAAGGTAATGATCCGTTCGTTGCTCCAATAATGGTTATTCATGGTATACAAGATAGTGTGTTGGGAATCTTAAAATCCTTGAAATATTTGCATATAAAAACATTGAAACCTGTGGTATTCCAGAATATGTTTGCTTTTCTTCCGATCGCGCACCAATTTGACAGGGATGGGTCAGGAAAGTCAAACATGTGAATCTTGGCGGCACATTCATGGCAAGTGTGTCTCCTATACGATGGGATGAACTTTTTAGCCTAGGACGTCTATTATCGGTCGCAGTGTCGCGCTTAAACCTTTACAACTGAAGGAAAAATTATGCGAAATGAACTATGAAACAATTTTTTCGACCGCCGAAAAATAATTTCAGATCTGTCTTCAGCGATCAAAACTTAAATCTGTCAGAAGCCTCATGTCAAAAAACGAAGTTGGACGTTTTTTGTTTGTTTTTTGACTCGTTGTGCCGATTTTCAAAAACTGTAGAGCTTTTTCGCCATTTTCATAGTAATAACCTAGGGTCAAAATTTCATCAAAATCGTGATACTTATCCAGAGTTATCATTTATTTAATCCTTTTCGTTAGTTATGAAATGCAAGTCAATGTATCTCTCAACTAGGCTTGCATTGCAACAGGACATTATAATGAAACAACTGTAAGCACTTGATAATTTATAACGTTTTAAAATACATAGCAGCGGTGGCCGCAGTAGTAGACTATTCGGTCTCCTGATCAGCCGCCGTGCGCTGTGCGGGTTCGAGTCCCGTCCCAGGAGAAATTTTTCTCTTGGTTATGGATGTTGTGATTGTCCGTAGGTGGTAGATGGTCTCTGACTGTCGAACGCGGAGGTACCACCCGGCGGTTCTCGTAGGCGGAGCCAGAATGTGTGCATGTTGCATGCACACGTGTTCCCTCGCCAGAGTCCGTGTGGCATCCCCCCTTTTCCCATGTATCCCCCTATAGCCCCACGGTACCCAATGGGTGCTTAGGCCTTAGGCCTTCGTGGTAGTTGGAGTATAAAAAAAATATCCTTAGGTCAGCCATAACTCACCTGCGAAACGTACAAAATATTAGCAATATAAAAAAAGTGTTATTATGGTAGCCTATGCTTTGTATGCATACTAATTTAATTCATTCTCCTTGAAAGTTAGTTACGGAACATACATTATTATGAATAGGTAAGTATTCAAATCAAAATACTTCCCACATACCACTACTTCGCCACATACTGCAAATAAGTCAATAATGATTTTGGCCGCTACTGGTTCTAATCTAAACCATTAAACACATGACATTTCGTGTGCTTCCGACGTTGTAACGTCCTTTGACGCGGGTCAAACTTACCGACAAGAGCCCGAACGTGCTATGTGGCGAACGTTGGACACATGTAATTTATCAGCGCTCTCCCACACGATGTGGCAATCGGCCATGTGTCCAACGTTGTAAGGCATTCGCCACATCGTGTGGGTCCGGTTTTAGTAGCAATATAGTTAGGCCATATCAACAATATAACCGACGTTGCTGGCTAGTTAGTGCACCAAAATATTGCCCGTTTAGAGGCTCCATTACATACTAATGATGATAATAATAAAAAATAATTTCACAATTATCATTAAGATGTGGATACTACGCTGCATAATAACTAGGTGATCAGGTTATAATACAAATACGAGAAAAGAAATTTACCTGGCAATGAAACAATACACAAGCATAATACGTCAAATAGTGGCATGTGATCTAACCTTGCTTCCTTGCTTAACTTTGATAATCCGTAAAAAAGTGAATAATTGAAATTAGAATATTGCAGTATCACAAAATGTCTGACAAAAGAAGGTCATCAGCCAAAAATAATTCCTGAGAGAATAGTTGCTGTCCATGAGCATGATGTATCATTATATCACGCAATAAAATTTTCGTCGGAACATTTTCGTTGGATTCGTGAAACCAGACAATCCCAGAAGAAGAAGACTCAGGTGGGTTCCACGACTGTTGACATCTGGGCAAAAATTGCGCAGGTTGGAAATCCCATAAAATCATTTGGGAACTTTGACCAATGATTCTGACTTTTTGGTACACATTGTGACGTGTGACAATACTTGGGTGCATTATTGGGATCTTGAGACAAAAACAGAATCCAAGTAGTGAACTCATAAAGGGTATCCACCAGCAATTAATGGTAACAGTTTTTTGGAAAATCACCGGCATCTTTGAATATATGGGATACGGGACAGCAATAGGTGAAAAACTTTCGTAAAGCGATCAACTAGAGAATGCCCGATATTTCCAATCGAGGAGTGTTTTTGCATGTCAATGCTTAAGGCTGCCAAAAATGCAGCTTCGTTGAGATAGACCTTCCTCCCTATAGTCCGCACTTGGCTCCGTCCGACTTTTATTTCTTCAGGTTACTAAAGAAAAATCTTCGAGAACGCCCTTTTGACTCAGATGATGCCCTAGAAGCAGCCGTTAATGACTTTTTGAGAGCCAACAACTATAAGGGTTCACTGAAGGAGAAATGACGCAGGTGCATGGATGTACCTAATAAATAAAATTATCAAAAAAATCCTACGTCTTTTGTTTTATGGCTAGGTAGATTTATTTTCTAGTACCCCTCGTAGTGAAAAACTGAAATAGCAGGAGCACTAAAAATTAATGACGAGCCTGTAGATTTAGTCATTAATTGCAGAAATTATTTTTATTTTGAAAAATACTCCTTTTATAAGATTCTGGTTATGGCTGCTATACGGCGAACACCAAGTGTATCGATATCGCCAGATAGCTATACATATGTGTTATTTTTCACTTCATCAGCGGCAAATTATCTTCACTATTATCTTTTCTTCCCCAGCTTTATTATATTAGTTGATTACCTAACCATCAACATGCTGCATCAACTTATTTCAAACTCTGTAGAAGATGTGAACAGGGTTTTGCATATCCACACAAGCTTTTTACCAACTGATAGTATGTTAAGCTTATCAGAAGGGTATGCGATAGAAGAGCGACCGAGATCAGAAGACGATCCACAGGTGACGCTTATCAATTAGTTACGGCTTAGTTGTTCATATATCTGTCAGTCTGTATTTTTGAAAATTCGATAACTGACAACTGTTAACAAAGCATTAAAAGACAAAATACGCGCCTCCAAACCTTTTTCGTACATCCTCATTTCAGATAACTTTAAGCTATATTTTTGCAGCTTTTGAAACCATTTTTCTCAATGTACAGTTTGAATGATCGATTTTAGATACCCATGTTCATTACACACGTGACATTAGAACTGGAGGCGCTACAGTTGGATCCTTCTCTTCAGATAATCATAACCATGTTCAAGCAATTGTATCGTTTGTGGATACAGTTCACAACATCTATAAGTCCATTTGTGGCAGATCCATGTTATTCTCCTTTTACGAAGTGAGTATATTCTTGCATCTGATGAACATTTTTTACATAAGACTAGCAAAAAAATTTCACTGTCGCTTACTGACTCCATCTTGATTCCTTTTAAAATGAACAATATTTTGAAAAAGAAAATGATCAACGCAACATACGACAGTAAGGTTGTTAAAGCAACTCCTCTGTTCAAGAATTAAGTGTGGTCATAAGCCTGAAGCAAACTTACTCTTCATACTTCCAATAACTGGTACTGTATGACAGCATATACGGGGTGCCCCACGTACATCTGCAACGATCAATTACTCGAAAAGTTGATGTTTAACAATTACAAAAACTTGGTATAACTGCTGCGAGGAATTCGGCTAGATATATTCAAAATGGTGGCGGTTCCGGTTGCACCGAAAATGGATACCAACTTTATTATTATTATATTATTCTAATATGAAATCTACGCAAGATTCGATATACGTTTTGTGTATACTCGTATATGCATATTTTTGTCTTCTCGAACCATTTGTAACTCCATTCCTATAGGAGAGGATCTACTTAAGTAGATTTTATTTAATATTGTACCACAGCGTGGTAAAAAAAATCGGTAAAAATTGAATGGTAAAAAATGTAAAAATTATTTTAAATGAAAACTCTTTCGTATAAGTACTTAGTGAGTTGCTTAGGAAATATTTGCAAATACTCATTTTCTATCCCTCCACATTTTTTGTGTACAGTTCAGCATCGTTGGCCATGGCGGGGTGAATTATTAAAAATGAGTCATAATGTGTGATTTTTCCACATGTGGCACATAAAAAAGGGAAGAAAATCAAGTTCTATTTCGTGGATTCGAATCTTGGTTGTTCGCGCGAAATTCATTGCCATGTCCGCGCTCTGTTGTCTAGGCTATCGCGCATGTGCAAAATTAATTTCCAAGTACGTACAGATAGGGTTAGAATAACAACTGCACTGTAGAATATATGTGCTTATGTTACTAATTGCGTGTTGCACTATTTGCTGCCTGAAAACCTTTTAATTAATTCAGATACGGTAGTTAAGTAATATTTGTTTATTATTCGTAGAGAAAATGTTAATAAGAATGAATATCTACGTTATTTTTGGAATGTTACGATAATAAAAAAACCGTATAGAGTATAGAGGGATGGAAAATGAGTAGTAGTAGAAAGATTTATTTAGCACATTTGGCTACATAAACAGAATAATTGTAAACAACTTAGAACTATACTAAGTGACATATAAATCCGAACACCCAGTTTAAATGGTTTTATTTTAATAAAAGTTGGTGAATGTATTTATCTTACTGTAAATAACAAGTGAAAAAATGTTCAGCCTTATCAGTTGGACATTCCGGTTTTTATACTGCTTTTTTTTAATTCACTAACGCTCTAAAAATGAATATTTCAGCCGCAGTAAAGAATCAACGTTGGCGGATTTTGGTTCTTGACATCCTTTACGATCGGTTACGATGCCTAGAGTACGGAGACCTGTACGATTTCGTCAACTTAGTGAGTTTGATAGGGGCCGTATAGTGGGACTTCGGGAAGCTGGACTTTCTTTTCGGGCAATTGCAGTTAGAGTGCAAAGAAGTGTAGACACTGTGGTTAGGTGTTGTCAGGCATGGCTTCGAGAAGGCCGTACGCAAAGAGCAAGGGGCACTGGACGCCGCCGTAGAACAATAGACCGTGAAGATCGCCGCCTCAGATTATTGGCCTTAAGGGACCGTTTCTCCACTACCAGGTCCATTGCAAATGAATGGTTTGCAGAACACGGAAGACCTATTGGCATGCGAAGTGTTTACCGACGAATGAGAAGTTTTGGCTTGTTTTCATACCGGCCACACTGGGTCCTCCCTTTAACTCGAGAACACCGACGTAATCGCCTTGAGTGGTGCAGACAACGGTCACTCTGGGATCAGGAATGGAACAGTATTGTCTTTAGTGACGAGTCTCGATTTTGTTTAGGCATGCACGATGGTCGTGCCAGGGTTAGAAGGCGACGTGGTGAAAGGAGGAATCCACAGTTATTTGTTGAAAGACATGTTCATCACACTGTTGGAGTTATGGTTTGGGGTGCTATAGCTTATGATTCCAGGTCACCCTTAATCTTCATCAGAGGTAACATGAACGCGCAGCGTTATATCCACGAAGTTCTAGAACCCCATCTTTTACCCTATCTTGACACCCTGGCAGATCCAACTTTCCAACAAGATAATGCCCGACCACATGTTGCAAGAGTCACAATAGACTTCTTTCAACATAATGATGTCACATTGTTACCATGGCCACCAAGATCTCCCGACTTATCGCCAATTGAGCACGTGTGGGATATGATGGGTAGGAGATTGCTCAATTTGCAACGTCCTCCTCAGACTCTAGAAGCACTTCGAGAGGAGTTGGTGGTTGTTTGGAATGAGATGCCACAGGAGGACATTGACCACCTGATCAGAAGCATGCCTAGGCGCGTTGGAGAATGCGTAGCACATCAGGGTGCATCCACACATTATTAAAGGTCAAAGGGCTTTAAAGCAGTGCAATCATTTCATTTACAAAATCGGTTTCCCAATCGAGTGCAACCAACCCCTCGTGCCTTTGTTAATGTAGTACAAAGGGCTCGTGAATCAGGTGACTTAAGACCTCACAGGGGATGCCGGTGCTCCAAGACCGCACGATCAAATACAGGTCCGCACTGAAATACTTGTCAGGAGGATACTTTATAAAACAAGGTAACATTTTTTTTTATTTTTTTTTTATTTTTACACACATATTTTGGTTTATCTTCCTTCTACAATCACTATCTGAAAATTAATGACTCAACTTCAAAGTTCAAAGTCAAAGAGATACCAGACTGAATATTTTTAGTACTTATATAAATCATAGTGTCATCGGCGAAAATCTGAATTTTGCATTTTCTGACTATGGCAGGTAAATCATTTATGTATAAAATAAAAAGAAGTGGTCCCAGGATACTGCCCTGTGGAACACCCAACGTATTTTCAATTTTTGATGAAATAGTGTCATCAACTTTTGTAACTTGCATCCTTGTAGACAAAGAATTTCTAAACCAATCTAAAACACTTCCTGTTATACCATATGCCTTCAATTTACCTAACAAAATATCTCTATCAATCGTTTCAAATGCCCTCTTCAAATCCAAAAATACTGCTATGACAACTTCTTCCGAGTCTATGGCTCTTCTCCAATTCTCAGTTACCAACTGGCAAGCCGTTTCTGTGGAATATTTTTTTCGAAAGCCTGCTTTCCGCCTCAACTAAAATTTTGTTTTCTTCTATAAACTGCATTAATTGGTCATGCAAGGGTACATCTCTTTGCTGGGGTTGGTTGATCAAGAATCATTTATCAGTAGATCGAATGTGGAGTAGTACAGTGTTGATGCTACAGAGTCGACAAAACGGATCTACAGTGACCTAGTTACCAAGTCTCGAATCCCCCCTACTTCTGACACCATGTTGAAAATATGTCTGCCGAATTCCTCTCATCGGTTATATCACAACTCCAAGTTTTCATATTTATCTACCGTCGACTTTTCTAGCAATCGATCGCTGCAGTTCCACGTATATCTCTCCAAAAGGACACACACAGTAATGAAGCGTGAGTGACGGATTTGATGAACCTACTTTCTTTACAGCCCCATAATAAATGAGAAAGTTGAGGACCGAATCTGTGGTTGGGGCCCCACATTGGAATTTTACTTGAAAGAAGACGACTACTTAGACTTCATAAAACACTTCACTGAGGACTATCTAGCAGAAAACTACAATACTGCTCAAATTGTCATCGAGAAATATACTCCCGTAAGAGAGTTTTATGCAGAAGATCTACAAGTGAAGGAAAAAGATATCGAAAACGAACGAGGTAAGGGAGATTTTCGAAAGTCGGGCTCTTTCGCCGAAATATGAAAATAAACTCCATGCACTTTTTAGACACGCTTTCATGATGAATTATAGGTAATTTTGATGCACGAGTTTAATTCGGTAGAATATTTCCCGACTTTGCACAAATGCACATTTGAGCAATCGTAACTATAGGGACCTATAGGGAAATTTTCGATACCTACTGGGCAATTTTGACTGACTATTTTCCTCGTCTTAATTTCTACCAATCACAAACGCGCAATTTTCTAGATGGCAAAATTGTATGACAGCACGTGTCAGCAGTTTTTTTGAGTTTACTCACGGCAAAACTTGACAGCTGTTGTCAAAAATTACAATACCTTTGATAAAAAAGTAATTTTGCCTACTACGACACCAGAAAACGACGCTAAACAATTTTTCTGATTTTATTGCAATTTATATTCTAATTGTACCATAATTAATCAAGTTTGTAGTATTATGTGGTGATATGTTTTGTAAGCTATGTGCATGCAGAATAATAAGAATAATAAGTTTATTCACGTAACATACAAATATAACTAAAAACCAACATAGGTATACGTAAATAAACTGAATTTACCAACAGAAGATAAATTCTTGTGCGTGGGTATTACCTTACATTTTTACATAAATATACACATACATATATACACACATATATATATATATATATATATATATATATATATATATACAGGGTTATCCAAATTAAGTGTCCACCATTAGTAACTTTGTTATTAGTGAAAATACAAAGTTGTTTGAATTAGCAAACTAGTAGCATTTTTAACGCTGGTAAAAATGAGAAATAAAAAAAAACAATTGAGAGTCGTTATTTTGATTTTTTTCAGTAAAATAACATTTTTTTAAATGGAAACCCCTGTATATTATATTTTTTCTGTTAAAGCATCAAATTTTAAACAAAAAAGTTCATAATGACTTTTCCGCTAAAGTCAAAAATAAAGTCAAAATAACGATAAATATGTTTAATTATTTGCAGTATTATAATATTAAGACGGTTATGAAAACAACATGGCGTTCGCGATTTGACAGCATTAAGATAAGCGACAAATTGTTAAACTGGACATACTCGCAACTAGAAGGCTTTGGAAAACAATGATAAAATCAAATAATGTCAAACATTAGTGTAAATACTTGTTTATAAGCTTTATTGTGTCATTAATTTAAAGAAAAATGTTCTCCCATGAAGAAAAGTGTGATATGTTAGAATGCTATTTAGTGTACAGAAAATCCTCCTTGAGAGCAAGAGAATACTACAGTGAATTATATCCCGCTCGCATTCAACCGTATGAACGATATTTTCTGAGACTTTATCGAAAATTTAGGGGCAACGAAAATGTTTTTGCTAAAACAAGGGCAAAAAAAGAATTCATAATAAGCGAGGCCACGGAAATTGCAGTTATTGGATATTTTGAAGCTTATCGTGAGAATTCAATAGCAGATATTCTCAAGGACTCTAATTTCAGTTATGGTACTGTTCAAAGGATTTTAAAAAAATACAAATTTATTCCGTATAAGTACCGACCAGTTCAAACGCTTTTGGCAGGGGATCCAGAGAGAAGACTTGTTTTTTGCCATTGGTATCTTAGCTTCTGTCGCCAAAATGTAAATAACTTTCGTAACCTTTTATGGACAGATGAATCAAATTTTTCAAATTCTGGAATGTTTAATAGAAAAAACCACCATTATTGGTCAAGAGAAAATCTTTTGTTAGTACATCCAAGAGGCCCACAAGTCCGTTTCAGTTTCAACGTTTGGTGCGGTATAATTGGTTCAAAAAATGTTGGCCCGTTCTTTTATGAGGGAACCCTAACTGGTGAAAGATATGTGGAATTTATGTCAGAACTTCTGACTAATTTCTTAGACGAATTGGATCTTATAAGTAGACATCATCTGCATTTTCAGCAAGATGGCGCACCTGCCCACAACTCCAGAGGTACTTATCATTTTCTAAGTACTACTTTTAATGATCAGTGGATAGGAACAAATGGCCCAATACAGTGGCCTCCCAGATCACCAGATCTAAACCCACTTGATTACTTCTTGTGGGGTTACTTAAAGAACCAAATTTACAAGCGAAGGTACGATAACCTTGACGCGTTAAAGACTGCAGTTAGGGAAAAGATAACCCAGATAGATGGTAGGACCATACTTAAGACAGTTCGAGCAGTTGAAAAACGTGCCCAAAAATTTATTGAAGAACAAGGTGGTGTTTTCTAGCATCTTCTTTAAAAAAAATTGTTATTGTATTTTGTAAGATTATAAGTTGATGTTGAAAATAAAGTTTGTCGATACAATTTAATTGTTTCAGATTGGAGGCCATAACTTCAACAATTTGTAACCTGGGAGAAAAGTTATTGTGAGCTTTTTTGTTTAAAATTTGATGCTTTAACAGAAAAAAATATAATATACAGGGGTTTCCATTTAAAAAAATGTTATTTTACTGAAAAAAATCAAAATAACGACTCTCAATTGTTTTTTTTTATTTCTCATTTTTACCAGCGTTAAAAATGCTACTAGTTTGCTAATTCAAACAACTTTGTATTTTCACTAATAACCTGTATATACAGGGTTATCCAAATTAAGTGTCCACCATTAGTAACTTTGTTATTAGTGAAAATACAAAGTTGTTTGAATTAGCAAACTAGTAGCATTTTTAACGCTGGTAAAAATGAGAAATAAAAAAAAACAATTGAGAGTCGTTATTTTGATTTTTTTCAGTAAAATAACATTTTTTTAAATGGAAACCCCTGTATATTATATTTTTTTCTGTTAAAGCATCAAATTTTAAACAAAATAGCTTACAATAACTTTTCTCCTAGGTTACAAATTGTTGAAGTTATGGCCTCCAATCTGAAACAATTAAATTGTATCGACAAACTTTATTTTCAACATCAACTTATAATCTTACAAAATACAATAACAATTTTTTTTAAAGAAGATGCTCGAAAACACCACCTTGTTCTTCAATACATTTTTGGGCACGTTTTTCAACTGCTCGAACTGTCTTAAGTATGGTCCTACCATCTATCTGGGTTATCTTTTCCCTAACTGCAGTCTTTAACGCGTCAAGGTTATCGTACCTTCGCTTGTAAATTTGGTTCTTTAAGTAACCCCACAAGAAGTAATCAAGTGGGTTTAGATCTGGTGATCTGGGAGGCCACTGTATTGGGCCATTTGTTCCTATCCACTGATCATTAAAAGTAGTACTTAGAAAATGATAAGTACCTCTGGAGTTGTGGGCAGGTGCGCTAAAGTCTCAGAAAATATCGTTCATACGGTTGAATGCGAGCGGGATATAATTCACTGTAGCTTGCTCTCAAGGAGGATTTTCTGCACACTAAATAGCATTCTAACATATCACACTTTTCTTCATGGGAGAACATTTTTCTTTAAATTAATGACACAATAAAGCTTATAAACAAGTATTTACACTAATGTTTGACATTATTTGATTTTATCATTGTTTTCCAAAGCCTTCTAGTTGCGAGTATGTCCAGTTTAACAATTTGTCGCTTATCTTAATGCTGTCAAATCGCGAACGCCATGTTGTTTTCATAGCCGTCTTAATATTATAATACTGCAAATAATTAAAAATATTTATCGTTATTTTGACTTTATTTTTGACTTTAGCGGAAAAGTCATTATGAACTTTTTTGTTTAAAATTTGATGCTTTAACAGAAAAAAATATAATATACAGGGGTTTCCATTTAAAAAAATCTGAAAAAAATCAAAATAACGACTCTCAATTGTTTTTTTTTATTTCTCATTTTTACCAGCGTTAAAAATGCTACTAGTTTGCTAATTCAAACAACTTTGTATTTTCACTAATAACAAAGTTACTAATGGTGGACACTTAATTTGGATAACCCTGTATATATATATATATTCATATAAATAAACACATAAATGGATGCACATACACATATATACATACACACATACATATTATATACACATATGCATACACCTATACATATATATACTAAGTGACATATAAATCCGAACACCCAGTTTAAATGGTTTTATTTTAATAAAAGTTGGTGAATGTATTTATCTTACTGTAAATAACAAGTGAAAAAATTTTCAGCCTTATCAGTTAGACATTCCGGCTTTTATACTGCTTTTTTTTTAATTCACTAACGCTCTAAAAATGAATATTTCAGCCGCAGTAAAGAATCAACGTTGGCGGATTTTGGTTCTTGACATCCTTTACGATCGGTTACGATGCCTAGAGTACGGAGACCTGTACGATTTCGTCAACTTAGTGAGTTTGATAGGGGCCGTATAGTGGGACTTCGGGAAGCTGGACTTTCTTTTCGGGCAATTGCAGTTAGAGTGCAAAGAAGTGTAGACACTGTGGTTAGGTGTTGTCAGGCATGGCTTCGAGAAGGCCGTACGCAAAGAGCAAGGGGCACTGGACGCCGCCGTAGAACAGACCGCGAAGATCGCCGCCTAAGATTATTGGCCTTAAGGGACCGTTTCTCCACTACCAGGTCCATTGCAAATGAATGGTTTGCAGAACACGGAAGACCTAATGGCATGCGAAGTGTTTACCGACGAATGAGAAGTTTTGGCTTGTTTTCATACCGGCCACACTGGGCCCTCCCTTTAACTCGAGAACACCGACGTAATGGCCTTGAGTGGTGCAGACAACGGTCACTCTGGGATCAGGAATGGAACAGTATTGTCTTTAGTGACGAGTCTCGATTTTGTTTAGGCATGCACGATGGTCGTGCCAGGGTTAGAAGGCGACGTGGTGAAAGGAGGAATCCACATTTTTTTGTTGAAAGACATGTTCATCACACTGTTGGAGTTATGGTTTGGGGTGCTATAGCTTATGGTTCCAGGTCACCTTTAATCTTCATCAGAGGTAACATGAACGCGCAGCGTTATATCCACGAAGTTCTAGCACCCCATCTTTTACCCTATCTTGACACCCTGACAGATCCAACTTTCCAACAAGATAATGCCCGACCACATGTTGCAAGAGTCGCAATAGACTTCTTTCAACATAATGATGTCACATTGTTACCATGGCCACCAAGATCTCCCGACTTATCCCCAATTGAGCACGTGTGGGATATGATGGGTAGGAGATTGCTCAATTTGCAACGTCCTCCTCAGACTGTAGAAGCACTTCGAGAGGAGTTGGTGGTTGCCTGGAATGAGATACCACAGGAGGACATTGACCACCTGATCAGAAGCATGCCTAGGCGCGTTGGAGAATGCGTAGCATATCAGGGTGCATCCACACATTGTTAAAGGTCAAAGGGCTTTAAAGCAGTGCAATCATTTTGAAATTTTTATCATTTACTTATTATGCTTCATTAAGTACTTATACAAAATTTTATTAAAATAAAACCATTTAAACTGGGTGTTCGGATTTATATGTCACTTAGTATACATACACACATACGAGGATATGAACGTTGAAGGGTTTTTACTATTACATTAATTTAAAATTTCTTTCATACGTATCATGTTTGCAATTTGATGTCGATTTTTTACACTTATAAATTTTTTGGTTTCAATTTTGAATTTTGTTTTATTTGAAATATTTCTTATATAATTTGGTAATATGTTATATAATCTACTGGAAAGGTAAGTATGACATCTTTGGCCTATACTTTTTGAGGTGAAAGGTGTTTGCTTAAGGTTGTTGATTTTGTTTCTAGTTTGATATAAATGATTTAACGGAATAAGCTTATTTCTATGGTGAAATTGATAATTTATAATTTTATAAAAAAAATGTTGCCTAGGGTCTAATAGTTTTGCTTCAGAATACAGATTCAGATGGGTCTAAGAGTGGTTTGTCAACGATTATTTTTAAAAATTGTTTTAGCATAATTTCTAATTTATTAATTTGGTTATTAAGTGCTCCACCCCAACCTAATATTGCGTAACTTATACGATTTTCGATCATAGCATGATATAAAATTTTCATTGTTTTTTTATCCTAATATTTGTTTAGATACTTGAATTTAAACAATAATGGTCTCAAATTGGTTATTAAATGATCAATATGTATATTCCACTTTAAATGTGAGTCTAAATATACACCTGAATATTTTATTTGGTTTGTTAAATTTATTTGTGTATTTATATTATCACAGTTAATCTGTTTAGATACAAAGGATGGTAATTTGTTTCTGTGATTTGTGAATGGCATGAACATAGTCTTTTGAAAGTTAATAGTTAGGCATTTATGTCTGAACCAGTCTGCAATTATTGTTAAGTCTCTTTCAACCTTCACTTTTAGATCATCCGAATAAATGATAGCAGTATCGTCTGCAAAACATATGATTGTCCCTTCACATTTTTAGCTCAGCAGGCTATTAATGTAAAGTGTAAATAATAAGGGGCCTAACATTGTCCTTTGTGGGCCACCATACGTTATCAATTTGTTTGTCCTTAAGAATAATCTGTTACTCATGAAGTAGTCTTGTCAAATACTATTCGGGCATCTAATTTTTTTTCTGTCAAAAAAATCAAAAAACTCAATTCAAAGTAATATTTTTTTAACAAAAAACATTCGTACAGGTGCACCAGCACTCATGCTTCCTATTAGAATATCACTTAGCAACGTGTTTTTTCGATATTTTTCAGAAAAATTAGATGTCCTTATGATATTACTTATGAACATTTTCCATTATCTAGATAACAATCCTTCAAATTCATACTAACGTAATTCATCAACTAATATTGCATGGTTTTATGCGATGCCATTTTAATAATGTAACGATGCGATCTCGGTATGGTACAGTACCATTCAGTCTGTTATTGTGAAGTAGTGAAAAAAAAATTAAATGAACTGTCATCTGGAAGATAGATAAACATGAAATATGTACTCTGAAGAAGGCTATCGTTGTGGCAGAAACGTCAGTAGTAAAAAGTAAATCAAACATTTGGGTGTTATTGGCTTGACCATCATGGGCCCTATCAGCATGAACATCACATCACAGGTTCAGTTTCAGGTGTTATATTCGTCGACATCTCCTGTTGGTAAAGTTTGAACTATTTTTCATACGCGGGAAATCGTGCTGCATTTCCACTGAAATTACAATAATATACTAAGTGACATATAAATCCGAACACCCAGTTTAAATGGTTTTATTTTAATAAAATTTTGCATAAGTACTTAATGGAGCATAATAAGTAAATGATAAAAATTTCAAAATGATTGCACTGCTTTAAAGCCCTTTGACCATTAATAATGTGTGGATGCACCCTGATGTGCTACGCATTCTCCAACGTGCCTAGGCATGCTTTTGAGCAGGTGGTCAATGTCCTCCTGTGGTATCTCATTCCAGACAACCACCAACTCCTCTCGAAGTGCTTCTAGAGTCTGAGGAGGACGTGGCAAATTGAGCAATCTCCTACCCATCATATCCCACACGTGCTCAATTGGGGATAAGTCGGGAGATCTTGGTGGCCATGGTAACAATGTGACATCATTATGTTGAAAGAAGTCTATTGTGACTCTTGCAACATGTGGTCGGGCATTATCTTGTTGGAAAGTCGGATCTGCCAGGGTGTCAAGATAGGGTAAAAGATGGGGTTCTAGAACTTCGTGGATATAACGCTGCGCGTGCATGTTACCTCTGATGAAGATTAAAGGTGACCTGGAACCATAAGCTATAGCACCCCACACCATAACTCCAACAGTGTGATGAACATGTCTTTCAACAAAAAACTGTGGATTCCTCCTTTCACCACGTCGCCTTCTAACCCTGGCACGACCATCGTGCATGCCTAAACAAAATCGAGAATCATCACTAAAGACAATACTGTTCCATTCCTGATCCCAGAGTGACCGTTGTCTGCACCACTCAAGGCGATTACGTCGGTGTTCTCGAGTTAAAGGGAGGACCCAGTGTGGCCGGTATGAAAACAAGCCAAAACTTCTCATTCGTCGGTAAACACTTCGCATGCCAATAGGTCTTCCGTCTTCTGCAAACCATTCATTTGCAATGGACCTGGTAGTGGAGAAACGGTCCCTTAAGGCCAATAATCTTAGGCGGCAATCTTCACGGTCTGTTGTTCTACGGCGGCGTCCAGTGCCCGTTGCTCTTTGCGTGCGGCCTTCTCGAAGCCATGCCTGACAACACCTAACCACAGTGTCTACACTTCTTTGCACTCTAACTGCAATTGCCCGAAAAGAAAGTCCAGCTTCCCGAAGTCCCACTATACGGCCCCTATCAAACTCACCAAGTTGACGAAATCGTACAGGTCTCCGTACTCTAGGCATCGTAACCGATCGTAAAGGATATCAAGAACCAAAATCCGCCAACGTTCATTCTTTACTGCGGCTGAAATATTCATTTTTAGAGCGTTAGTGAATTAAAAAAAAAGCAGTATAAAAACCGGAATGTCCAACTGATAAGGCTGAAAATTTTTTCACTTGTTATTTACAGTAAGATAAATACATTCACCAACTTTTATTAAAATAAAACCATTTAAACTGGGTGTTCGGATTTATATGTCACTTAGTATAGCTCTAAGGTCATCAAAATTATACGCATTATGTTAATACATACTGTTTTTTCCATGTGAATTCATAGACTTGGAACGCTTCAGAGAATGGTGTGTCAGATATCACAAAGAAATTGAAACAATTGAGGCTATCCCCGACACTCAATATCTTGGCATGCTGCACCTACAATTGGACTGTTTGAAGAAATATACAATACCGGAACCGACGCGGCTACTGGCTTTGACCGAACATACATTACCTTGGTAAAAATAATTATAGCATCTATCCTTCAGACTGGATGCCTATGCATTTATTTTTTGACTCAACACTGATTTATGAGAATTAGTGAGGCCGATTCCCAGGATTGATGTTGAGGAAGCGGGGGATGCTGGCGACGGCGCCCTCAATCGTGCAGTTGGGGGCGCCGGGGTCCCGGTGTTGAAGGACAATTTTAAGTTCTTAGGTTTTTGTCATCGGGACGGAGAATCAAAGAAAAAGTCGGACATATGGTCACGTTATGGATACCCTACTTACAATTTGATGTATTTTGGTCCTTTGTACGCTATATCCAATTAAAAAAAAATAGTTTTAAATGTATGTTTGATAGATACATAAATATGCTTTATCGTCCGAAGAATACAGTCCTCCTTAATGACAAGGCTCACTCAAAACTAAACAAAATTAAATATGTGGATCTGAAATAAATGAATTGAAGGGGTTAGAATAAAGAGGGTACAAGTGCATTTTTAACATATTTTGAGCTAAGAACGGCTCAGAAAAGATAAAGTGTATATTTATTAGAATAAAAAGGACATAAGTGATTTTTAATACATTTAGAGCCATCTATTGCCTAGTAGAGAAAGTAGATGAATGAAAGGGCAGTTTTCTTTGGAATAGGAAGGATGCAAATGCACTTGTTCTTCCTACTCCAACCGAAAGTTTATTTATTTATAATAGTGTATTGATTATTTCATCGATTTGCGAGCTGTTTTTTCCTAAATAAAAATGGAAAACGACGAAGGTAAGCTTTGCTTATTATTTTATATTATAGTTATGATTAATACCAAAATAAGTTAACAACAAGAGGGTGGTTGTTTATTGCTTATTATATTAAATCTGCATAATATTGTTGATTAGTTGTCCGCAATATCGTTTTTAATTATTTTGAATAGTGTCCCAGCAAGTTAAAAATTATTGTTCTACTTTCAGACCCTTACTACACGGCAGAAGACGAACAATACGTTCCATCATACACTTCCCGGTCAGATGCAAACGAAGACAACCTTGACTCTGATACCGCTGAAGTAGTTTCAATAGATGAGGCGCTTCATATCTCTCCATACAAAACAAGGAAAAGGCTACGACGTCCATCGGAATAGAAGATCAAGCAAATGAAACGCTCTAGAGCCGCAGGTGCATAAAAATAAGTCACTGCAACTCTATCAGCATAAATGCCGACATAAATGCAATATAAATATTTGTGAAGAAAAAAGGCGAGAACTTTTCAAAGCCTTCCCTGATTTACCCTCATATGATCATCAAACTGTTTTTTTATCATCATGTATAAAAAAAAACCAACGTAAATAGGAAAAAAATTGATAGCACCATCGAAAGAAAATTTAGCACAAATATATTTTTACTAGAAAAGCGCGTTTGCAAACAATTTTTTCTAAAAACATTTAATATCTCAACTAAAAGATTTACATCTGTATGTGCTAAAACAAATCACCTTGGTATAGCTGAATCAGTCCAAAAAGGCAAAGGACAAACCCACAGAAGGATGGGAAAGGAGCAACGAACTTTTGCAATAGGTCACATCAAAATGTTTCCTAGATACACAAGCCATTATTCTAGAAAACCAAATTCTCAGACGAAATACTTATCAGATTTAAAAGTTAAGATTTTGTATGATTTATACAAAACTATGTGCAAAGACGAGCACAAGATTCCCGTGAAGCTCTCTTATTATAGATATATTTTCAATAGCGAATGCAACTTCATCATCCACACTTAGACACCAGCTGTGACTCCCATCAAAATACTCGTATTAGAAAGTATTCGAATGAAGATTCTCAAGTCAAGGTTCAGTTAGCTCTTCATCAGAAATATGCCGAAAATGCCATAAACATGAAGAACAGTTACATCGAGAAATAGACTTCCAACAGATATAGTAGTGGTGGTGGATTTTCCTTTCACTACATGTACCTTCTCTTATTTGGGTAAAGGTAGACCAGCCAGTAATTTGGAAAAGGTATCTTGCACCGAATTAAAGGATGATTCTCTTAGCATCAGCTCAGAAAAATAATTTGCAGTTCCTCATGGAATGCATACCATCGCGGCTTTTATAAGGTATTAAAACATAGTAACAAATAAGACAGGAAAATATTAATAAACTAATATCAGAGGTGCTGCATCTACATCAAAGCAGATTACAGCTGATGCTTCTAATAACACCGTGGATTCTGAAAGTGAGATGGATATAGCTTCACTTGACTCTGATTCAGACACTAGTGTTTAGTTTAATGTTTGTAACAGTATTTAATCCGAATAAAAATGTTATTTTAAATGTTTTGTTTTTCATTTTAATCAAACTGAACTAATGTTTGGGAAAAAAAGGATATGAGTGCTTCTTTTTGCAAAAAAAACAAAATTAATTTCCAATAGTCAAGTTTCATCTAAAATTTCATTTTTTCCTTCCAATAAAAGCAATCAAAGATGTGAGTTAAATATTTCCTGGATTTTTAAAGTCTTTAAGCTCGATTATCTCAAAACAGTGTTTATGTTACTTATATCCTTTTTATTCTAATCCCTCAATTGTAGGAGTCACAGATGGTATAATATGGTTTACAAATAAGGGGGTTTCCAAGTTCATGGCGAAATATCTTCAAATTGTTGATTCTTTTGATATCCCCGACCGTTATGAATGTTTAAGTCTTTCACAAGTGTTGAATTAGGTACTATTCATTTAATATGTTGTTTTCGTCTTATACCGTAACTTCTATTTCAGGTCTCAAATTTATATTTATTTATAAAAGTACATGAGTTGCTGTCTCAAAAGTAAACAATGATAAGGCAGTTATTATTTTAAGATTTAAAAATAAAGGACTGTACGTAGCTCTAGGATTGATTTTAGTTATATACCGAATAGTTCGTTTTTGTAGAATAAGCATATCTCAACCCACTTTCAAATAAGGCAAAGTAACGGGTTAAGGCTGCGCTTTCAACTACGCTGTAACTAACTGTTCTTATAATAAAGGAAATATTTGCTAGTTGAATAAGGAATTGGTCTACATGGAGTAAAATTTAAATTATGATGAATTTGATGGTGTCTGTTTGTGTATCAAATCAGTATTTAATTTTATAGAATCAAGGGAGCATTTAAAGCCATACATTTGTTCTATTTCTATTGTCAAAATAGGATTGGTAACGAGAAAGTCTCATATTTGATGGGTCAAGTAGAAGAAATCGAAGCATTTCTTTCCGATGAGCCCAGTCTGACTGTGGAGTATGTAAAATACCTAGAGTACCTAGAAGAATCTACTTCAAGGGTAGATAAAATGGAAGATGAGCTGGATTACTGCAAGGAACTCTATGATATAACAGAAGAGTTCAATATTCCTATTGCAAATGAGGAGATGCAGAATTATTTGGGTCTCAGTGTATCTCTGGGTAACCTGCGGAATCTGGTAGACAAGAAACTTGAGGAGACAGGAAAGATAATTAAGAAGTTCAACGATCAAATGAATAAAGATATCAGTGCTCTGATATCTGAAGTTGGTGTTATTAAAGATGAATGTATGGTACGACATTTCGCTAAAAGTACTTGTTTTAGTTATTTTATCAAAATAAATTTTGACAAGTTAAGTTTAAACAGAAAGTGTGAAAGACTTTGTCACTATTTTTTTTATTTTAAGTGTTTTATTGTATATTGCATAAAGGAAATTGCTATTCCAGCAACCGTGGCTGTATGATATTGACTCAAACATAGATGAAGTCACTGAACTCTTAACTGATTTACATGACCGATTGGTCAGCTGTCAAGAAAGGGCAGCTGTGTTCAAGAATTACCAAAAGCAGTTTAGAGTAAGTATCGTTTCCCACATCGTTCAGCATCACAGATAATATGAGACTTATCTCAAAAGTAGCCTACATTATATTTTCTGGAAGTCTCAGAAAATTTGATATTTGGGCCAGGATTTTGCTCCAGATAGTATCGAGACTTTACTTATTCCTACAGCGAAAGGTGCGATAACCCTCAAAACATTTCGAAAATATTTTGGCGCATAGACTTCAGTTTTGATGTAGGCGACTCACTAGTCTACTGTGGCTCACACCTATCTACATATATTTATCCCAGTTGCTCCGATCTCTTAACAACCTCGATCAGTCAATTCCGGACCAGAAGCTTTGTTGATGTCGAGTAAAAAGGGTTAAGGTCTTGTCATAGTGTAGGGAACCCTTTAAATTCACGTCCATGGTGGAGTTGGCAGTAAACACCTTGGCCAAGTACTTCCGTAATGCTAAATTTTACGGCCTAGGTAGTTTCTGCTGCCCCAGCCAGTTCTGACTGTAGCAGTGCTGCAAAGGACAGGATGCGTTGTCAGAACGAGATACGGGAGACTACTGGCGTGTGATGAAACGCGGGGGAAAATTATGGGGCTCGTATCCAGTTGCATCAGTTCCTGGGTAGTAGTACAATCTGCTGCATCGGTCTTGTTTGAAGCCAACAAGAGCTCATTGAAATCACCCAGAAGAAGTACCGCTGAAGCAGAGTAATCCATCTTCAAGAAGTCGATTTTGACTGCGAGACATTCAAGTAGTTATGGTTCGAGGAAGACCGATAGAGGCAGCAAATACATTTGGCGAACGGTTCGGAGTTGAGGCGGAACCACAGAATGTCCTTCCGGCCTGAATCCACTGAAACGACTCTGGAGCAGGAAGGACTACTGCGGACAAAAGCTACAACTCCCCCATTTTTCCTTAAATCGAAGTGCATCTCGTAACTTGTAAAGCTGAGATGGTC
Organism: Acanthoscelides obtectus; assembly: GCA_963669975.1. Lineage (NCBI taxonomy): Eukaryota > Metazoa > Arthropoda > Insecta > Coleoptera > Chrysomelidae > Acanthoscelides > Acanthoscelides obtectus. The sequence continues at coordinate 39,259,929 of CAVLJG010000005.1, forward strand.
AGTTTGGCAGCATCAATGTTGCTGTTAATCCCGCAGATGTTCGCGAACATGCTATCATGTTCCCTTGAGTCCACCCTCCACCTGGACATTCTGACAGTGGAGTGGGTTAACGTTCGGAATTATCATGTTTTTTTAGAAGGGGAAGCGCAAAAAGCAGAAAACTGCCTAGCTCAGGTGGAAGAAGCTCGCGGATAGTACCGCGTCGGTCGACTTATCCTTGTGTACCACCTTCCTTGTCAGAATGTCGCTACATTAAAAGTATTGAGCTGATCATGAACGTAATACTTTTAGCTTGAAGTAACTCGCTTCGATGTATTGGATGAGGTGATGAACGACGTGAAGCTGAGGACGTTACTGTGGGAGAGCGTGGATTCATGGGCAAAGACGGTGGACGAATGGTACCACTGCGAATTCTCCACTCTCAATGTGGATGATATGAACACATTTACAGCAAAGAATATGAAGTATGTTACTCAGCTGGAAAAGGGGTTGCCTGCTAATTTAATTGTCCCGAAACTGAGAGACGAAGTGGAGGTAAATGTGTTATAGTCACTCCAAAAATCCCGATCAATCTCCATGTTACACCGAGGGGCCGCAACGTTAGTAAAAATTCACTTATACAGGGTGTTTCAGTTTATTGTTGCATAACTTTAAGATTCGATAGAACTTTTAAAATTAATGCATAAAGTCTATATAAACATGGGTCGAAAAATGCCTGGCTTCCGAAATACAGGGTGTTTAAATTTACTTTCTAAAATACTCGTAGTTTTTTTTAAATATTTCGAACAATATTTGATGTATAGTAGTGAAAATTGGTATACAAGGGTTTTTTGATAAGACAAAACGAACCATGGGCATAGTTTTACTGTATCCGCTAGAGGGCGCTCTCTACTGTACCTGTAGTGTATTAAAATGACCGAAAAAATTTTCTTAGTGCAACTTTTTGCTTTTTGAATAAAAAAACTGATTCTTTGCACTTTTCAACATAAAAAAGCTCTCTTGTGAATTTTCGTTATAGTTAGCCGTTTTTGAGATATTTTGATTTTTAAGGTTCGATGCATTTTTAATTATTTATGATAAAATAACGTTAAAAAGCCAGTATTTCGATAATTTTCAGAAGTAGGCTGTGCCTGCAAATATTTTTGAAATTGAAAGCAGAATAAGGTTAAACGTCAATTAGTTGACAGTTAGTTTTGTTGTCTGTTGAAACCTGAAACGTTTTTTTGCAATTGCGAATGCACGAAATTTAGTTTCTTTTACCTGTTTTTTTTTGTAAGTTTTATAAAAATTCCATTTTTATTCTCCAATCAAGAGTTAGCGGATATTTATTTTGTGTATGGCTTTGTAAATGAAAACGCAGCAGAAGCAGCCAGAGAATACGCACGAAGATTTCCAAACAGACGACATCCAACTCGCTCAGTATTTGTAAGAGTGCATCGCCAATTAATTGAAAATGGTTTTGGAAATCTCCAAAGGGATCAAAACATAAATGTTCGTCAGCGCAGATTTACCCGTATGATTCTGCGTGAGTTTGATAGAGATCCGACCACAAGTGTTAGGAGAGTTTCTGGTGCCTTGGGAATTTCAGCAAGCCATGTTCACCGAGTTCTTAGAAATGACCATAGACGTCCTTACCATTTGCAACCTGTGCAAGGACTACAGCCAGGGGACGGAGGACGAAGAATCACATTTTGTTAGTGGATTCTTGATAGAACTGATAATAATAGGGAGTTTTTAAGTAACGTTTTATGGACCCATGAGTCATGCTTCACTAGACGTGGAGTGGTAAATTTTCAAAATCAACATATTTGGTCGCATGAAAATCCGCATGCAGTTCGGGAAAGAAATTTTCAGCATGAATTTAGTGTGAATGTGTGGATTGGTATCTACTGTAATCGACTATTTGGACCCTACCTTTTGTGTGCAAGGTTAAATGCTGCGACCTTCTTGGAATTTTTAAAGGCTGAACATGCAAATATGTGGAATGATGTTATGTTAGATTTAAGAAGATTGGCCTGGTTCCAGCTTGATGGTTGTCCAGCTCATTATTCGAGAGTAGTTAGAAACTGGCTGGACGAAAATTATCCAGAAAGATGGTTCGGCCGTGGAGGACCAGTCGCCTGGCCTCCACGATCCGCTCACCTAAATCCATTAGATTTCTTTGTGTGGGGATTTCTAAAAGAAAAAGTGTACCAGACTCCCGTAACCACAAGAGATATGCTAATAGACAGAATCAGGAATGCATGTGATGAAATAAGGCCTTATTTGAATAAAGCTATACCACGTTCGATCATTCGTAGATGTGAATTGTGTATTGAACAATTGGGTTTACATTTCGAGCAACTACTTTAGATTTTGTATGTTTGTCCTAACTATCCAATAGCATTTTAGTTGTAAATAATTAATTTAATTTGTTAAAAATAATATTGGAAAATTAAACAAATTAATATTCTGTTTTTTTGTGTTTATTTGGAGTTAGGAATTATTGCTGTGTTTAAAAACACAATCTAAGCGATCATCTTAATTACTTGTAATGCCCTAATCGAAATGTAAAAAAAATATTATTTTCCCATAAATAATTAAAAATGCATCGAACCTTAAAAATCGAAATATCTCAAAAACGGCTAACTATAACGAAAGCTTTTTTATGTTGAAAAGTGCGAAGAATCAGTTTTTTTATTCAAAAAGCAAAAAACTGCACTGAGAAATATTTTTCGGTCACTTTAATACACTACAGGTACAGTAGAGAGCGCCCTCTAGCGGCTACAGTAAAACCATGCCCATGGTTCGTTTTGTCGTACCAAAAAACCCTTGTATACCAATTTTCACTGTTATACATCAAACATTGTTCGAAATATTTAAAAAAAACTATTTTAGAAAGTAAATTTAAACACCCTGTATTTCGGAAGCCACGCATTTTTCGACCCATGTTTATATAGACTTTATGCATTAATTTTAAAAGTTCTATCGAATCTTACAGTTATGCAACAATAAACTGAAACACCCTGTATATCTGTGGCTTTATTTGGCAGCTATCAGAACATGGGAATCAGTGGGATAACCACTGGATAAGCATCAGACGCTACGATGAAAATCGCAATCCCAGAAACAAAAATGATTGTAAATTAAAAATTCATGAAATAAAATCTAAATTTGCTTATATCAAAAATGAGATTTTTACTTTTACCGCCTATATGCTTGAAAATCAGGATTGCTTACTTGCATTTTATTCATTAGCTAATGAAAGATAAGCTTCCTGTGGTGACTTACCTGAGAAACCCAGCTATGAAAAATCGACATTGGCTGAAAGTAGAAAATCTACTAAATTACAAATTCAAGCCAGAAGAAGTGAGGACATTAGAGCTGTTAGAGAATCTGAATGTCTTTAGTTATCCTAACGAGCTCATGGACATCTCTGGACAGGCCAGTAGTGAGGCTGGATTAGAGGCATTGCTGAGGAAGGTGAGGCTATTATAAACAAAGTATAACTGAATGTGTTCAATATAGAGTCTAACACTATGTGTTGATATAGGTTGAGCAAGCATGGAAGACTCTCGAATTCATTGTGCTACCTCACAAAGACTCAAAGGACGTTTACATCCTTGGATCACTCGAAGACGTTCAAGCAGTTTTAGATGAAAGTAATATAAATATAACAACTATTGCGAGCTCGAGACACGTTGGGCCGATCAAGCCAAGAGTTGATGAATGGGCCAGGAACTTAGATTTGTTTTCAAGGATATTGGTTAGTACGATGAGTAGCCTGTAATAATGCCTTATTGTTATTGCTCACTAGTAAATTGGTACCAATTACGTATTCAGAATACGAAATTGGGTTTTGCGGTATATCTGTGTCCTCTTCCTCTCTAAGCTGTTTGTAATCCTTTTATATAATGTTATTTCAGGACGAATGGCTAATGTGTCAACAAAGTTGGCTATACCTCGAAGTTATTTTTTCGGCTCCTGATATTCAAAGACAGCTGCCTAATGAGGCAAAATTATTTATAATTGTGGACAAGGCATGGAAAGAGCTGATGAGGAGAACAGCAAAGGTAAATTCTTTGGAAGCCCTTTTGGAAGAGAATAATCATTTGAATGGAAAATATTAAGAGAATTTCTAAGGACTTTTCTTTAGAGTATCTTCCAATAATATTGAGCAAGGCTGAAATCGCTTTCGTTTGTTTTCGTTGCTTTCGTCTCCTCCAGAGAAACAGCGCAAGAGTCTAACCGTCCTCCATCAGTATCATACCTAACGACGAAGCTAACTTTGTGATGAAACGTTCAACGATAAGAAGAACCCAGCAATATATTATTTTTCCGAAAATGGATGCATCGAAAAACTTGCTTGTCAAATCGATACTTTTCAGGAGTGCCATTTAAATTTTTTAGCAGCTTCAGTCGAGCTTATTATTTAGTATATTCAGGGTGTTTCAAATTCGACCCACACCATTGGGATCTCGGAAACAGTAAAAGATACGAGGTCGCTCAAATGGCGACAAAGTTGCGTGTTCGGGAAGTCAACAAAATGCCGCTTAGAATGTTTCGAAATTCAAAGTACTCCCGGAGAGATTCGGAAGAAACTGAATTTTCTCAAAATCGTTTTAATTTCTTACTGACTTTATTTGTAGTGGGATGTCCAAATAAATAGCACATTAACGTTGCCACTTTTCCTCCTCTATAAGATGGTGTAATTAGAATTCCTATACAACGTGTCATCTCTTGCCTTTCATCATCAACTTTATTTTTTCTTATAGACGCCATATTGGATTTTTGCACAAGTAAATCGAGTGTTTAATTCTGATTCCAAAATGTATGTCATACATTGACATTGTCAAACCCTAGTTATTCAGAAAAACAGAAGTTCCTAGATAGGCCTTGAAATTATTAGATTCATTTGTTTCGTATACTAGACCAGACCTCAAATTGAACCTAGCAACAGAGTTTGGTAAACTGAGACGAAGAGAAATGATTCGAGCAGTGAACAATGTACAGAGAAGATTCAGGCTTTGCCTACAAATTAACAGATAACATTATGAACATTTGCTATGATTTATCTCTACTTATTTATGATTATTATGGTTGTTACCGTCAACAAACTTTTTATTTTGTGTTGGGATTTAACCATACCTTTTTATTTCCTTATATTTTTCATCCATCAATAAACTCATCGCCAAGGAAATACATCACTGAATGTAGGACTGAAAAGTCCATTTAGATGTACAAAATTTCAATATGGCGTTCGTATGAAAAAATAAAGTTGGTGGTGGAAGTCAAAAAAAGAAATATGGAACTATGGAACTATTTGATTACGCCATCTTGTAGAAGAGAGTAACAACGACCACATGCAATTTATTTTGAAATCCCGTCTAGAATAAAGTCGGGAAAACATAAAAGTTATTTTGATATAAATCTGGTATGCGAAACAAACGACTATCTGATAAGCTCAAGGCCTACTTAGGAAATTCTTCTTTTTTTCAAATAACTAAGGGTTAGCAATGTCAATGTATGACATATTAGGTATAAATTTTTGGAATCAGACTTAAAAACTCTTTTCATCTGTGTAAAAATACAATATGGCGCCCATTAGAAAAATAAAGTTGAACATTGAAATTCTAATCTCGTCTTATAGAGGAGAAAAAGTGGCAATGTTAATTTGCAATTTATTTTGAAATGCCACTACAAATAAAGGAAGGAAGGAAGGAAGGAAGTCAGGAAAAAACTAAAACCATTTTGGGTAAATTCGGTTTCTTCCGTCTCTCTCCCGAAGAACTTTGAAATTCGGAACTTTCTAAGCGACATTTTGTTGATTACGCAAATACGCAACTTTGCCTCCATTTAAGCGAGTTCGTATCTCTTGCAGTTTCCGAGATCCTAATGGTGAGTGGCAAATTTGGAATACCCTGGATACCCATTAGCGAATACAATATCTAAAGAATATAGAAAAAGCAAAAAAAAAATGGTAATCAGAATGTGAGCAAAATTTGCTTTTCACTGTATAACAATGGTACACGGCACAGGGTTCTTGCTTTTACCTGAACGAATATTGTAAGGTTACCAGAACATTCCACCATGGCAATATAATGTTATGATAGTGGCATACGTTTTTTAAGAATCTATTATATAAAAAGAAACATTTAAACTTATCTTTGATTAAAAATAAAATAAATTAATGCAATAAACTAAGAAAAATATGAGATCCCTCAAGGAGGTGTATCTGAATATAAATAAATAAAATAACGATTCTATTCAGAGGCTTCATTATCGCTAACGTCATAAAAATGTAAGACAGCCAACCATGGACAGCTTTTTCGCACTTCTTGGCTGATGTTTAGTTTATTCAATGGCAAGTAGACCACATCTACTATACAGCCAGAATCTAGCGGTAACATGGTGACTGGGTTATTAATGGCAAACTGAGATATTTACAATTCCAACAAATAGCAGATATGTTATCCACAGTGGTCAATTCTGGTGATAGATGGCGCTTTGCAGTGTTTTATTTCAATAAGGTGATTATAATTCCTTTTTTATAACGGCAAAGGTTTATTTTAAGCAAGATAAAGCCTGTTTTCATGTGCCGTTTAATATAAAACCATTGCACCTCTTTTCGTACCTTTTCCAGCCTGTTAGCGTACTGAAATCACCGCTTAGGCAAGAGCCTTGTAAAGGCAGATACCATGTTTTAGTGTGATCGATGAGTCATGATAGACTCGTATCTTACTTTAAAATGCCAGTATTAAGATTCCAGTAAAACAGTAACGATCTGTACTGTTATTTTTCGGGTATATTCATTTACAATGAATGATATTTAAACTGTTTTTTTTCATATGCTCATAAAAAATGTTTATAATTTAATTAATCATGATCGGAAAATATCGAATATCTATCCAAATCGTTCAAAGAGTGAAAATGTCAGTTACAATGTTGTTAGATGCATGTATAGAATTGTCAAAAACTCTAATTATGTATCATTTGACTATGGATCATTTCCCTGAGAAGAACCGCACTCTCACTCTTTCTACGTGATACTAGGCCCTCGTTTTCGGGCATAGGGTTCCAGGTTGCTCAAAAATGGATAGCTTCTTTCCTTGAGAATCGGAAGCAATATGTGTCTATCAATTTGGAATCCGACGGCATGTGTTCTAACATCAACTCTAAAGTCATGCCAATTCAGAAGGGTGTGTCACAGGGTATTATAGTGGGAGCGATTTTCTTCCTCTTACATGTCAATCAGATCGCAGATGTTTTGCCCACCACTAAATATACAGCTTATACGAATGACATATCTTTGCTTATTTCATCGAAAGAGGATGCTGCCCTCCAAGCAAAACGCATAGAGTCCTTGACGAAACTGATTAACTTTTTGAACTAACGTGACCTTTTTCTTAATACCCAGAAGACAGAAGTATTCAGATTCCATAGTTACCAGCATAAGTCAGACTTATTTAGTATAGATGTTAATAATTCAGTATTAGAGAGTCTTTATTGATGAGTGTTTGAGTTGGACGAGCTACTGTGAGCAGCTGTGTAAATCATTATCCTATTATGTATCTGTTTTTAGAAATTTGAGAATTGTTTTAAGCTGTCCTGATTTATTGAATATATATTATGCGCTGATTCGTTATGGCATTTGCTTGTGGGGTAGCTCGTCCTACGCAGTGAAATTCACAAGCACAATACTAGAATGAAAAGCCAATTACTTTTACTTATGTTTAACTATAAATGCAGCCAAGGCTCATCAAATGAGTTTTTATAGTGTTGAAATTTTTTCTTGTAGGCATTTTCAATGCTTTAACTGTGGAAAATTTGTTTTCATTGTAACATTTTTTATTTCATTTTACTGTTGTTTTAATGTTATTTTATCCCTAGTTTTATTGATAATTCCTATTTGTTTCTTTGTAACATCAACGGAGAAAAAATAATTTGAAGGTATTATGCGTACTTTAAAGGCGCAATGTGCTTGCACGTCTATTCATGCTATGATGATACATGAAACCTTTATGTCGTGATCAATTGTGTGGAGTGTCCACGAGGAATCGGCGATCCTACGGGGCGGCTCATGAGTCATCAAATTTCAGATGCCACTGGCGATGGAAGCAGCGTTACATCCAGGCATGCTGGAAACTCTGCAGAGGAGCAACAATCTGCTAGAGCAGATAATGAAGTGCTTAGAATCATATCTGGAGACGAAGAGGGTTGCCTTTCCACGTTTCTATTTCCTCTCAAATGACGAACTGTTGGACATCCTCGCACAAACTCGAAATCCTCATGCTGTTCAACCGCACTTGCGAAAATGCTTCGATGCAATTGCTAAACTTGAGTTCGGTTAGTATATAGATTCAGGGTTTGGTGCTAATATTTGTTAGTATTGAATGGTTGTATGAAGTTTCACTGCTTGTTAGCTCAGTGAACGGCAACATTTGAAAACGCATCCCTACGTGTTTTATGAGTACCATTTTATTATCCCAAAATAGGAGTGAAAGTACCTGAAGAAGGAGAAGAGGAACTGAGGAAAGAAGCTGGTATCGTTATATTGACCACTGATATTATCGCTATGATCAGTCCAGAGGGAGAGCGTGTTCAACTTGGCAAAGGACTAAAGGTACTTTCAACTAGTAATCTAACATGAATTATCATCTGAAAATATCAAAATTCCATCCAAAAAACATGAAAGTGGATTCTTGTTTTTTTCAACACCACTTGGCCGTTAAAAAATAAAACAATTCTTTAGAATGAAATAATTTTTTTTACTACTCCACAACTGATCAGAAACTGTTAAATAAAATAAAAAAATATATTATAGAAAACAAATGCTTATTTAGCTGTTCATAAATTGGAATAAAAGTTTCAAAAACATTCTGATTGGAAATATTTGAACGATAATGAAGCTCCTTCATCCAAAGTCTTCAAATAAAAATATGTTACACCTTTTCTTCATCCTGCTGTCATAAAGTAACAAGCTTATATTTTAGAAAACTTGAGTTGGAGGAGCTTCATTATAGTTTAAATATTTCCAATCGGAAACAATATTTTAAATTTTTTAGTTCATTTTATCATCAGCTAAATAAGAGCTTGTTTTTGACAATGTATTTTTTACTTTAATCATTTTTACTTTTTAGTATTTATGATGCCAAATAATAAGTTTAGTAATTTCTATGTAATTACCGTATATTTTATTAATACGACTTTTTAAAGCTCCTTCCCTTATTTGTCTTATGAATTTTCGGTAAATATGAATCATATATAATGATAAACCGATATTTTGCGTCGATCGACATATGAATTTAGAAGGACTTTATTTGCTTATGGTGTTTTTCTTACTAAGCTTTTCATTACTACATTACTACATTATAGCGGTGTCCATGGAAATCATAAATTGCTATTCAGCGGCGGCTGACATCTCGAATCTGGTATGACGTCACTATGATTATTCTATCTTTCTTAGTAATTCACTATTTGACTTGATTTTCAAGATACCTGACTTGACTTGAAATTAAGTCAAGCTCAAGTCTAGTATTGGACATTAGCAGTGTAAATCAAGTCAAGTAGTTTTTGCATTCAAGTACCTGAAAATTCATGCAGTCTTGATGTTACAGCAAAACCCCGATTATCCCAAATAATGTGGACAATCGAAATTTGGGATAAAACGGAAATACATATTCAGACTCATAATCCTTTTTTTGAAAAAAGTAAATGCGTGTGTTGAGTGAGTATATATCTCTATAAAGTTACGTAAAATATAAACATGCGGATACAAACATACATATTTACGAGTATTTAGTAACAAAGGAAGTAATTTTCAACTGTACACGTTTTGCATTGTTCCTATTTTTGGCGGCAATATCTCTCCAACGTTGTATAAGTAGCACATCAGCTGCTGTCGCATTTCCTTGTTGTTTGACGTAAGCCAAAGCCTGTGTCATTGTCACTAGCATCACTTAAAACTGTCTCACCGTCATTGTTACAAGCCGTTTTTATTAGTTCTGTATCAGCTAATTCTTCCACCAATTCATCACCATTAATCCACTCACCAACATCTGCTTGGGTAATATTTTCACACCCTGCTGTTTTTACGACAAGCTCTTGCAAATTTTCGTTGTTATTCTCATAGTCAGCGCAAGGTTTCGTTTCTCGCTTAATTATTGTCGACCAAGATTTTTGTAAAGTAGAATTTTTTACTTGACTCCATGCTTCTGCTGTGTTATATGCCACATTCTTGAGGTTAATCTCATTTAAACAGTTAACGAGGTTACAACCATTATCAACTTGATCTAAAATTTGCTCTAATAACAAACGTCTGTAATTGCGTTTTAAATTTTCTAAAACTCCTTGATCCATTGGCTGACTCAGTGACGTTACATTAGGAGGCAAAAACATCACCCGTACTTCTCCACTTTTAAGTTGCTCCTCACTAGGGTGGCTCGGAGCATTGTCTAATAGCAAAATACATTTTATCGGATATCTACGTTCATTCAAATATCGTTCTCTCTTGGGAGCAAAATGATTGTGAAACCAGTCCTTAAATAGGGTGGCATCCATTCAGGCATTTTTTTTATTTTTATACCACACTGGAAGAACGTTTGGACGGACGTGTTTAAATGCTCTTAGCTTAGCTGATTTTCCGATTAACAACAAAGTAAGTTTGTGTGTACCAAAAGCATTGCTACAAGCAAGGATAGTCACACGTTCTTTGCTGCATTTGTAACCAGGAGCTCTAGATTCTTGTTTTGAATCTAAACTTTTCGCCGTCAACATTGGCCCGTTTCGTCGCAGTTGTAAATTTGTTCTCGATTTGAACCATACTGGCTGTAAAGTTATCAGGCGCCTCAATAATTGACAATTCTTCACTTAAGTTGACCGCCTTTTGTTTTAGAATTGGTCCGGAAATTGGTATTCCACGTTCTCAATTCTGTGTAAACCACATATAAAGCATCATCCACTTTTTGATATTCCCCCTTTTTCATAGTTTTCCGTGACGGCTTCGATGATGTCAGAACACTAGATTACTTTTCAATTTTCTCGCGTTGTTTTTTCTATTCTAAAATGGTACTCACGCCCACACTCATCACTTGCCACGTTTTTAAGCAAATCAACGCTCTAAACGTCTGAAGTTTCTGTTTTATGGTAAGAACAATACGTTTACGTTTATTTCTATGCTGCTCCATCTAAGCGATTATGAACCTGACTGAAACAAACATACACGCACACATACCAGTGAATTCCGCAAACCTGTATACGATCTGTAGTAGATAAAATGAAAGCTAGTACCGGAATAAGAGGGTGCTAAGTCCAAGGAAATCTTTGTATTTAAGGCTCGTGGAAATGTTGAAGATTGGTTAGGCAAGGTAGAAGAATCGATGTTTTTGTCACTGAGGCGTTTGATGAAGCTATCGCTTGGACACTACATGACAGTCAGTCGGACCGAATGGGTTGTATGTCATGCTAACCAGATCATCCTTACTGTGTCACAAATCATGTGGGCACGTGGAGTACATGAAATTTTAGATGGTGAAAGAAGTGATACACATAAGAAGATGGAACAATATGAAAAGAAATGTATTAAGGTATAAATAAGTATGTTGTTACGATTACTACGCAACTCGAACATATTAGGAAGTGTATATGACAACACTGCTTTGGTGTTGTACATCCACCAGCAATACGTGGATGACGGGGGTCGAGTTAGATATCCAGTATTGTCAAAAAGCTCAACTATTATAATCAAAAATAATATTTTCCTACTAAATGCAGGACCTCAACGACTTGGCAGCGTTGATAAGGACCGATCTGAAATCTGTAACCAGGAAGGTTCTGATCGCTCTGATCACTATTGATGTGCATGCCAGAGACACTATACAAAACATAGTGGAGAGCAAGGTATCAGATAGCCAAAGCTTCGAATGGTTGAAAGTTTTGAGGTACTATTGGCAAGATAACATTGATGACTGTATCGCTAAAATGTCAAGTGCTTGGTATGTCTATGGATACGAGTACCTAGGAGCTTCTGGTGTATTGGTGATCACTCCTCTCACTGATCGATGTTATCTTTGTCTTATGGGAGCACTGCAGCTTGATTTAGGTAGCTTAATTCAATATTCTACTAATATTAAAATTACGACTAGAGGTAAAATGGAGATCGCCTTACACGAGCCTTATTTGGATAAATCAAGGAACTATTCTAGAACGTTTGTGATTCCGTGCAATTGGTCTTAATGATTCCAAGCGACTTTACAATTGAGTAGTGGTAGTTCGAAACAGTTTAGGGATAGTCTCCTATCAAAATTCGAATGAAGCTAGAGACAGATGTAGGATTCCTCAAGTCATGAGAATTATTTCTCATAAGAAATCATTTACAAGATGCTCAATGGTAAAAGTAGGAAGAGACTTAAATCGTAGCTCATCAACTGTGATGATGCTTCATCATACAGAGTACAAAAACTCTTGAGGCAATTCAAAGTCAGTCACTGAGCTGCTTTGTATTAAGATTTCTTTATGCATCATTTGGAAGCTTTTAATTGCAGTTACATATCCTTTTCCTTAGGTGGAGCACCAGCTGGACCTGCTGGAACAGGAAAAACAGAAACTACTAAAGATTTAGCTAAAGCACTAGCAATACAATGCGTGGTATTCAATTGCTCAGAGGGTCTTGATTACAAAATGATGGGTAGATTTTTCTCGGGGTTGGCTCAATCAGGAGCTTGGTGCTGCTTCGATGAATTTAACAGGTGAAACTTGCTCTCTGTTCAAAATATGTGTTCCTTGGTATGTTGAAACAACTATTATTTGAGCAATGGTCTAAGCCAAGTGAACGGTTTCTCTACATCGCATCATGAACGGACATTTAGATTTATGGCATAGTTTAAGTTCTAATAGTGCGTTAATTCTGCCAGCAGGTTCTGTTTGCATAATTATTGTTCACGCAGAATTTATCACAAACAGGATCGACATCGAAGTGCTGTCCGTGATAGCTCAGCAGTTGATTACAATCCGAAATGCTAAAGCGGCCAAGCTTCAAAGGTTCATGTTTGAAGGAAGAGAGATTAAGCTAGTACAAAAATGTGCCGCATTTATTACGATGAATCCAGGTTATGCGGGTAGAACCGAACTTCCGGATAACTTGAAATCGCTGTTTAGACCTATATCTATGATGGTCCCTGATTATGGTAGGTAGATATATGTTATATGAACATGCGGCTTCCAATATTTGTCTTACTTTTCACAATTTAACAGCTTTTTTGAGTTTTGAAAAGTTGTAGTTTAATATTGGGCGTCTTCCTTGTATTGTGTCGACATTTCGTCTCACTTTGACATGACCTCTATTTAGTCCGGTAAACTTTAATTATATAATTAAAGTTGATAATTATCAGTCCGATCTGGACTTTCTTTTGTAGATTTGTGAGATGATTCACCAGAGTTCTTCATATTTCAGCACTGATTGCTGAGGTAATTTTGTATTCAGAAGGTTTCGAATCATCGAAGATTCTATCTAGAAAAATGGTGCAAATGTATAAGCTGTGCAGCGAACAACTGTCTCAACAGGATCATTATGATTTTGGGATGCGAGCAGTAAAAAGCGTATTGGTTATGGCAGGGTCGCTCAAGAGGGCCAATCCAGACAAAAGTGAAGATGTCGTCCTGATTAGTGCTCTTAGAGATAGCAACTTACCCAAATTCTTAGCGGACGATGCTATCCTATTTCAGGTATACGTATTTGTGCAAAAAGATGACTTCCAATTAGTGTGTTATTGCTAGGCATCCAATCTATACATACGTTGAAGAAGCAGAACGGTCCTTCAGCGTTCTAGCCAAACCAAAAAACAGTTTGCTCTGTTTGCTCTCCGTTTTTTCTAAATAAAACCTATACCATACCGATAGTAGTAGTCGTAGTGGTTTATTGTATGAAAAGAAATAATTTACAAGGTGTACATTCCAATAATAGAGTAACTGTACAAAAAACACAGAAAACCTCAAAAAGATAAACTTGTACAGGGCATTGACCAATAGTTAGAGACAATTAAACTTTGAAACAGCATCGGTAGGTGTGCTACAGGGTAGCAAATTAGGTCCATTACTATTTATTTTATATTAGCGATATTCCTGATATTCTACAATACTGCAAAATTCAACTATTTGCTGATGATATATATATATATATATATATATATATATATATATATCAAATAAAGACATTGAAACTGCAATAGAGGTGTTAAATAATGATATGAAAAACGTAATAAATTGGTTAAATGTAAATAAACTTAAACTAAACACAAACAATACAAAATATATGCTAATAGGAAAATCTTTAGATCAAAATACGATAAATCTTACAATTAATCATGAAAAAATTATGTCAATCGAATCATTTAAATATTTGGGAATATACCTAGACAGTAAATTAAAATTTGAGGGGCACTATGAATATATTGTTTCAAAAATATCCAAGAAACTAAATTACTTTTATAGAATTTCGCTTAGCCTAAGCGTTTTTTCTAAAAAAATTGTATACAACACTATCATTCTTCCTCTCCGTCCTCCCTTTGTTATATTGTTCGACTATTTTGTTCACTGCAATTGAAACTGTATTTTCAAAATTCCAAATATTACAAAATAAAGCTATGAGAATCATCTTAAATAAAAATAAGTTTACTAGAATAAATTTTATGCTGAAAGAACTACAATGGTTAAATATCAAAAATTTCATTGCCTACTTAGTTTTCGTTTTCATATTCAAGTTAAAAAATCATCTACCACATTACCTAAACAATTTTATTGTATTGAACAATGAGTGCCACAATTATTCTACTAGAGGAAGTATAGACTTTCATTTACAAAACTGCAGTAGCAATACAATGGGCAAGGCAGTATTTCGAAAGGGGTACGAATTTAATAAATTAAGTAACGTTATAAAGTTGTGTGTCAGTATGAAAATGTTCAAATGGAAATTGAAAAAATATCTCGTGTAATATGGATATTATGGATATTGTAGCATTAATGCTAAGTAAATCTGATACAAACAAACAAACTTTGAAAAAATTCAAACAATTCAAAAGATAAAAGTTATAATTCAAGGTAGGTACTCACACTGGTAGAAACACTAAGTGAGTAGTAAAATGAATAATAAAACTGACAGGATATAAACAAAGAAACAGATTAAAAAGTACTCAATTTAAACTAGGTATCCTGTCAATAAATCTAACTTTTACGCATTCGACTATACAGGTTGTTTTAGAACTAAGGAATCAAACTTATAGGGGTTATTCAGTGTAACAGTAAAAAACATTTGAGCATAGGGACCCATATCCGGAAAACTGTTTTTACGGCAGTACGGCCCTAAGACGGGTTAAAATTTAGAAATATGATGAATTTCCTAAATAGGATTTAATTGTGCCTTTTGTACATGATATCATCACAACAATTGTTCAAAATGTCTTCCTCCAAACTGAATACATCGATTTAAACGTCGCGCATGATTTCGGTGGACTTGACTAAAAATTTGATACTCGTTTTGAATGATTCCAAATGCTGCTGTAATTCGTTCAATTAAGTCTTGCTCTGTTTCTACTGGAGTTTCGTAAACTAAAGACTTCACATGTCCCCACAGCGACGTTAAATCGGGTGACTTAGGAGGCCATGAAACTGCACCACCTCTGGCAGTCCAACGGTGCTCAAACCGCTGAGCCAAATACTCACGTACTTGTAGGTACAGCAAAGTGAGCCGGCGCTCCATCATGCTGAAACCACGTTTGCTGTCGAACGTTCAATGGAACATTTTCAAGAAGTTCTGGAAGAACTTCCTCCAAGAAACGACGGTAAATAGGTCCTGTTAACCGTGCCGGTAGAATGTATGGCCCAATCAAATATTCATCAACAATGCCTGCCCATACGTTGACAGACCAACGTTACTGATGTTTTCTATAAAAAATTGCATGGGGATTTTCTTTGCCCCAAACGTGGCTATTCCTACTATTAAAAATACCGTCTCTTGTGAAAGAGGCTTCATCGGTCCATAAAACATAGCGTAAAAAATTTGGTTGTGCAGCGATTTGATGAAGAAGCCATTGACAAAATTGAGCTCGAGGATGATAATCGGCTGCAGTAAATCCTAGAACTTTCTGGAAGTGGTAACGATAAAGTTGTTGCTCGTGTAGCACCCGCCAGAGAGAAGCGTTACTCGTATTCATATCCTCAGCAATGTGACGTGGCAACTCGCTGAAGGACCTCTTCTTCAAATTCGACCGTTCTTACGGTTCGAGCAACACCAGTATCATGCATGTTGGTTTTAAACATGCCTGTCTCGGAGAGCCGCCGATGAACCGCAATAAACTTTTTGTATCCCGGAAGCTGTCGTTCGGGATAACGTTCTTGATACAACCGCGCTGCTGCTCGTGCATTGTAGCTTGTTGCTCCGTATGCCAAATGCATATCCGCCAATTTTTGATTGGTACAGTTTTCCATTAGCAACAACTAATTTTTGCAAAATTTTTGCAAACTTCACAACTCCACTACTAAGGCGATATGGAATGCAGCTACAAAAAACAATCTCTGTTATCGTTTTTAAAGATAACAACACACAAGCGCCGGATATGGGTCCCTATACTTAAATGTTTTCTACTGTTACACTAAATAACCCCTACAAGTTTGATCCCATAGTTCTGAAACACCATGTATTTAAGACGATAGGGTGAATTTCAAATAGCATCATTTGTAATGGCAACAATTATTACGTTATAAGAATATCGGTACAAGTACAATTTTTTGCGACAATCTAAACACGGATAACTGCTTTGGATATTTTATGTATCTGCTGTTTATTTTTTTTTTTGAATAGGTCCAGGGAGTTTGATTTACATTATAGAGAAATACAGATGAGGTCCAAGGAATGTTCATGATCCCAACAGTAACGATTTTTCTGGCTCCGGTACAACTAAGTGCGATGGTGCCTTTTGCAGAGTATCTTACTTGATTAACCTCCTTTTTGTACTGAAATACTAGCAGGTTGTAAGCATATAGATGCCTAGTATAGAATATTTCTGTTTGAATAAATAGCTCACTAGATGTGCAACTTCAAGAGTATCAATAAGTGGCATTGTTGTTCCACCCCAGCCTAAGATGGCATATACGAGATGTGAATAGACAAGAACTAGACAAAGAATATTCAGATGTTTCTGGAGTAGGAATGTTGATAACAGTTTAAATCTAAGCTTTTTTACAAGCTAGTCAGTACTTATATCCCACTTGAGGATGGTGTCGATATAAACACCTAAATATTTATGATGATTGCTTTCAACGCTGCATAAGGTTTAAGGTTGGTCATAGACACAGATCACTGGGAAAGCAAACACGTCCACTCCAACCTGTTACTTATTCAGCCTTTGTATGGTACGCCACTTCTGATGCTGAGGTTTCCTCTAATTGATGGGTTGTCCATGTCATCCCTTGCTCACTACTTATTAAATTTGTCAGTAGGCCACATACACTATCTTTCCTTTCTGTTGCGAGAAGACCTATACCGTATTGACGATTGCTAACCAGCATGAAACGGCGCCGTATGTGGTTGGTCATACTCGCAGAGACGGAAGGCAAATAGATACAATTTTGACAGCTATTTGTAGCATATCCTCTTGAGTCTAGAGTACTATCATCAACCAGAAAGTGATCTTACCGAATCTCCTACCAACCTACTAGAAATTTTGAAGGCAAAATTAGCTATCTACTAGAACCGCGTCAAGAAGTAGGTTACTCGAACTTCCCTATGCAAAGTTGACGTTCTCCTAGTGCTGTTTGACATTAAAAGCTGTGCTGCTATGATTAAAGTAGTTATAATGCTCGCTAAAAATATATACGCTAGACATACACGTATCTAATGCCTGTCTATGTTTGTGTTTAAATCCAATTTTCATTCAGTTGCAAACGATAAAAACTTTTCACATCTTACGTATTTTGATGCTATACAACAAAGTCGGCAAGCTACGTCAGATTTGCCTAGTTTTTAGGATTCCATATCAGTACGTGACGTAACTAAAACTTTGGATAATTACTAGCTTACAAATAAAGACAGCGATGTATGTTCAAGGCGGTGTCGCCAAGCTTCCATAAAATATTTATAAAACGCTACATTTGTACCAAGCAGAATGGAGTTCAGCTCTTTTTACGATTTTTAGTGGTTATGTCAATAAGTCATACGGAATAAATAAACATGTCGTAAAGCCAGGTTACCTAGATAATGTCAAATAAACCACTATTGGTCAAATAAGCAAATTGAGGTTAGAAAACTTTTGAATTTCACGCTGTCGTACTTCTTTTATTACTACGCTAGTCTGCCGCGTAGGGCCCTAGAAGTTAAATCGTTATTTGATAACTTACTCGGGAAAAGAGTGATTTCTAACTTTATTGAATGAAAAATATATTTTGTATGTTGCAAATGGATGATAAATGTCCCCACCATGAATAAATGTCCAAACAGAAGTAAGCTTGAACAAAAATCCGTTCACTGGAAATGATGGTCAATGAGCTCATCCAAAAAGGATTACTTATTTTTAAATGCTATGTTTTTGGGGACACCTATTATTTCTCTCTACTTTTATTCGCCGTGTCTAACTGTCTTCTTATTTTATAAGTACTCTTTGGTCTCACTATTATTACTACATATTTTGCAGGGTATACTTGGAGATCTATTTCCTGGTGTGGCACTGCCTGTCCCAGACTATGGCGTATTCCAAGCTGCTATTATAGACTGTTTGTTAACTGAAATGTTTCAACCAGAGCAATGCATGATTGTCAAAGTAATTCAGCTTTATGAAACGATGATTGTACGATGGGGTGTCATGCTCGTTGGGCCAACTGGTGGTGGCAAATCCACTATTCTTAACGTAAGGTTCCCAACTGCATCTTAGTGACAATTCTAAATCAGTTTTGCAGAATTTGAACAAAATATCAAGATACAGTTTGTTAGTACAGCTCTCTGACTATAAAAACGTTTTTTATAAATAGCGATTTCATTATTTGTAGTATCCAAGCCGTTGAAGAATAGCGCTTGGAAAAAGATATTGTCCATACATTTTCAGTCCAAAAAATTAATTTTTCCATGAAGTAAATGTTGGATATAGGCTAAGAATCGGGGAAATTTTGTATAAGGATATCTTATAATTTTAGCGACAGTAAATTATTTTGATGGTATCGTTAGAATACTCCATCCTGATGATAAGTTCAAATTAGCCTTATGATAGGGCTGGAGCATTTGTCGCTATTTCAATAAACGGATTTAATCGGAAATTTCTAAAACCACCGATCCTATATAAAAAAGTGATGGAAACAATTTACATATTTACGCTTATCACGGCTAAGGTAATGGTAAAAAACATTACCATTTTGTGTAGAGAATAAAATTTGATACAAAAAATTCGTTACGTTTTTTCGGCACCACGATGGTTCTTGGAGTAGGTATATTGAAGGTAAATTGAAAATTCTTATGAAAACAGTGGCGCGACATACTCCACACGCTACGTACATTGTCCACGTTATCTGCATACAACGTGGGGATAACACTATTTTATATGATCAAGAATACCATTTTAAAATGATTCAATTTTTTAATGCTACATGAAGGAATAATTAATAATAAAATCTAATACTTTTTGGTGATTTGTAACGTGTTCATCATAAATATCAAGTCACTAACTCCTATCAGTTTGTCTATTGACCATTTTGTCAGCGAGTAATTTCAGTAACCGTAGCATCGATTTAAAAATTTTGTTCTCTACAAAAAGAATAGTAGTCTTATATGCTTAGATTATTAGTTCAGCCATTATAAGCGAAAATACCATTACATGTACGTTTACCCTCAAATTTCTCATAGCCCATTGCAAAATAATATAGACTTCAATTCCATACAAAACTGTTTTCATTACTTTTCCAGCTCTATCATGACGCCAGTTTGAATTTATCATTGAAGCAATAACCTAACTACAACAAGAAAATTAATGTCGCCAAAATTGGAGGAAAAATTAACCTTTACCTATTGGCCTATTAATACTTTAACCACAATAAACCAGCATAAACACATCATAATTGGTTGACTCTACATTAGAAACCTGTCAGTAATGGTGAGAGTCAGTAAAACGTGTATTGTTTTGGGAGACTCCAACGATGGATCACAACACAAACCTTGTGTGTTCCTAGTTGCTGAACAACTGGACAACCATGTTGCTTTACAGTTGTTATAACAACTAAATTTTAAACTAAACTTTATAATTCACTATTGATTTATTCAATTTAATAAACTAGAACCTCAAATTACATGGGGTTCCTAAGGAATCTAAATATATTAGAGCTCCCCAATGTAAGGCTGCTCCATTTAGTGACTTTCCTTTTATATGCTAGCAACATCCAAAGCGGTGGTTTTTAAAAGACGCGGCAGTTGCCGACCATATGTACGTATATATTGAGTTATAAAACAGGTTTTACTAGAGGGATCCCGAAGAAAACTTGCGCTATGATTCTTGTTCTGTTTTATTATTTATCCGTAGACATTAAACAGAACTTTGACGAAAATGTTCTATGATGGCATACCAGGTCCAGTGTTTCGACCAGTGCGAACATTCATCATGAACCCTAAAGCAGTTACGGCTGGAGAATTATATGGAGAAGTGAATCCTTTCACTATGGAATGGAGAGATGGCCTTATGGGGATCATGATGAGGGCAGCGGTTACGGTATGTACAGGGTGATACCAAATAAAAGCAAAACATTACAATGCTGCATGGTTCGTTCGTAGACGTATATAAAATGTCTCGATGTTTTGATAGCAAAATAGAAAAAGGCTTTTATTTGTGAAACTTAAGAAAAAAGAGCTTCAATATCGTTTAAATATTTTCAATCTCAAAAATTATTTTTAAATTTTTAGTTCATTTCATTACCATGCCATTTATACCACACCATTTATTGACCACCTTATCTATATACAATGTATATGTGAGGTCTTACAAACTATTTCATTACCTATCTGAGTGATGTCATAGCACCAACGTACTCATCAACTGAATAGAAGCAGTTGTTAATGTTTTTTAACAAACTTTGAGGGGCATCGATTAGACACATCCTCAAAACTATGTTCTTTATTTGAATTGACGAATATTATATAAATTATATAATTTAACGCAGGTCTATTATTTTTAGTCGCAAGTTTGGATTCCCTAATTAACATTAAGTAGTAAACATAACTGGAATTTGTAATTAGCCTCAAAGCCGTTTTTTGTAAAATGAAAATTTTGCTGGACGCAACTGAGTTTCTCCAGAGAATTGTGCTATACGTTAATTGACTATGGAACATGCTGTTTCACTGGTTCAGATTTCATAACCCGGTTGCCAGAGGAAAACGTTTTTATTTAGCGATAACTTGTTGGTTAATCGGTTAAAAACCATCTTTTGGCTTCTTCCAGACTATCCACACTGGTATTTTGGACACGTCTAGATATAAAAGTGGTATCGTCTACAAATAGGAAGCAGAATCCGTTATCAATACTCGAGGGCAGGTCATTGATATATATATATATATATATATATATATATATACTTTAACAGTGAATAGATCTGATCAAAAGAAATGTTTTTTTCCTTTACCATTTTTCTGGTAAAATTAAAGTAACAAAGTTATAGCCCTTTGGAAGTTTGAGTACCGCCCTGTCTCAATATCATGTGCTCGTGTTTGGCGACAACGGATATAATCCGCCTTACCGGTTCATCGCATCGGAAACAAAAAAGCGAAAGAATTTGGAACGATGTTTGTACAGTTTATTATTTTATTCAGTTCAGTTATACATACAGTCAGTGTCAGTCGCGTGAGAATAGTGTCTGTTGCGTTGCTCAAACGAAATAAAAAATGGCACATGTTTATGAGGATCGGTTTCCCATTCGAGTGCAACCAACCCCTCGTGCCTTTGTTAATGTAGTACAACGGGCTCGTGAATCAGGTGACTTAAGACCTCACAGGGGACCTCACGATCAAATACAGGTCCGCACTGAAATACTTGTCGGGAGGATACTTTATAAAACAAGGTAAAAATTTTTTTTTATTTTTACACACATATTTTGGTTTATCTTCCTTCTACAATCATTATCTGAAAATTAATGACTCAACTTCAAAGTCACCCTGTATATATATATACAATGAGTTTGGTCACAACATACCGATATTTAAGAGGGGTATTTTTCAGCTATTTTTATCGACAAATCCATCCCCCCACAACATATCCATCCCCCTTGAAATGGCAGCCATTTTTATTTTTACTTTACGATTACGGTAGTGCATGTATGAAAATTGTAATAACGGAGTACGTAATTGTCACAGAATAATAAATTTGGTGTCATTTGAACGATGACATGTTGTCCTAGTGGTTATTGAAAAACGTGTTTTGGTACTAAGCGTCAAACATACTCAAAAACAGAAAAAAATGTGTAAGAAAATTGATTATTTTGTGCATTTTCGCACACCATTCAAAAACTAGTCTCTGAAGTTGTACTTTTTTATACTAATTCTACAGCTTTTTGTTATCCTAAGTATTCTACGTTAAGCAATAAATGCTATCTGGCTAGCGTCAAAATGGATGTAATAAAATGCAAATTGTTTTCAAATTTTTTATACTTAAAAATGACAAACCAATGTTCCTTATAGAGAGTTTGGACATATTTAATGTTACAGAAGCGGCTCAAAATGTCCTCCATTATTGGTTATGCACATTGTTATTCTTAAAATAATGTGTCGTGTTGAGCGGCAGACCATATCCGTGTCAGCCCTAATTTCGTTCGCAGCGGTATGGATCCATTTCAAGGGGGGTGAGGTATGTCATTGTAGGGGGTGGATTTGTCGATAAAAATACCTGAAAGATATCCCCCTCAAATATCGGTATGTCGTGACCAAACACAGTGTATATTGGAAATAGCAGGGGGCTATGTACGGATCCCTGCGGTACCCTGTTGCAAATAGGCAAAACATCAGAGGAATTGCCCTCAGCGTACATATGGCTTCCTATTTATCAGATAAGAACGGCTCTGTATTTCTTATGCCATAGTGTTCTAGTTTTTCCAATAGTATATGCGAATTAACAGCTAAATGAAAGCTTGTTTTTAAAAATCTATTTTTCCATCTTATTTATTGATGAAGACAACACTAGAAGAGCATCAATGGATTGTTTGTGATGGTCCGGTTGATGCAGTATGGATAGAAAACCTGAATACTGTCTTGGATGATAACAAAATGCTCTGTCTAGCCAATTCTGAAAGAATTAAGCTGACACAGTGGGTTCACATGGTGTTTGAAGTTCAAGATCTCGCGCAAGCCTCTCCGGCTACAGTTAGCAGGTTAGTTTATTAGAAACATGCTCCTATATCTATAGCGTGGTCACTAAAAATGATTATGATGATGACTTAAAAAGAAAACAGTTGATCGTCGTCTAATTAAGTTAAGGTTGATGAGGCCACTACTTGCAGTCAACAAAAAATCTAAAAATAAATATAACAGTAGATGTCTGAAAAAATGGAGGCTTCATTCTTGACCCTGAGGCTCTATCTTTGCAGATGCGGAATGGTTTATGTCGATTCCGAAGAGTTAAAATGGTTACCGTATGTGAAAACATGGTTACAGACGTTGTGCGAAAACTTAATCAATCAAGAAATGAAAGAGTTTATGTTAAGCCTCTTTGAATATGCCGTCGAAAATGGTTTTCAGTTTTTGAAAAAGAATTGCACATACGCTATACATCAGGTAAAATGCTCCAGACCGAGAGGTTGTTATATTCTGTAATAATAATAATAATATTTATTCACATCAATTATAAATTGCGAATAAATCGATATACCTTAAAAGGAAAATATCCATGCGCGTGGATATCATTCTAACACATAATATAACAAGTAACTACATTGAGTTGATTGATAAGGACTAAAAAAAATCGATAATCGATAATATAATCGCGATAGCACTAATTTTGTATAATAGATCAGTAACGCGGAAAAGATATTTATATGTTAGAGGTTTCAGAAATTGCATTATAATTATATCAGTATCCAATAGCCACTCATATAAACTCATTTTTAATAATTATATTCGGCTTTTTCTTTATATGTGTGTAAGTATAAAATACTTTTGGACCTGAGTATATAAATAATTTCAATATTATTTCCTTTTTTGGTTGCAATAATTATTTGTCTATTTTTATTTCTAGTATCATACTTATAATTTTTATAAATGGTAGAACGTTTGTTTTTTATTTTTTTTAATATATGTTTTGATCCAATAAACAGCCATCTAGAGGGATATGGTAAAAGTTTGTTATGAATAATTTTTGTATTATTTTTAAAGAATTAAGATGGTTGTTATTCATTATATCTCCAGATAATAATGCCACAGGTTATGTGGCATTCAACTAGTGTCTGCAAAAACTTTTTTAATCTAGTCTCACTGTCTGTAATATATATCTGAACTCCTATAACAGAAATCTAAGTTTATTTGCAATATATTGAATATATTGATCGTAATGAAAATGAGAGTCCAAGACAATCCCTAGATACTTATGTTTTAGTTTTCGTAATGTATATGCATTTGGAGGATATGTTTTCTTTATACTTAGCTGATTATATAGCGGTAAATTGTTTGTGTAAGAGGTGAAGGGAACAAAATAGGTATTTTCATAAATTAAACGTCAAACGATTTATTACAGGTAGAAATCAGCAAGGCGAAGATGATTTGCTCTCTTATCGAAAGCTTTCTGAAATTGCCAGGTGCGATGGAAAAGATCGGGGAAAAGAGCAAAGTTAGATGTTTCCTTTGTCAAACCTTTATTCTTTCGTATATTTGGGGTATCGGCGGCAACTTAGTAGCAGATAGTATGGAACGCTTTGAGATCTATGTTCGAGATCAGTTTGATGAGTTCTTAGATGCAAAGTTAGTATAAAAGTTCACAATCAAATCAACTCATTCGGATATGCACTCTCTGGGTGCTGGAGTTATGTAGCTATGGTACTAGTATACTGTATGTTGAGACAATGTAATATTACAGGTTACCATCAGGCAGTGATCTTTGGAGTTTATATATGGATGTGCAAGGTCATAGACTGGAGCCGTGGCAAAGGATTATACCACAATTCATGTACGATAAAGAGCTACCATTTTTCGAAATGCTGGTCCCTACTATAGACACAGTACGGTTTGGATATATCATGGAGAGATTGATATACGTAAATCACCCTGTATTTCTCACCGGAGACACAGGTAACATCAAGAACTTTACTACTATTTAGAGCATATGCGACTAGGTGGTATTTGAATCTCAAAAGTCAAGTGTTTTTGATTGAAGGAAGTACCTATTATTAACTATCTGTAATCGGATTTTTTTTACCTTGATGTAAATGCAGCAATTTCAGCGCAATTCGCCGTTCAATTATTTTTTTTCACAAAGTTCAATTATTTTTTTTCACAAAGTATTTATAGGTCATGTTTATCACTAGAAATTACTTTGAAACGCTGGAAGATAAAATGTAAATATAATCTGTGTTTGAAGTAAACCAAACCAAATGAAATGAATATTATTCAAATTTACTAGTAGTCAATAGTACTCAACACCAACAAAGTGTGTTTTTGAACCAGTAAGTCCCTTAGATATATCCAAATGCATCCGGCGAATCAAAACAGAAGTAGCTGGCACGATAGTATATTTAGGAGGATGTTGCTATTACTTGAGGATTATCCTCTAGATCACATGACTTTTATTATTAACAGTTGCCTCGTATCAAATACGTTTCCAGATATATGCATGTCTAATCTGGTTTCCGGAATTCTTGTGACACAAGAACAGCGCTTGCCTGTTTCGTCGACGACATTGTTAGTTCACTAGATTGCGGTAAAGCTTTTTGCTTAATATTACTAGATTATAGTAAGGTTTTTGATACAGTTGACCATGGAATTTTGTTTGCCGAGCTTATGATAGATATTATGGACTTAGCTTTGCTGCGGCCAAACATATAAAAAGCTTCCTTACTCAAGAATATCAGTATATCTCCATTAATAACGAATCAGCTAATACATCGGCCCCAAAAATGGGTGAACCTCAAGGCTCCATTCTTAGTCCTCTTTCATTCCGGTTTTTTCAAAACATATAAAATTCAGCAAAATTCATCACTATGTTGATGCACACACAAATATCCTGCAACTTTGATATTGAAGATGTGGTTCCCTCTTTTAATCTAATCAGTAACGATCTGGACTTACTTTTTAATATCCCAGCAGCTCATAACTTGACAATAAATGCTAGTAAATCTAAATTAATGTTTTTTTTGGCCAAGAAACAAGCGTAATATAGCAGAAAATCTTTGTCAATTATCAATGAATAAAATTCCATTACCAATTGTAGCCGTTAGCAAGAATTTAGAGCTATGGTTGGACAATAAATTTAATTTTGATTTCCATATTAAAAAATCATGTTCAAAATGATATAGTATACTCAAACAAATATATTCTCAAAGATATACTCGTATATTAAACAGTAAACTGAAAATACTGCGCAGGCGTATATGGCTCAGCTGTAATAAAAAGTGATAGAGACAAGTTAGAATGGCTACAATGTTACCGTTTTTCTCGTATACGGAAATTTGATCGTACAAGAGAATTGTAAAATGAACATGGAAAATCTCAGAAAATACCAAAGTTATTTTTTTTCATAAAATGTTACTGAATAAGAAACCAGAATATCTTTTGAATAAACTCAACAAATTTGAAAACATCAATAACTTTGCTACCAGAAATCGACAATTATTAGTTATACCTAAGCACTTCACGTCTCTCTACAAAAAGAGCTTCCCTTATACTGATGCCAAGTTATAATACAATAATCGATTCTCAAAATTTTTTTCACTTATCAATGCCTATTGTTGTATGTTGGATATATTATGTAAAAGAATCGAATAAAGAAAATTCATTATTATTATTATTATTATTATTATTATTATTATTATTATTATTATTATTATTATTATTATTATTATTATTATTATTATTATTATTATTATTACATGAAGTACTCTTAAAAGCGTGTATTATCAAAAGATTATCCGACTGTGGCTTCTAAAAACCACTTTCAGTCATTGTTGATTGCGGTCAGGAAGGCTGTATGTGGTTTAAGGTACACTAGAAAATTGTAAGGGCCTATCAAACACCAAACTGACAGGTGAATGATCAATGACAGTGAGAGCAAAGACCTGGCCAATCAACAAAGGGTCACGAATGGTGACGTCACATCCATAGCGTAGCGTTTCGACATTTTAAATTTACCGCATATTTTTTCCATTTTTTATTCATCAATACTCGTAGTTTTAGAGCGCTTAAGTATGAAATGAGGTTGATGTGTCATTCTGTAACAATATAGACTGTTAATATAAACAATTATCAGATTATCGAATCACATGCATATTTGATCAAGGAAATATGTCTGGTCTAGTTCTTTTTGATTTTAGCAAGGTTTCGGTACGGTTCTTTGTAACAAGTTTAGAAACCTTGGCCTGTCTTCAACAGTTCGCATGCTGATTTGGAGCTTATGAATGAATGAATCTTGAATTTTAGAGGCATCCCGGCCACCATAAGGAGCCAGTGCATAGGCCGCTTAAGCGGGCCCTTATGCACCTCTACAATACTTAAATCACAAGCCTCGCCCTTTTAGCGAAGTTGAGAATCGCCTTGAGTCCAAGCTCCTTTACGTCCTGAGGGTCCAAAGTAATGGACCCCAGTATAGTCTGCCTATAGTAGCTCAGAGCTTCACAGCGACACAAAACGTGCGCCGAGGTCTCTTCCTCTACTCCGCAGCGTTCGCATAAGGGATCCTCAGCCACCCCCATCACGTGCAGGTGCCGCCTTAACGTGTTATGGCCAGACAACAGTCCCACCAGCAACCTTAGGTTGGCTCTACCCAGAGATAGGCAGAAGCGTCCATCCTTAGCACTGGGCCCTTCAATGAGCTCTCGTGCCTGGCGGAGATGTCTAGAGATACTTCTCCATTTCTGAGAGTGTTGTCTTGCAACCCACGTCTCCATTTTCCTCCTAGCTTTATGCGCGGTTACTCCTAGAGCTGGCTCAGGACCAACGAGCTTGCTGGCTGATCCTGTTTTCGCCAGAGTGTCCGCCGTCTCATTGCCCCTTATCCCAGCGTGCCCCGGTACCCATATTAACGATACCGGATGCCTCGCTGCGAGGCAATCCAGAGCCTCCCTGCATTGCAATACAAGACTCGAAGTAATCTTACATGCACTTAGTGCTTTCATTGCAGCCTGGCTGTCGGATAAGATTGTTATTCTTCTCCTAGGCCCACCCTCCTCCAGAATGTGAGATACACAAGCCAGAATCGCAAAGATTTCCGCCTGGAAAATGGTGGTGTACTCACCGAGAGGCAGAGATAGCCTAGTTCTAGGTCCAGAGACCCCAGCACCTGAGCCCTCTTCGGTGACCGAGCCGTCCGTGTACCAGACCTGCCCGCTCACTTCGGAGAGTCCTCGGCTACCGGCGTCCCACTCCTCCCTCGTTGGGTACTCCACAATGAACTTGCGGTTGAAGCGATATTTAGGGGTAATACGATCACCCCTGCTTAGAAGGACGGGGTCCTCCCTATCTAATTCGACTAATATGGCAGTATGCCCCTTGACCGGATTCAAGAAAGCCCAGCTGCCCTGACTCCACAGTCGATGAGCGACTACTCTCGCTTCACCGCGGATCACCAGATCCAACGGTGGGAGATCCAACAGAGCTTCCATTGCACTCAATGGCGTTGTTCGCACTGCGCTTGTAATGCTAATACAGGCCAAACGCTGAATTTTATTGAGTTTGGCCTTAGTTGACTCAGTTCTAATGCAAGGCCACCAGACCAGGGAGCCGTACAAGAGAGATGGACGTACTATCGTCGTGTAGAGCCAGTATACCACTTTGGGTTTAAGCCCCCACCTTACACCGACAACACGTCTACAAGCCCACATCGAATTGCGAGCCTTGCTAACCTTGTGTTCCACATGCTCTCTCCAGTTCAGTTTGCAGTCCAGGATAATTCCCAGATATTTCACTGACTGGGACAAAACTAATCTAGTCCCAAAGAAGGTAGGCATGACCAGTCCGTCAAGCCTTCTTCTCCTAGTGAATAGGATCAGCTCGGTCTTTTCAGCATTAACAGAAAGATCGACTTCCCTACACCACGATTCCACGGAGCGCAGAGCGCCCTGCATAATTTCCGAGACTGTTCTACAGAAACGCCCCCTAACCACTATGCTTACGTCATCAACATAGGCTTGCACGTAGACACCCATACTGTTGAGCCTAACGAGCAGTTCGTTCACCACGATACACCACAGTAGGGGTGACAGAACTCCACCCTGAGGGCAGCCTCTAGCTACGTTCACGCTGCAGCTTACGTTATTCAGCATAGCTGTTGTTACCCGACCCTCCAGAGTAGAGAGGACCCAATCTATTAGGATTGATCCAACCCCGTGTCTAACCAAGGCCTGTCTGATAGAGTCGGTTGTGGTGCAATTAAATGCACCTTCAATATCTAAGAAGGCCACGAGTGCCACTTCTCGCTGATCTAGAGTCTTCTCCAGCCTCCCAACCAGATTGTGTAAGGCCAGATCAGTCGATTTTCCAGCTTGGTATGCAAACTGATTTGCATGAATGACACACCTTTCCAGTGGGCCATCCCTTAGGTATCTATCAACTATCCTTTCCAGGGTCTTAAGCACAAAAGATGAAAGAGTAATCGGTCGAAAATCCTTCGGGCCAGTATATCTATCTCTGCCTGGTTTAGGAATGAATACCACTTTAGCCTGCCGCCAACTTCTAGGTGTGAAGCCCGTGGCCACACATGCTCGAAACACATTCAACAGGTAAGGAACAACCGAAATCCGTCCCTGCTGTAACATGGCCGGAAATACGCCGTCCAGACCTGGACTTTTGTATGGGGCAAACGAATCTACTGCCCATACCGTCCTTTCGAAGGTGACAATCTCCCTTGCCGTGCGCCAGTCCTCCCTTGAGGGCCTGCGCAACTGCATGCACTCTGTGATTGATCGCGCTACTGTGGAACCGGGAAAGTGCGTATCCATCAGAAGCCTCAAAGTATCTTCCTCGGAAGTAGTGTTCCCTCCCGAGGGATCATGCAGAGATCCCAATCTTGCTTTAGTGTCTTTGCATAGGACTCTGTGTATTCTTGCAGTAGCAGGAATGTCATTTATGGACTGACAGAAGTGCCTCCAGGATTCTCTGGAGGCCCTTCTAATCTCCTTTTTGTACTCCTGCAATGCCTTTTTGTATTCTTCCCATAGAGGAGAACCTCTCCTGTGCTTAACTCTGCTAAGAAGTTTGTGCACCGCTCGTTTTCTATCCTCTAAATCTTTGGTCCAGAAGGTTGCCTTGCCCTTACCTTGTACTTTGCGTAACGGGCAGTTTTCCTCATATGCGGCCGTCAAGTCCCTGCTCAGAGACTCGACAGCTGCTTCTATGTCAGAGCCCCTGCCAAGCCTGTATGGGACCGCTCCAAGCTTACTGTCAATGTCTGCCCTAAAGGACCCCCATCTAGTATGCCTGGGATTCCGAGCATATTTATCCGGAATCTCTCCATCAGTCTTGAACAGTATATACCTGTGATCCGATAGAGAGGGTGTTAGAGACACTTTCCAGTCCCTGATGTCCTGAGCTAAGTTAAGCGTGCTCAGTGTTACGTCGATAACCTCTTCTCTTACACTATTGCTGAAAGTGGGCATGTTACCGACATTCAGAACCTCAAGGTTCGATGCCCCAAGAAACTCCATCAGGTCTTCGCCTCGTCTGTTGGTGTTCGAGCTGCCCCACGCAACGTGATGGGCATTACTGTCGCATCCAATCACAAGGTCGAGTCCAGAATCCCTACATAATGCGACAAGGTCCCCCATTTCCTTAGACGGAGGAGGGTCTCTTGAATCGTAAGGAAGGTAAGCCGAACAGACAACCAAGTCCCTGTCACTGCCTTCCTTCTTATATCTAATTCTGACTGCAACTAAGTCTCTAAATGTAAATTCTTTAAGTTGCCATGAGTTGACGGAAGTCATTACGCAAGCTCTGGGCTTAGTGTCCGGAGTATCGCTAAAAAGCGTATAGCCTGGTATACTAAGCCCGTTTACTGAACCGTTTCTCAGCCAGGGTTCCTGGATGAGAGCCACGTCATGTCGGCCTCGAGTGATCTCCTGAGTAAGGGCCCTCGAAGCCGCTATGCAGTGTTGTAAGTTAATTTGGATGAAATTGAAACTTACCATGGATGTTGAGAGGCCCTTCCTACACCTTCCCGAATGACGGTATGTAACCCCTATTCGGGCGTACCGCCGTCGCCGCCGCAGTCATCGCTGCCGCAGCCGCCTTCATCTCCGCTTCCACGGAGGAGTTCTCGGACTCGGTTCAGGATTCCATCCTCGTCCGAGTCGCTATCGTTTTCCTCTGGGACCAGATCCATCGCAGGGTTCGCCACGATGTTTTCTGCGGATATCCCGCTTGGACCCGCCGCCTCCACGTCCGTAGCCTCCGGTGGCTCCAGCGAGAGCTGACCCGGCCGACCCATCCCCTGTGAAGGAGCCTGGTCTACCGCCACAGCTCCCGTCGGTCTGGGCTGGTCCGACTCCTGGTTTGGAGCCAGGCCAGTTCCAGCAGGTGTCGCTCCACTGCTCTTCTTCTTGCTCAGGAGTGTAAACACCCCCGAACTTCCACCGCAACACAGCCTGTTGCCGTTACCTACAATGACCTTCCAGCTTATGGAATCAACTGAGAGGACAAGTCGGACACCTATCGGCTCTTCCTTCCTCTCAAGTATCCTCCACGCGCTGGGAAAAGTCCCAGGATTGTGCCTCCTGAGTCTCCTCGTGATGACCCCGTTGTCCAGGTTGGGACCCGGAAACCAGGCCATCACGCGGTGGTATATGGGAAGGTCTCCAAAGCTCATCGTAATGAGCCTTGCGCCTTCCCACGGCCGCAGATCCCCCACGTGGGCCTCCAACCATGCCCTAGAGGATTCGTCCTCGCAGACAAAGATGGCTGCCCCTCGAGAGAGGTAGCAGTCAATGTACCTGGGAAGGGTCACCTCATCTGGGATCCCATCTATCAGCACACTGACCGCCTCCTGGACCTGCTGCACCTGTACATTAGTAAGTTGAGTCCCAGGATAACCGTCGGACACGACGGCCACCCTGAGACCCGCTTGGGACGCTCGCGCATAACTAATTTGCGCATGCGTCGCAGTGCGAGGCTTCTTCCGCGAGGATGCGCCCTCCGGTGTCCCACCGGCAGACCTCTGCCGCTTCCCGTCACCGGGCCGCTTTAGGGTCTCCGCTGACACACCGGATTGCGCACCGTCTAGCCCAGATGGCGGTTGGTTCCGTCCAGCCGGGGTCCCAGAAGTGGTGCCCCGACCTTCCGAGCCCTCCGTCATCTGCGCCTCTCTCCGCTTCCGAGCCCTTTTCCTTTCGGAACCTGGCCGAGACTTTTTCTTAATCTTTAGAGAGCCCACCCTTTCCGCTAGCTCTCTCGCTAAGCTTCTGACAGATTCCTCTGTCAGAGTACGATCAGGGTCCCCTGGTGAGGGGTCGCCTGGATGTTCGGGGTCCCCTGTAGGGGGGGCCTCGGGTTTTTTATTATTTTTTCCATCGTTTGGTTCCATAATGTTCCCACGAGTATAGGGGAAGTGGTGATCGACGTCCGCGGTGCCCCTACACGGACGCAAGGCTGGATACTCTGGGAGGTCGCCCGGTGTCCCAGAGGCTCCGTTTAAGACGGTGCATCCCCACCGCCACGCACCCCTCGGCACGGAATCGCTTAACACCTTGGGTTGGGTAACGTACCATTGCCCATGATGACCGTTGAGCTGCAGGCGTCCCAGATATACATCCGAGACACCTGTGGCTCAACGAATCATTCGATTGGCCGGGCTACCGGCTTTCCGGCGGGTCTCCTCAAAAACTAATCGAGGCGGTCCACCGCAAGACCGGCACCCCGTTGCCCCCCCTACACGGTCGCACACGGTTCAGCGCCCACGGCCGCCCCGCAGAACGAACTCGAGGACGTACGGGTTGGATTTTGTAGGGGTATATGGAGCTTATAGTCTATCATTTATGAAAATAATACAGCAACTGCTTTATTCAGAAAATTTGAGAACCCTCAAGGATCTATTTTGAGATCCCTTCTGTTTGCTCTTTATATATGCGATTTTTATAAAACTGCTAACTTCTCAGTCGTTCATCATTTTATAAGAGCTCCAATCCTGAGGAGTACATTTTTGGGCAACGTCAAATAAACCAAGATCTGCAGTCTATTTCTGACAAATCTTGTGCACATAATCTGAGACTGATTGCATGCAAATCTTCCTGCATTTTACTTGAGCCCAAAAGGAATCATGAATTAATATTATGATGAACAACGAAGACATGTCATTTGTAAATGAGCGCAAAAACTTTGATGTCTGGTTTGAGTGCAATCTAGGCTCCATTAAATCTGTTAACTAGCTATGCAACATATCCTATAATGTGCTTCGTCAGTTACACCCGAGTCCTATCAACACAGCTCAAGCTTAGACTCTAATCCTGCCAAAACTGTCTTACGGTGACTCTGTTTATGGATCTGCTCACCCACAATGTGACGCTGAGAAGATTTAGACGATGCAAAACTCATGCATCAGATTTTTTTGTAGAACCCGTGAATTTAATCATATTAGTGGCGCTTTTGGACTATCGAGATGGCTAGAGATGAACGAATTGAGAAAGCTGCATTGCTACATAAGACCTCTCTCTTTAAAGCGTCATATTATCTTTATGTCGGTACGATCGAAAATCCTCTAGAAATAAAGGCAATTTACTCATCCCCCGCGATTCGGCAGCATTGTTTACTCGTAGTTTCTCGTACTGGTCACCCAAACTGTATAGCTGCTTGTAAACTGAGTATAAAGAATTCAGCCTAAGTAACTTTCAAACAAGGTAAAGATGAACTTAAAGTAATTGGATGACTAGAATTTAACTTTACGCATCTCTACACATAATTGATTGCTCCCTTTCTTTGTGAAGTGGAATATCTTATGCTTTTCTTTTTTGTGATCGATGTTGTGAACTGTTCCAAAATTTATGTATTGTCTTTTCTTTACAGTAGCTTATCGATTGTGTCTATATCTTCAGGTTGGGTTGAAGAGCGGTGTGAGCTGATACTCTACTTTCGAGTCTATTGTTTTATAAAGTTTGAACAAATAAAGACCATTTATTATTATTACAATTATAATTTCGCTATTGTAGGAACCTTCAGATTTAAATCTAATTCTGCTGTATTAGAAAGGTTGACCGTTCAGACTCTATTTGAGTAGATATTTCAGGAGGATAATGCCAAGAAAATATTCATATTTATCATGAACCTTTCAGGTGTTGGAAAATCTGTAGTAGCAAAAGACGTCCTCTTTCGATTAGGAAAAACAAATCTTTTCGTGCCAGCCACTATGAACTTCTCTGCACAGACCAGCAGTTTCCGAACACAAGAAATCGTAGAACTGAAGTTAGAGAAGAAAAAGAAAACACTGCTTGGAGCACCGGCCGGAAAGAAAGTTATAATATTTGTGGACGACGTGAATATGCCAAAGCTTGAAACGTATGGTGCTCAACCACCTATAGAGTTATTGAGGTAAAACAAATCGAGATCAGTTTTTAAGTTGTTATAGGCTCGGAGTTTTAATTGTTAGAATTCTTAGCAGGTTTCTAAAATAATGGATCGTTAAACTCATCTGTACGTGTTGATCAACGTACCTAAAGGTACATTGTATTTCAGGGTCAAAAAATCATCAATGAGACATCATGGCGTCGATCTATTAGAATTTGTCAGAGCTAGGTTTCTCCTCTCTGCGTTGATTACAAATCAATGGACAATCGTAAGCATGTCTCTAATAATATGTTATTGGCTTTATCAGGCCCAAATCGATGTGCATCGAAGACACCAAAGTGAATACATCTGCTCATCATATCTGGATACGGGATGGAAAAGGGAATATTCTATTTTTGCTACATGTTTTTCTTAAGATTAGAAGTGTGCTTTGAAAAATTTAGTGTCTCATAGCGCCATCTATCTATCTATGACACCCTAAGCTTGTCAACGTAGATTTCTAATTACCAGGGAGAGGAGGAATATAACTGACAAATTCTTACAGATGACGCTATGCTATCCCATTTTATGTTCGATAACATTTGCTGTTTGTTATCATTATTGAATTATTCTTGATTCATTTCTTTTTTCTAGACAATTCCTAGATTATGGTGGATTATACGATAGAGAGAAGCTTTTTTGGAAAGATATCAGAGACGTAGTTGTTTCTGTGGCATGTGCACCTCCCGGTGGTGGTAGAAATCCCCTGACACCTCGATTTGTTCGTCATTTTGGGATGTTGCTGATTCCTCCACCAAACGAGTTCTCAATGAAAGCAATCTTCAAGGCTATTTTGAAGGTACACATCTATTTGTTAAAAGTTTTTCAGTAGCGGCAAGGCTATAAGTTGTCTGTAAATCCAACGAAGACAAATGTTTTATTGTTCGGGAAACACAAAAAGAGCGTGGCAGATCCATTCCATATTTCGGTTAATAATAATGATATTCCTCATACATCTACTACTAAAAATTGGATTATGGATAGTGACCTGAGGTTTTCAAAGCATGTTGATAAATGCATTGGCCGTGCTTATAGTCAGCTTATCATGTTGTTTCCACATCGTCATATCTTTTCTACCGAACTTAAGGCTTTACTTTGTGACACGCTTGTTCTGTCATTATTCAATTACTGCGACTCAGCTTATGGGCCTTGTGTAACAAGGTATGATGTTGATCGTATACAGCGTGTCCAAAAGTCTTGTCTTAGGTTTATTTTTGGAGTGAAAAAAAATTGAATCTATTTCTTATAAGTTACCTGTAATAGGATGGCTTAATGTGGAAACCAAAAGAAATCTGCAGTCAGCAGTTTTGTTTCTTAAAATTATTCTATATAAAACTCCGCTTTATTTGTATAATAAGATAGCATTTCGATGTGATGTGCACAAGATCAATGTTCGGTCCCGGAATCTGATTTCCCAACCACGTCATCTTACGTCTATGTTTAGAAGATTTTTTTCTCATTTTATCTATCACTTGTACAATCACGTTCCCACAAACCTCAAGTCTATGTCTGTGTCAGCTTTCAAAAAGAAGTTTCAGAAAATTTCTATTAGATGAATTGTAGCTTTTACTTTATATTGTTCCCTGCCTTTTTATATTTCATATGTTTTTTTTGTTAATTTTTAATATCGACTTATATAATTTGGTTAAGAACTCCTTTGTTGTTATTTAGTTTGTTGGGCTAGTGCGCTGATCAGCTTTTCTGCTTTCTAGTCCCTTTTGCACGGAATTGATGCTGATTCATTTTTAATTTTTTTCTCTTTGTGTTTTTTTGCTCTGCAAGTAAACGCTATTTTTATTATTATTATTATTATTATGGCATGTGAAAAAACGAACAAGTCCTCATACTCGGTTTTTAGACGTTTCAGATGCCTCTGATTAGTTTTAGACACATTTTTGTAGGAGTTTAAATTGCGTTTTTTGGGTTTAAGCGGATATGGTAGGCTATACCTCAATTTGTTGGCGTTAGTATATTTATACGGTTCTGACACCGATAATTCTTCTCACATATTGAATATGTTTCAGACAGCATAGATTTCCCCGTACATCTGCCCTTAGACTTAGAAAAATAAAAGAATTTTTTAACAGACGTGTCACGAAGAGGAATAGGGAGATATTCCAAGACCCCAACGTTATGAAATGGGAGGGGGCTATGCACTAACTATATGTGCCTATTTAACTGGCTTGAGCCATCCTATTTTTTTTTGTTATACCTGTTAGTACCTATCCTTTTTCTCATAGGCCGAACGTAATCATTTATGAACTGATTCCATTGTCCCGTATGAAGTGCAGAGTGAACATACTTGATGCAATTTTTTTGTGCTTGTCTGATCGATTGTCATACAAACTAGGGCTTCCTGTTCGAATTTTCGAATGACGTCCGCGATCTTGGCGACTACATGGTGAATGCTGCTGTTGAAATCTACGAACGTATCGCAAAAGATCTGCTACCAACACCAGCCAAGTCACACTACGTATTCAACTTGCGTGATTTGTCGAAGTGTATCCAGGGCATCACACAAGCAGATTCTGGTACCATGAGGGATGAAACCAGCATGTTGCGATTGTTCTATCATGAGTGTCTACGGGTCTTCCATGACAGGTAACATTGCTAATTTGCGGCAAATCAACACCCGTAACATAAAAAAGAAAAATTCTCACTATTCATTTGGTAAGGAATTTCAAGTACCACCGTGTCACATGTTGTTTACCTCTTCATAAATTAGGGTCTGTCTATGCCTTCAACTATATTCAACCAGATGGCTCTTGCACCATATAAACAAACATATGCAGCTCTGATGGAAACAAACATCGAGGACGACGGTGATGTTCGGAGTACGCCCGCAGAGTATCAATAATATCTTGAAGATGGTCATATCAAATCTATAACTACGTGATTGCTTGGGTAATGCGCCAATTTCCCTTTTTCAAATGCGGTTTGTTTATAAACTAGGTCAACCTAGACATCACGCGACGCCTGATTTGGGTACTGACTCTTATAGTCTTAGTACGTGTTGATGCAGGTGCAGATTGTGGGAGGGGAGGATGACAAGGTCGTACTGACTCCCTTATTGGTTTTTAAAACCTAATATCTCAGTCATTTTAAATTATATGTTACTAAACAAACATGCTTATTATTCCCTGACCTATAGGAAAGTCCCCTGTATAGTAAAAAGCATATTTTCTATTAAGTTCAAATCTAACGTCAATTTTTGGGACACCCTTTAAATACAATTTCTCACTTATGCAGACTGATAAATGTGGAAGACAAGAGCTACTTCTATTTTCTTTTGAGAGAAATATGTACAAGAAACTTTGGTACAAGTGTAGTAACTTTGCCTGAAGGTGACATTATAACCAATCCACCAGTTCTGTTGTTTGGAGATTTCATTCAGTTTGGAGCCGATAAGGAAAACAGATTGTATGAGGAATTGAGGAGTGTCGACAAAGTTAAGAACGTTCTACAGGTAAGCCACCTCTAAATCATCCCAAGGAATAGCAAATTTGTTTCCAGTATTTCTAAAACAGATCAAAAAATACACAGCATATGTACTTGAATCAAACATATCACAGAGCAAAGCAGGAAGGTTGTGGAGCGTGCTTAATATAGGGAGGAGTGCTCCTCCTACCTCTCTCTCTTGAATTTTGTTTTGGATTACAAGATATTGTTTTGCATACTTCGTTGATACCTTAACTGCTAAAGAACTAAATAGGCCCATTTACTGGTCTAATTTGGTCACTACCTTGCCTTCGATACTTCGAAAATCTTTTAAACATTTCGCAAGGTTGCTTCTGTGCTTAGCTACAAGGAAACCGACCTGCAAGCTGACCAACCTATCCTGGATGCACCTGCCACTCAACCATATTTTTACTTTTACGTCAACACTTTATTTCAAACTTGTGGTATAAATGCTGTTTTTCGCACAGGCGAGCATTGACATGCGTCTTCAATGATTATATTGTGTTAAATCCGTCTTCAAGATGAAAATAAAATACAAGACTTTTTATGGTATGCTTTATCATAGGACTACCTGGACGACTACAATCTGTTGTCTTCCAAAGAAATGAAACTGATATTTTTCATGATGGCGATTGAACATTGTGTCCGGATAGCTAGAATACTGAGATCGGAAAGAGGTAATGCACTTTTAGTAGGTGTAGGAGGAATGGGAAAACAGAGCTTGACGAGATTGGCCTCACATGTCAACAAGTACAGGTGCTACCAAATTGAGTTGACGAGGAATTATGACCACGCTAGCTTCTTTGAGGATCTGAGAAAGATGTATTTTAATGCAGGAGTTGTATACGAAGATTCAGTTTTCTTATTCACTGATACACAGATTGTACAAGAAGAATTCTTGGAGGATATAAACAATATGCTGAATTCAGGTGTGCTAATATGTTTTGCAACAAATGCTTATAATTGAATCGGTTATTTCAAAAACCATTGACCCACACTTTTCTGCACACTATATTTTTTAAGGTAGGCGCATATTCCAGACATAATTCACGTAAGTCGCTCGACTTACATTGTATTTGCGTGCACTACTTGATAATGGGTCATTTCAAAACTAGCACCAGGAGCTTTGATTTGTTTTCTTTTGATATTGATGCACCAAAATACCATTTTTTAATTTCAGGGAATACAAAATAAGGTTACGGGCGAAGATATTATGCGCTTTGTCTCATCCAAAACAAATATATCTCAATCGTCCTCAATACATACATTTGCATTAAAGATTTAGACATGCATCGAAAAACAATTTTAAAATTGTTTGGTAAATCAAAATTACACCCAACTGATGACTTGTACAATGACGCAAAAGTATATGATACCAAATAACTTTATTTCTTACATACCGTCACCGATTATCACAAAATTATTAGTACACGCGATACAATTAAACATACCTAGTCATAATAAACACCCGATATAAATTACGCGCGAAACATGCACCTTAACCAAACAAATCTGCAATGTAACTATCTCACCTGTATTTAGCTCTAAGATTGTATGAACATTCACCAAATGATTTAAAACAACTACATAATACATTGAGCTCCCCAAAAAATTTATCTTAACTTAACGTGCTTGGAAGAAACAACATTCATGGAATAGTCTCAAATAATACACAGTAAACAATAATATTTATTCACATCAATTATAAGTTGTGATTAAATTGATATGCCACATTATACCCTATTCGCAGTCCATTTACGCCCCGGCACAACAAAGATGCAGAGCGGCAAAGCGGCAGCCGCCTAAGCGTTCCAATAGCTATTGGTCATTTAGCCATAAAACTACGACAGGATAGAACTCAGTCTCGGGGTATCGCCGGCACTCCGACGCCGGCAGTTGCTGTTCATATTCGGTGCAAACATAGAGTGTGTTTATATGTCAGCATGTCGTCTACGGATACAGCAGATGAAACTGATAATATTTCTCCCAATGCTTCATTCAGCCATGCTTCCTCTTCAGTGATGTCTCCTCCTTGACGTTTATAAGAGCGAAATTTTAGAGCATCCTGAAATGGAAATTCTTCATATTGAAAGACGTGTGGCGATCAAAAGAGGCTTATGTCCTAAGATAATTTTCAACATTGTTAAAGAATATCGAAAAACAAAAAAAATTGACTCCACCACACAAGAGGCTGCAATACACGAAGCTGTTGGATACAGCTGATAACTTTGATCGGAATGCCATCAGACGCAAAGTCGATCAATTTTTTGAAAGGCGGGAACATTCCACCATAGAGAAATTATTACAGGAGGTTAATAGTGATGAAGACTTACCTACTTTCAAAA
This sequence comes from Acanthoscelides obtectus, assembly GCA_963669975.1. NCBI lineage: Eukaryota > Metazoa > Arthropoda > Insecta > Coleoptera > Chrysomelidae > Acanthoscelides > Acanthoscelides obtectus. Next base: position 39,300,447 of record CAVLJG010000005.1, read on the forward strand.
GTACCACATTGTATAGTTTAGCTTAGAATTTCGTTTTGAGTATAATAAAGAAATACCGCGATCAGGGTAGGAAGATTTATCACTTGGATGAAACCTGGATAATAGGACAGGACATACAAACCCTAAGGTATGGGCTGACTCTACAATTAAATCAGCAAGACAAGCCTTCTTAGATGGACTAACCACTGGCCTGAAGCATCCGTCGCGTACGTGTATCCAACCAACACCTGTTGGATACTCTGCTTGTATTATTATTAGTTTTCTACTATGAAGAAATGGACGGGAGTTCATTTGAACGATGGTTTGAAGAAACGCTCCCAAAGCTTGACCAAAATGCGGTCATTGTCCTTGATAATGCTGCATACCATACTAGAAAACTAGAAAAAATTCCCACAATGTCCACAAGAAAGTCAGAAATTCAACAATGACTCCTATAAGAAGACATTAGTTCCAATGAAAATATGCTCAAAGCAGAACTTATCTAGACAGGCAGCATAAATATAAATATAATCTTAATGTTATTGACGAAATGGCTAAAAACCAGAATAAGACCGGTTTAAGGCTATCTCCTTATCACAGCGAATTAAATCCCATTAAAATGGTTTAGGAAATTTTTGTTTTGAAGCTTTGACATCCTGTATCTTGAAAACCAGACATTGTATGTCAGGTGGTTATGTGACTTTTTCTGCTCTTTCGTTCATGAACGCGCCCTTGCCATTACGGCCTATAATTAGGTAACACCCTGCATATCTCGGATATATCAGCTATATCTCGACTATATCTTAATTCATGATTTGAACCTTGTACCTTAAAGATATTATGACATGCAATTAAAATCACGTGTTAACAGGTCATTATTTAAGTGTAATTATTAAAAATAGGCAATAAAATATATGATTTGTTTGCTTAAGATATGTACAACTAGCCCCATTTCTTGGTCAAACAACACGTCAAGAACAGTTTTTCTTAGCCTTATTAATAATTAATAAACTGTGAAGCTTGTTGTACATTTCAATCATTAAAAATTAAAATACTATGCTTAGCCCAAAAAAGCTCTTTAAAACTGATTCATTTGTCGATGACACAGTTTTTACTATGTCCTGAACAATCCAAATTGTGTGACTTTTGAAATGACCAATTAAATTCTATGTACTAAAGGGTTGTCCAATAGGGACGCAGGAAAGTAAACGTGAATTTGACATAGACGCCATCTTTGTTTTCTGTCACCGACATGTCATTTTGTTAGTTGAATGTTTACCATTGATCGCTATGGAGTCGTATTCGATTGAAGACCGCATTAAAGTTATTCAAGAGCACTACAAAAATGGTGCAAAAATAAAAAACACGTTTCGCGCGCTTCGTGAACATTTCGGTCGCAACAACCGCCCAAATGAAACAACCATCGGTCGTCTGGTGCGTAAATTTGAGGCAACAGGTTCTGTGGCAAATCTGCCAGGCTCTGGCCGGCCGAGGAGCGTTCGCACAGCGGAAAATATTGCTGTTGTGAAGGAGAGTGTGAGAGACGATCCGAAACAATCAACAACGCGTCGATCCCAAGAATTGGGCATTTCGAGAACCAGTTTGCTCCGCATTCTCCACAAGGATTTGAATGTACACGCCTACAAGATCCAATTGACGCAAGAGCTGCGTCGGGCCGACCATTTTTCGCGCCGAACGTTCTCAGATTGGCTCCTTGAACATCGCCAAATTGATGCCAATTTTTCATCAAAAATCATGTTCAGCGACGGAGCGCATGTCACTTTGAATGGGACGGTAAACAAGCAAAACTGCCGCATCTGGGCGAACGAAAATCCCCGTGAGTATCAAGAGCAGCCGATGCATCCTCAAAAAGTGACTGTGTGGTATGCATTGTGGTCAAAAGGCATCATCGGACCTTACTTTTTCGAAAATGCGGCCGGGGACGCCGTTACCGTCAATTCTGAGCGATATCACGTGATGATAGAGGACTATTTTTTGCCGCAACTTGAAGGAATGGATATGGACGATGTCTATTTCCAACAAGACGGTGCAACATGCCACACAACCAACGTCAATATCCATCGATTGCAGTCCTTCTTCGGTGATCGCGTGATTTCGCGCAGAGGAAATGTGCCATGGCCACCAAGATCGTGCGATTTGACTCCCTTGGACTTCTTTTTATGGGGATATTTGAAAAGCAAAGTCTACGACAACAAACCAGCCATCCTCCAAGAACTCAAAAACATCATTGCCGAGATAAATGCCATAGAACCGACCATGTTGCAAAATGTCATTGAAAATTTCGACCATCGCGTGGACGTCTGTAAATCCAGTCGTGGTGAACATTTGAGCGATATTATTTTTCATTCATAAATGGTATAAATGAACCTTCAAAATAAAGTACACAACTTGATTTGAATATCAATCTTTCTTGTTTTAATATGCGTTTACTTTCCTGCGTCCGTTTTGGACAACCCCATACTATAGGGATATGTTTGGACTGTGTCGTGTTTATAGGAGGATTGCTAATTTTTTAAATTACGTTTAACGCGTACCACGTGTAAGTTTGTTGATTGTTGCGACATTTTCAGGTGAGGTGCCGAACCTATTCGAAGCTGACGAGTATGAGAAAGTAATTATAGGTTGTCGACCAAGCGCAAAAGAAGCTGGAATAGATGAAGGAAATAGAGATGGAATATATGACCTCTTCATAAGCAGAGTCAGAAGCAAACTTCATCTAGTAATATGTATGAGCCCTGTAGGTGATGCCTTCAGGTACCGCAACAGAACCTTTGACAAAATTTCTGAGCTTGCTCGCTACTCTAAGACCATTAATGTCACAGTCAATCGCATATTAACCCTTTGTGACGTGAGCTTGCAGACTACACAGTCGGACAAGCTCGCATTGAGACAAGACTACGATTCTTGATGCTTTGCTTTCGCTTTGCGGTATGTATGTGGTTGGGTTCAAGCCATCAAAAGTAGATGAGGTAAAGACAAATTCGAGAAAGAGGTAACCTATTTTTCACTTCATCACGTTTTGTTATCTGTTAAACAGATGATCTTTGTCTATTTATAACCTGAGACGTAACCTCCAGCCTAACTAGCGCCATTAACTTCTAGCTATCCAGAATACTTGAATATTAAATTTGATCCTATATTTTTGATTCAAGACGGAGATGTCGTATGTTTCCTTCATTGGTCAACTGTTGTACCATAGACTGGTTCGAAAAATGGCCCCGAGACGCCCTGCTCTCTGTAGCCCAAAATAGCTTGAAGGATGTTGATGTTCCAGAAGTTACCAACAAACTGGCCGACATCTGCGTATTTGTTCATGAAGTTAGTAATTCGAATTTTTAGCTAGAATAAGTTGGGTTATCTTCTCACTGTACGACTTTTATTTAGAGTGTTGAAAATATGACAGTAAGATTCTACAATGAAATGAGACGTTATTATTATACTACACCTAGCAGCTATCTTGAAGCAATTAAATTGTACAAACTGATGCTGGCTCAGAAGAAAGATAAGATAATCAAAACTAGAGAAAGGATAGCTAACGGTCTGAAGGTACAGTATTATTTTGTTATGGACGCAGTATTTTTGGATTAAAAATTGTCTACTTAATGGAAATTACTGTTTTACCATTTTTTTTTCAAAAATTTGTAACTAGCGAGATTGACAGGTAGATGAATTATATGGAACACATCAAAATATCTAATACTAATAACCATTAAAGTTCTAATCAAATAATGATATGAAAAACATTACTAATGAATTAAATGTGAAGAAACTCAAACTGAACATAAACAAAATGTATGCTTATTAAAAAATCTAGATGAGAATACGATAAATCTTACGATTAATCATGAACAAATTGAGCTAATTGAATCATTCAAATATTTGGGTATATATGCAGATATCAAATTAAAATTTGAAGGACACCATGAATATATTTATTTATTCCTCTTTCAAAAGGGATTGTACGAATTTAATAAATTGAGTAATGATATCAAGATAGACAGAAATTGAAAAAATATCTCATGTAAATTCAGAATTCATAGTAGAGAAATTTTGTATGAAAATATGTATACTTGAAGGCATGAATTATTGTGTGATATACTATGTACCTAACACTGATGCATTAATACTAAATAAATCTACAACAAACAAACAAATTTTTCACACAGAAATTGTATGAGACCAACATGGTTATTGACTCTATGAAAGAAACGTTAGTTGCGTTAGAACCTGAGCTAGCTAAGAAATCTGTAGCTGTAGTAGAACTGATGAAGTATCTAGCTAAAGAACAAAAAGCTGCGGACAAAGTGAGAAGCATAGTTAAAACTGATGAAGAAGAAGCAAAAGTAAGAACTTGAGAGTATTGACTATTGTAACTTAGTAAGTACGTAGCTAGGCATTTATTCGTCGTTTTCGAAGTCTGGAAAGAGCAAGAGACGGAGAGAGCTATAAATGTTGTAGTTGCGTTTTACTATCATAATACTTTTATATTTTTTAAGGACAAAGCGGAAGAGACTCAAATACTAGCAGACGATGCACAAAAAGATTTGGACACGGCATTGCCAGCGCTGGATGCCGCCAAAAAGGCTCTAGATGCCCTCAATAAAAACGACATAAATGAAGTGAAAGTATTTCAGAAGCCGCCCAAGCTTGTGCAGTTCGTTATGGAATCAGTTTGCCTACTCCTTGGTGCAAAGTAAGCATCTTTTTGAAGGGGAATCTTTACTACATTTTGTTTTGATTCATGGCGAAATGGGCGAGCACCAGATACTTTGATGGGCCAACTGGCAATGATTGATGTCAATTTGCGACGAAAAAGACGGGCAGGACAAGCTGAAGCAACAATTTAAACGAGTTTTTCTGAATGATGAAAGCATTTCTCTGTCTAAACATTGTTTTGTTCCACTGCACAGGACAGATTGGGCTGCGGCTAAAACAGTGCTGGGTGACGCTAACTTCTTAAAAAGGCTTCAGGAGTATGATAAAGATCACATCAGCGAAATTGTACTGAGGAAACTGAAACCGTATGTCGAGCACCCTGATTTTACCGCTGAGAAGATAGCAAACGTATCAAAGGCTTGCAAAAGCATGTGCATTTGGGTGAGAGCAATTGACACTTATGCCAAGGTGTACAAGGTCGTTGAACCGAAACGAAAAAAGTAGGTACTATATAATAACTGAAACATCATAATAGATGATTCACAAAACTTTGGTTGTGCTAATAGAATTTTGTAACACCAAGGTCCGGTTTTTCAATGGCTGATTAGCTTCCAGAATTTGTTTTTCAAATTCTGGTTGAAAATCCATAAACCATTAATACAGCAACTTTGATTTTATACCTGAATTACGGTCCTCTATGCATTTCGTGTTGTTCGGTATTTGCCTTTTGCCAGGCTACCATGCTGCAATCTGTTCTACTATTATTTATTTATGTCATAGAAACCGAGTTTTATCAAAAAAAAAAAAAATTAAAAACAGGTAACTGCAGATTCCAGCGACCGGATGTTTTAGGAGAATGTTCGTATGGTGGATGGTTGGACCACAGAGATGCCAGATGGGTTGGACAGAATTTCCTCTGAACATGCACAAAAATCCGTCAGAATAGCTATTTAAAAAAATCCACAAATTTCAGGCTCCATGCTCGTGTCATCCATGAGAACTTACGTATCTATCAAGCACATTAGGTTAGACATTGGGATTTGACCATAATTATTTGTATATACCTGTAGTTATCCCTTACTTGGTCCTCAGGTTGAAGTTAATTACTACTTTAAGGCTAACTTGACATTCAAAAACACTTTTTGAGAGCTAACTTCGGGTTCGTTATCCAGTTGTAGTTGCGATTGAAAAACTGGGTCTTCACATTTAAATTAAGAAAGTTAAGACGTTAGGAATACGAATCCCTATAGACAATGAGAGTTCGACGTTTTAACGTTTGGAATAATGTTTTCGTTTGTTTTCAAAACAAAAATCTTGAGGCTGCAGCCGTCCAAATCAGAAGTCCAGAAAGAAAGTTTGTTCTGTTTTCAAATCAATCTTTCGAAAAGTTTACCTTGTTGTTTAGGAAATGCTACAAAAATGCTACAATACTCGTTACAATATTAATAAGAAACTACTTACAATGTTGACATCCTGTTTCAGGACAAGCAATCTCGAAAACCGATAAAACATCCGGAAACATGAAAACCAGAACTTTCCGGTCACAATACAGAAAACTGAATCATTGATAAAGTTCCTTTATGAAGCTTTCAAAACTTATTGAAGTAAAATCTATACTAATCGGTGGAGACATTATTAAACCTAAACATGGCGGTTATTCTAGCCGTTAGGAACGTGGTACAGTTTCAAATAAATTTTAATTTTACGAAGGGATAAAAAAAAAGTAGTAGCCCATGAAATATACAATGTTCCCAATCGCGTGATGTAGAGGGGATGGATTTGTAAGCACTTGTGGTCAAAAAAAGAGCCTTATGTAACGAAGACAAACCTATTTAATCATGGAAAGAGAAGAAAAAAGAATAAATGAGGAACATTGTTTTTGAGAAATATACCCATAAAATTTTTTTTATGGGTAATTTACTCAGGTGGACAGAGACAACCTTTCAGTATAATAAAGAGGGAAAAGCTAGCTAATGACACTATATTGTCAAAACGTAGTATATGTTAACAGTTAACTGATGAAAATATTGTATCGGAAGAATGAACTTCTGAAAATGGAATGTTTGCAAATCTCTCCCCTTCCAATCCTAAAACGTATGCGTAGATGCTACTTAGACTGCTGCTAACGGACACTTTGTTAATCTTATTAGAGCAATTTTATTGATCTGAACCATTTCAAGAAAAAGTCGTCTGTAGTAGTTTGACTCAACGTCCAAGACCAATTTACTTTATGGCCAGTATCAATGACATTGTTTTAAATGGCGTTGTTGATTTTGAAAAAACTGCAGAAACTGTACTACGTTCCTGCTAGAGTAACCGCTATGTTTGGTTTTAATAATTTGTCTATCCATTATTTTTCATACTGTGACCAGTGCAGCTGTTGCTTTCATGTTTTCTGATGTTTTTCTCCGTTTTCGAGATTGCTTGTACTGAAACAGGCTTCAACGTTGTACGAGGTTTTTATTATTATTCGTAATTCATTCAGTATTTTTGAAGGATTTCCTGGAGAAGAAAATAAACATTGTCGAAAGCGCGAACGCCTTCTGGCCTCCTGATTTTCGATTGCGTCACGGCTGCACCTTTCCATTTTGCTAACTAGTCAGCCAAGACCTACCCCCTCCTCTATATTTGTTTTCTGAATCACATAGGCTAGAAGCGGCTGAAAAAGTACTCAATAAAGTCATGAGTGTATTGAGAGATAAACAAAAACAATTAGCGGAAGTAGAGGCTCAAATAGCAAAACTAGAAGCAACTTTCAATGAAACGATGGAAGAAAAACAGGCTTTAGAGGATACTATGGAACTGACCTCCGTTAGACTGAATCGAGCTGGAAGACTGAATATAGCACTGGGTGATGAGCAGACGAGGTGGGAGGATAGCGTCAAGGTAAAAAAAAATAGGATTTGCAGAGGACTCACCATCATCCATAGAGCCAGAAATTGGACAACACTTAAAGCAGAAATTGAGAAAGATCTAGTACAGATAATAGACTGGTTCGATAAAATAAATCATTAACTATTAATTATAAAATACCTAAGTAATAAATAACAGTACTCGTATAAGTCATCGGTCAAAAAACGGAAGCAAGACAAAAATGCTAAAGTTTCTCGACGTTTTTATTGATATTTTTTTTCAACACGTCAGAGACTTGCTGTAGAATTGAAGAATTCCGTTGGAGACGTCCTTATGGCTGCAGCATCGGTAGCATACCTGGGAGCATTTACAAGTAACTATCGTCAAGAACTGAATCAGATGTGGGAAGAAAGATTCATTGCGAATGATATACCCTTAACAGAAAATTTCAGGTGAGGTCGCTTCTTAAAACACCGAATTACATCTCGGTAACCCATGAAAAACTTATTATTAGGCAGGCTATATCAAGATTATCGTAAAGATCGTTTTAGGCCATGAAAGCTTACAAAAATATGCGCATATAGTATAAAAGTTCGACTGGTAGGAAAAATCAAGTCCTGTGTTAACTAATCCTCCGGGTACCTCACTGTGACGGGTGGGCCACTAATAAGGGATGCCAGTTGTATTTCGATTACGGCTCAACATAGAGCGGTTAAAAAAATGTATAACAAACTTGACCAAGAGAAGCTGCTAGAAAGTATTTTCAGCTTCCGAAAATGCTGGTAAGTGGCATCATTCCAATTTCAAGAATTCAAACGCTATTATTTTGCAAACATTCATAATTAACATACTCACTAAACCCTATCATGTTGACCGCCCGAAATCCGAACTTTTTTGTCTACGCTATTTTGTCATATATTTTGGTTATATATTTTTTATACCGCAGCAGCCGCGCAGGCAGAAGCCTAAATGCCGGGACACCGCGGCTGCTATGAGGATTCCAAAGGAATTCTGCGTGCCACAGCTGATCGAACGCTGTCGTGATATCAAGAGCAACGACGTGAGCCTCACCATAAGACTGGATGAGCTTACTCCACAATTGCATAACGTAAGCTAGAAGATCCCCTGTGGATCGCTGGTGCCAGAAACCATACTGCCTGTCTCTATCAAGTCATGACATTCGAGGTAGTCCAGAAGCTCGCGATTTATGCCCCTCTCCATCACCTTACTCATAACAGAAAGCAGACTATAGGCCTATAGTTGTAACGGTCGGTTTTAGATCCTTTTTGAGATGGGTTGGATATGAGCAAATTTTCAGTTTTGTGGGAAGATTCCGGATTCAAGAGATATCTGGAAGAGACGCGCGAAACAACTGTATCTGCTGCACACCTCTTCAATACAATGGCGAGAATCATATCCGGATCAGAAGCTCTGTTGAAGTCGAGCGACAAGAGCACCCGTCTTACGGTCTTATGCCTGAATGTTACTTCCCGCATAGTATAGTCAGCGTTTCTTTGGATGTTTTCAAAAATTTCAAATACGATACGATTCTGATCTTATAAAATGATTCCATCCGCAGATCAATATCTTTACTCGTTATGGAGACATAACGAAATAGGTTAAAATTACAAAATCGGTACAAATAGAAGCTATGCGACTTTTTCTGGAATGGCATTCAACCAAACCAAAATATGAGAAAAAAACATACACAAAGAAGTTTTGAAATTGAGCGGTCAACACGAAATACTGGCGTGTGAATTTGAATAATTTCCTGAAGTTTCTCTTGGCCACTTTTGTTGTAAAATTTTACAACCGGCATAAAAGAATCCTTCGTTATTGGCCCACCTGCTACAAACAACTTTCTTTAAAGCATATAAAATGTGTAACTTCCAGCTTGATCGCTGTATTGGCTGATCCATACGATATCCGAATGTGGAACTCTTGTGGATTGCCAAGGGACAAGGTATCGACAGAAAATGCCATTTTGGTTACCCAAGCTGGACGCTGGCCTCTGATGATCGATCCTCAGGTAAAATTTCTTCAAACTTCCGTTATGAAATATTCACTATCTTCGGGAATATTCTATGGATAACATTGTTGTCGCCTTATAGGCTTAGATACGTAAAGCTTTCCTAATATGATTCTTATATTTTATTAGGAACAAGCAAATCGATGGATCAGGCAAATGGAAGCAGAAAGGAACCTGAAAATCATTAAATTAACAGACGGAAATTTCATGCGAGCTTTAGAAAATGCTATACGCATTGGAATGCCTGTTTTGCTGGAAGAAGTGGGAGAAACCCTAGATCCTACATTGCGGCCAGTGTTAATGAAACAGACATTTGTCCAGGTATAAAATATCTGTATTCCGTCCGAACGTCAATGTAAACATATGAAACGTATCCAGTGAATGTCTAGCTGACTAGTTTTCATCTTGGCCGTCGGAGAAGTCCACAGATGTAGATTGTACTTTGAAGAACGACACCGATGTGACCGAGATGATAATCATTTTTTCGATTTACATCTGTACTTTTATTGGACGACCAGAATGCCAATGGATCATTTGTTCTTCTAAGCAGATTGCCAGTACTAGAAGTCACAATCTTTGAACAGCTTCTCGCAATTGAATCTGCTTTCTTCTATTGTTCTTATATACTTCATTTACTTTCCTTTTCTTCATGACCTCTTGTATCGCTCTCCTCCGTGATGTTCTGATCTGGCACTCTTCCTTCTGTTAGTTGAAATGTAAGATACCATCTTCCTATGCCATCTTCCAGTACTCAGAACGATCACATGGCCGTTTTAGTTAGACCATACTAAAATAAACGAACTACAAAGCCGTAACATGCACTTCAGGAAATTCCTTTATGCCATCCAAAAATACATTCCTTCATGATCTTTATTAACATCTCAGATTATGCTATCTAGTTTGATTTCGATATGTTTGCTTTAGGGTGGAAGAACTTTGATTCGGTTGGGAGACAGCGATATAGAATATGACGATAACTTCAGATTTTACGTTACAACTAAACTTGCCAACCCTCACTATTTGCCCGAGGTTTGTATTACAGTGACCATTGTGAACTTCACTGTCACTCCATCTGGGTTAGAAGACCAGTTACTGGCGTAAGCAATTGTACTGTCTTCGTTATAAAATATGAAATACTGTATTACAGCAGCCTTCTATCCATTAATTATTTATCCACGTTTTAGCAGGCACCCAAAAAATTTTTTTACGAAAATATTTTATTATACAGGGTGTTTCAGTTTATTGTTGCATGGCTTCTGAAATACAGGGTGTTTAAATTTACTTTCTAAAATAGTTTTTTTTTTAAATATTTCGAACAATATTTGATGTACAACAGTGAAAATTGGTATACAAGGGTTTTTTGGTACGACAAAACGAACCATGGCATAGTTTTACTGTAGCCGCTAGAGGGCGCTCTCTACTGTACCTGTAGTGTATTAAAATGACGGAAAATTTTTTCTTAGCGCATTTTTTTGTTTTTTTAATAAAATAGCTGATTCCTCGCACTTTTCAACATAAAAACGCTTTCTTGTGAATTTTCGTTATAGTTAGCCGTTTTTGAGATATTTCGATTTTTAAGGTTCAATGCATTTTTAATTATTTATGATAAAATAACGTTAAAAAGTCAGTATCTCGATAATTTTTAGAAGTAGGCTGTGCCTGCAAATATTTTTGAAATTGAAAGCAGAATAAGGTTAAACGTCAATTAGTTGACAGTTAGTTTTGTTGTCTGTTGAAACCTGAAACGATTTTTTGCAATTGTGAATGCACGAAATTTAGTTTCTTTTACCTGTTTTTTTTTTTCGTAAGTTTTATAAAAATGCCATTTTTATTCTCCAATCAAGAGTTAGCGGATATTCATTTTGTGTTTGGCTTTGTAAATGGAAACGCAACAGAAGCAGCCAGAGAATACGCACGAAGATTTCCAAACAGACGACATCCAACTCGCTCAGTATTTGTAAGAGTGCATCGCCAAATAATTGAAAATGGTTTTGGAAATCTCCAAAGGGATCAAAACATAAATGTTCGTCAGCGCAGATTTACCCGTATGATTCTGCGTGAGTTTGATATAGATCCGACCACAAGTGTTAGGATAGTTTCTGGTGCTTTGGGAATTTCAGCAAGCCATGTCCACCGTGTTCTTAGAAATAACCATAATCGTCTTTACCATTTGCAACCTGTGCAAGGACTACAGCCAGGGGACGGAGAACGAAGAATCACATTTTGTCAGTGGATTCTTGATAGAACTGATAATAATATGCCGTTTTTTCGTAACGTTTTATGGACCGATGAGTCATGCTTCACTAGACGTTGAGTGGTAAATTTTCATAATCAACATATTTGGTCGCATGAAAATCCGCATGCAGTTCGGGAAAGAAATTTTCAGCACGAATTTAGTGTGAACATGTGGATTGGTATCTACCGTAATCGGCTATTTGGACCCTACCTTTTGCCTGCAAGGTTCAATGCTGCGACCTTCTTGGAATTTTTAAAGGCTGAACATGCAAATATGTGGGATGATGTTATGTTAGATTTAAGAAGATTGGCCTGGTTCCAGCTTGATGGTTGTCCAGCTCATTATTCGAGAACAGTTAGAAACTGGCTGGACGAAAATTATCCAGAAAGATGGATCGGCCGTGGAGGACCAGACGCCTGGCCTCCACGATCCCCTGACCTAAATCCATTATTTCTTTGTGTGGGGATTTTTTTTATGCAGAAAAGTGCGAAGAATCAGTTTTTTTTATTAAAAAGCAAAAAATTGCACTAAGAAAAAATCGTCGGTCATTTTCATACACTACAGGTACAGTAGAGAGCGCCCTCTAGCGGCTACAGTAAAACTATGCCCATGGTTCGTTTTGTCGTACCAAAAAACCCTTGTATACCAATTTTCACTGTTATACATCAAATATTGTTCGAAATATTTAAAAAAAACTATTTTAGAAAGTAAATTTAAACACCCTGTATTTCGGAAGCCACGCATTTTTCGACCCGTGTTGATATAGACTTTATGCATTAATTTTAAAAATTCTATCGAATCTCAAAGTTTTGCAACAATAAACTGAAACACCCTGTATAGTGTCACTGTTAACTCAAACGGTTTTAACATGTGTTTATCAAAAATAATTCAACGGTGCTGAACAGTCAATATATCTTTTGAAGTCCTATCATTTTCACAAGTGTGTAGGCTGTATTTCTGTTCTGAGCAGACATTTCGAGGATCAAATATCTTTCAGAGATGTGGTGAGGTTAGAAAGGCCAGAACTAGAGGAGCAAAGGACTGAACTAGTAGTCAGAATAAATACTGATAAAGCTACACTAAAAGGAATTGAAGATAAGATCCTTAGACTGCTGTATGCCTCAGAAGGAAACATTTTGGATGACGAAGAGCTCATTGAAACGCTAAACGAAAGTAAGGTGAGAAATTGAGGAAAATGGTTGATATAATGAAAACTTCACCAAAAGTGTGGCTTCATCTGTTGTACATCGCATTCCAAAATATAGAAGAGGATTCAAAATCAAATGAATGATACTATCTGCATGTGTTGTAGGAAACATCAGCTATCATAGAAGCCAGGCTTGTCGAAACAGAAGCTACAGAAGAGAAGATATCAATAGCCAGAGAGAAGTATAGAACGGTCGCTACACGAGGTTCAGTTTTGTATTTTGTTGTAGCAATGTTGTCAGAAATTGATCCTATGTATCAGTACTCCCTGAAATATTTCAATCAGGTAAAAATATTATTTGTCATGCCAGTACTTCTAGTAATTTTTAAGAGCTAAGTTCGAAACATAACCAGGTAAAAGACCCACATAATGACTTTCATTGCAGGTTTTCAATAATGTAATAGAAACGAGCGAGAAGAGTAAAGACCTACTGACTAGGCTAGTTATTTTGTATAGAGAAATAACCCTAGCAGTTTATACCAATATATCAAGAGGGCTGTTCGAGCGACATAAGCTGATCTTTAGCTTCATGCTCTGCGTAGCCATATTCCAACAAAGTGGCGTTATTGATGACAGTCAGTGGAATTATTTGTTACGAGGACCTATAGGAGCAAAAGGTAATATTATTTATTCAAAGAAGCATGTAGACATTGCTGATCCTCTAGTTAATTTTTGGCCGAAGCCGAATCCACCAAAGTGTTATAATAACGAACGTTTGTGTTCTGTTCTTTTATAAGCCTCTGTTTCGATGCAATATCGCATCGAATAATCTAGTGAAACGTGATGGTAATTTGATGATTATTATTAATATGTAACTTCAATTAAGTTCTGTATTTTGATTATATTCGAGTATATCAGACATCCTGATATCCTCATTTTTTTCTGATACACTTACGGTTCTGGTAATAAAAAAGTAGTATTCTTATCGAGATATTTACAATAAAAAACGACTCCATTAGTAGAGATAGAGATTTAAAAACAGTTGCATATCAACAGAACTATGAAACACTTAACTCCATGAAAAATTTTCAAAACTATACTTTGCAGTAAAGTTGATTTTTTAAATGAAGGACTAGAATCACTTTGTTTTTGGGCCAGTTAAATAAGGCCGATTTAAGCAACTATAATAAATATAAATAAAAACACCGTATTCTCGACTAGCCTTTCTTCTTCGATTGTTTGGCCTGCAGGATTGGACGTCTGATAAAACAACGTACACTGTAACTAACTGGTAGCTCAAGGATATTTTATAGCGCCATTGATTAACGTATTCTCCCTGTAGATGACCAACCTAATGCTATGTTACAGCGATTGAAACATCACTCGAGATAAAATGAAATACCGATGCTGTTTCTCTACTTACTATATATACAGGGTGGCGCATCGAAAACGAAACAGACGCATTTACTGGCAGTTTTTTTTTGGAAAAACGCTCAGACCCGTCGATTTTGTTTTCGAGGGGGACATAAGTTTGGCAAAAAATCACGTTAACACGTGCAGCCCTCTGGGCGGGGGTGACACCAATCCTAAAATCTTAAATGGAAAGGGGGGTCAAGTGATACTTTATTTTAAAGGTCTTTCAATTCCCTTTATAATGATGTAAAATACATGAGCTTCAATTCAGTAGTTTTGAAGATTTATTGATTTAAAGATTAAAGTAGACTTTAATAGGTACATCAGATTAGTTTGTACTACTTTCAGAAGAAATTTGACTAAAAGAATTTACTTAGCAAATAAAGTAAAGTAAATGCTTTTCTTCACTACGCCCATGGTTTGTTTATCATTTTGTTGTTGAAAATAGCTATTGGAGCGTTTTTTTGTGGCAAAAAGTTATTTCCTGAAGAAAGATAAGGAAATATCTCGTACTTATTTTAAATAGGAATTTAGTACAGAGTTTGCGATTGATTTGACCAAACTTTGTTGCTAAAATAACTTGTAACGCCTTATTACATAAATTAACCATGGTATATTTCACAGCAGAAAGAGTTGAAAATATCGAAAAATTCTTCGGAAATAATCAGTGCGCTAATAGAACAGCAGAAATATTTAATGAGCGACATGAGAACTGTAACGTGCATCGAAAATATATTCTAGAACTTGTAGATAAATTTCGGGAAACTGGGTCAGTCGCCAATAAAAAACGAACATTGAAAATCCTATAACGAACGAAGCAATAGAAGTGGGGGTTTAGGGTAGGTTTATGTAGATCCTACGTTAACTACCCGCAAATTGGAGACAATTTTGTGAAGATATGAGTGAACTAATTATAAACGATGAACATTTTCTATTCAACACTTGCTTTTCCGATGAATGTTCCTTTTTCTTAAATGGCGTAGTAAATCGTCATAACTGCCGATATTGGTCCGATTCTAATCCCAGAATTTATCGTGAGGTTCATACACAGCAGCCACAAAACTTAAAAGTTTGGGCTGGTATTTTTGGCGATCATTCAGTTGGTCCTTTTTTCTTACCTGGAAATTTGACTGGTATCACTCTACCCCCCTTTCCATTTAAGATTTTGGGGGTGGTGTTACCCCTGCTGCACGTGCTAACGTGATTTTTTGCAAAACCTGTGTCCCCCTCGAAAATAAAATTGACGGGTCTGACCGTTTTTCAAAAAAAAAACTGGTCTGCCAGTAAATGCGTGTTTCGTTTTCGATGCGCCACCCTGTATATAAAAATATATAGAGGACTTTTTCTTTGGGATATCGACAAATTATGCTAAGTGTACCCTTTTGACTTACAATACCCAAGCTTTCGACAGACTATGCTGTCATAATCAGGAGTCCGTGGGTGAGAATGGTGCTAGTATTCGATGTTAAAAAATGTAATAGAGGACACATGGTAAGGTGATTTAGGTGTTTTAATACTCCACCGCAGAAGGATTTGGACAACAATTAATTAGATAATTCTTTTTTCCACTTCCAAATTTACATTTTTGAATAATTTAAAAATGCTCGTGTGAGCGGATAGAAATTTAGGAAAATATTAATATTTTAATAATAATATTTTCTCGTGCACTTCCAATTCTTTGCCGTTGGAACGTAGGCCAAAAACCTCAATTGGCTCGTAAGTTCGCCATTAATCGGGGAAAAACTCTCATATCGCAAAGACGTCGAGTCGCGTAACTCTTTTTGCGATTGACAATCTGAGGATTATTTATATTTTGATTAGGTATTTGTTTTGTTGTGTTCCATGGCCTGCTTCTGTTGATTGTCTTTTCCGTATATACCCATAGTGAATATGCATTTAAACATAAAGTATGCCTTTTGTTATTAGCCTAACTTACTTACCTTTCAGCGATATTTTCAATAAGTGTGACTTTATTCTGATGAATAGAAAAGAATTCCAGAAAAATTAGTTTAAAAAGATTAAAATTCAAGGTTTAACATTTTATTTGGCCTAAATTTTAGGTTAGAAACAAGATGTCGAGATGCGGTTTCCGCGACCTTGTTTAGACATCATTTAGATACTTTTTCATGAAAAAAATCATACCAATGCATTTAATTTTTTGAGAAAATTAAACATTTCTGTAGGAATGTCGAAAAGAGTCCTCTATCAGCCACATGTAAAATAACAAAACCTCAAATAATATAACATTTGTAGCCGAAAAATAGCTCTTTTCAACTAGCATAAGTTTGTTAAAATCGGCTCAGCCGTTTTGAAGATTTTCTACGGAAAAGTTGACTTTATCATCGACTTTGAAGATCAGCTACTTTTCGTTAGGTTAATACAGTGGCCATTTCATGAACTTGAAAATGTTTTCCAGATTTTTCTCTTGACCGTTTTGGTTAGAACTTTTTTTTGCCGCAAGCCTCTACGATGAATATGTTCCCAGATACAGTACCTCGCATTCATATTTGGCCTCAGTGTACACTAGTCGGCTTCAAGATTAAAATGACCTAAGTGCCCTAGCTGCCAGAGTCCAGTCATAAAGGCAATGCCGGGCTGATATGCCTATTTTTATTAACATTGGTGGATCCAGGGGGTGTCTAGGGATCTCCCCCCCGATTTTCAATATTCAATCATTCAATCGCTGATAACCCCCTCCCCCGAGACAGATATCTTCCTGAACATGAATCCTGATCTCCTCTCACAAGCACTTTTTTGAGCTGGTAATTTCAAATTCATTATATGGATCCTTCAAATATATTCTTATATCCGCTCCTGTCAGCTAAGTTGCAATTTTTCAACAACAGGAGCCGTAGATATCGTGTATCTGTTCATAAATTTTGTGATGATTATGGAAAAGTGTGATACGTCCCCTCTGTATATGTTAGGGTATTTAAAAATTGGATATTCTGTGTTAGTGCAAACAAGGTATGGCCAGGCTTATTTGGGATAAAAATCTAACATAATTGAGGATGCAGTACGACTTGCCAGCATGTGATTGTTATGCAAAAGAAATCTCTATATCTATATAAAATTGTTGGTCCGCTGCTTTTGGAAGGGCCGAGCTTATCACTAGGCTTAAAATCATTTGCCTTTTAGATAGTTGATTCTGAAATTCCGTTTCAGGAAACTATCCCAAAAAGCCAGACTATCCTGCTATAACAGATTTTATGTGGACAGCAGCAAATTTCTTAGCCGCATCATATGAGAAATTCAAAGATCTGCCAGATAATTTAATCAATGTTCACAGAGTTACTGTAGGAGATTTTGACTTGGTAAAATACATTTATACTTCGGGATGTACTATATGTCTTCTAAGTTGTTTTTATCGTAGACGATTCAACTAATACCGCTAATAAAGAACGTGAGCAACGTTCAGTGGAATACAGTTTTGGACGATTTCGAAAAACTCCTGCTGATCAAAACCATGCAGGAAGAAAAGCTTGTATTTGCAATTACTGAATATGTCAAGATAAAACTTGGACAAGTATTTATTGAGAGTCCACAAGTAGCTCTTCCTGTTTTGTAAGTTGCCTGCTTGATAATATTGCATAACACAGTGAACATGTATCATCTTGCTTTTAAATGTTTGTTTCTAGAACTTACATTCAGAAGTTCCACGACTTGATGTGAGCCATTACTGTATAACACTAACACTTTTTTAATAAAAATTTTGCAGGTTTCAAGACACTTCTAATGGAGTGCCCCTGATTTTTGTCCTAAGCACCGGTTCTGATCCTTTTGGTGCCTTCCAAAGGTTTGCAGCAGATATGGGTGTTCTAGATAAGGTCAAATCAATATCTCTGGGTCAAGGTCAAGGACCAGTTGCAGAGAAATTGATAATGGAGGGCGTTGAAAGTGGGGACTGGGTATTTTTACAGGTAACAGAGCACTATAATATAGTGCTCAGTCAATGTTACTTATGCCATTAGAATTCAAACAACTAAACCTAAAATATAGTTCAAACAAAATCATTGACTCAAGTGAGGATTTCTATTCGCAGAACTGTCATTTGGCGACATCTTGGATGTTGGAAATGGAGAAAATAGTCTTAAATATAGCGCGAGATACATCAAAGGTCAACGTTAAGTTCAGGCTGTACATGAGTTCAATGCCAAGTAAGGCGTTTCCTGTTTCGGTGTTGCAAAATTCAGTGAAAGTTACCAATGAACCTCCAAAAGGATTGAGAGCAAATGTGAAAAGGGCATTTTCGGAGATGATGGAGGATTTTTTTGAAGAACATCGTGAGTATCTCACCTTAACGATGTTGTCGTTGCAAATTATCCTTAGCAATTTCTGTTTTATAACTATATCATAGAAGATACTGTCAACCTTTAGTTAAATTCCTTGTATAGAATGTTTCAATGATGATTATAATGGTTGGAGGAATCTTCGTTTATAAACAGATAACATTGCACATAATTTCAGTTTTTGTCAAATCAACAATAATACTCTTTTCACTTATATTCAATCTACTCTACGTCCTTATGCCAAGGTAGAAGGATTTTGATAGTCGGTAAGCAATAAAGATAGCAGAGCGTACAAAAGTTGACTCAGATACTATACAGAATCAACCTACTTAACGCCATTTTTTTATTATCTGAGATATTTTCTCCTCCCTTGTGGTGACGGTTTTCTATATTGATCAAAATGACTAAAATTTTCGTTACTGCTTAATTCCTAAATAGATAGAGTCAACATACTTAACTCATTTTTAGCCCTCGAACAGGATTGGAGATCCATGCTTTTCGGTCTGTGCATGTTTCATGCCGTTATACAAGAAAGAAAAAAGTTTGGTCCATTGGGCTGGAACATAATTTATGAATTTAACGATAGCGATAGAGATTTTGCCTTTAATACTTTGAAGATGTTTTGTGCCGAAGGAACCATTCCATGGCATGCTCTCGAATATTTGACAGGTAAAACTTCGAATTAAATAAATATACATTAATGTCTGATGCCACAAAACATATACGCATTCACCATTTTTTGAATTGCAATTTGTTAAAACTGGTAAATGTCATACTCTGTTTAATAGGTGGAGGGGGACAATACTTGAACAATCCACTGTGTTTCAGTGCTTACCAGTGGCGTAGCTTGCTCCTCAGGGGTTCCATATCACAATTTGTAGGGGTGGCGAATCCCAAATGGAGGGTACCATTTGAAATATAGATTTTTACAAAGAAACACAAACTCTTGCGTTGAATAATATGAATTGTCGCGTACTGACCATGATCTCAGTTAGAGGGGGCCGGATCACCGACAAGAAATAACTTGCTATAGAAGTGTACCTACCCTCAACACATTTTGAAGAGCGAGGGTTAGTTTTTTGGGGTGGGGGTACTGTGAATGCAAACCTTTTAGAAATTCAAATAAATGTTTTTGTTTTCCGATGTCTACAACTCTCAAATCTATGTGGGGTCATTGTAGGAAGTGCTACGTCAATTTTGAAAATCGTTCAAATGGCAGCGGGGTTATGAATAGAAATTAAAATATCTTTCAGACCGTCTCAAAGTTTGTTTCTGTATGATTTCTGAACATTTTTGAGGTTGATTATCCTTATCTATTTGGGGAGGTAACAATTTTTGAAAATATCAAACATTTGCGTTTATTGTTTCTGATTAAATCAGTCTGGGACATCAAAAACATTTTGGAGCTCAAAAATTTTGTTGCTTTCAAATGGTTTATGTTGTCTCATGGAAAATTTGAAAATAGGCATATGTGATAGTTTGGGAAGTACCGAGTCAATCTACATGCAACCATTTGTTTCCAAAAATTTTTTTAATAAACCATCCATAGCGGAAGGTTATTTCAGTGATATCGTAATTGTCAGCCTCTGAAGACAGTAATAATGATATTTATTCACTCAATGTACAAAGAGAACAAACAAAATCAGTAAATAAATATGGAATCAAAACAGGCCCTATATTTTATTGCCTGTACATGGACTAATAATTTCAAGTTGCAGCTGTAGAGTGCAAAAGACAAAAAAGGACAAAAATTAGTCACAGTAGATTATGTATTTAGTTGATGTATTTACGAGTTTACCAGGCTTGATAGTCAAAGTTGCCTCATAGAAGATATTTTAATCACTTTCAATTTCGAAAAGCTTCTTTCAGCTGTTGCAGTTTTAGTCTAGAGGGTAAAAAATATGAAGCATGCTGCTATTACCTAAGGTTTAGCGTTTGAGAATTCTTAACTTAGTGTACGACCTAAAAACTTGAGTGAGATTGTGAATAATCATATACGCATTTTTTTCGTACACGAGGGCTCCTGTAAACTGGGGGACTGTATTATTGATACAGCTGATTCGGCAGCAGCTACGCCTCCAGTGTTTGCACTGTACCTCTAGAAGCACAAACACAGTAACCAAAAAAATATCGTGAGTATAAGATAGAGCGATTTAACAGAACAAGCAAATCGTTTAAAATGAGTCCTTAATGTGTCTGCCCAGTGGCCGCTGAAACGTCATTTACACGTATCTTTTTATTAATATTAGAAAGTGTGGCGTTTTCGTATTTTGGTTGGAGATCTGTACCTGCTATTTTACACGTGATATTTATTTCCTGAATTGCCCCAGGTGAGATAACATATGGAGGACGAGTTACCGATTATTGGGACTTGCGATGCCTCAAAACAATTTTAAAAATATTCTTTTCACCCGGAACATTGAAAGAAGGATACAAGTATTCAAGCTCCGGCGTATACTATTGTCCAACATTACAGAAGCTGGCAGATTATCAAAAATTTGTCGACCAGCTGCCTATAATCGAGGAACCGGAGATATTTGGAATGCACGAAAATGCTAACATTGCGTATCAGGTACGAATAAGTGAACGTGTACGCATTTTATAACGAAATTGTACAAAGAACCAATTTTAAATATCGTCGTGATGTCCCAATCCCCAGGTTTTGTTCAACGTAGCTATTATAGAAGCGTATGCCATGAGTGTATTCTAGAAAACGAGAGAGTAGAATAACTGACATTAAAGCTGCCAAGGGACGGTGAGCGATAATATAATATATATTATAGTCATACAATACGCTATAATATTATATTATGACTGCAACCGACGACAGAATATATATTTTATAGTGTTGCCGACTTCTTAGTATTTCTGTGAGTAGGCTGATCTGCTGTTCTGTGCTGAACACAGTGTATTTAATTAACCAGTGTTTCATTATTTAATTGTGGTGTTCATTCAAAATGTCTAATGACTTGCTAATACTAGACACAATCGATAGCTCATCAGAAGATGAAGCAAATGCCAAAAACGATTAATTCTTAGCAGTGATTGCTTCTAATCAAAAAGGACCATATCAAGTTTCGGAAGAAACGAGAATTTACACTGTTCAAAGACTTAAGTGATATGTATGGAAGCTTTCCTTGGCAACAAAACCGTGTGTCAAATTGATTCGCGACATGGACATTATATCTCTAATAATTCCCTTTGTTTTGTATTTAGGTTTTTCTAACGTTGGGTCATGTTTTTAAATCCCTCAAACTCTTTTGGACATTTCTACTTATAGTAGGGGAGCCCACGATGCTAAATGGGAAGTCACTCAAAAAGATCTACCTTAGCTTATATGTATATGATAGAGGTGCTCAAGAGGGGTACAAGGTATCCCACATATGTTAATCTGCCGGGCTTGATTAAATTTCAAAATCCCCTCTTGGGCTCATTCACATAATTCTCTGAATATAAGGGGTAAGCTGAGGTTCCGTGAAATATGTGTAAATGAGAACTCATTCTTCAAAACGATATAAAAAGGAACATTCTATATTCAATTCACGGCTAGTCATCGGCAAGAAACCTGTCACAAACTGACCTAAAAATGTCACTGATTGACTTCTGTGGCAGACGGTTTGTCTGTTACACAAAAATGGGCACCCGTGTTTTTTTTTATTTTTCATCTTAATTGTGGTTATCTGATTTGGAGACAATATAAACAAAAAAGACAGATATTTTGAGTATTTTGCAACTACGAGCCCCTTCCCACTTCAGTTGGACCAGTTCAAGATTTGTACCAAAATATGCCTTTATAAACTAAACATGACGAAACTATTTACTTCTAAAACAATTTATTTTCTCAAAAACATTTTAGATACACTCTAGTCGTAAAAAATACATATTTGACATAACTTAGACCTATAACTAATAGAACATCTGAACAAATAAACAATGTGCGAATAAATGCGCGAAGTTAACAAAGCAACAATTGAAAGATTACCATTGGATAACATCACCTTTATTTTTTATTACGGCTGAAATTCTTTGGGGCATAGTGTTTACCAAGTTTTTACAAAAATTTGGTGTAAAACAATCTCATATTTCTTGAAGCTTTTGTCTCATTTCGGTGATTGTACGAGCAGACGGTTGTCGTAGAACCTTTTTCATCTCGTGCCACAAAGTTTCAATAGGTGACAGATCTGGACTGCTAGAAACCCATTTCAAAGGTGGTACATTATTTTCTTCCATCCATTGTATAGCCTCTTTTGAGGTATGGCACGCTGCACCATCTAGCTGAAACACAAAATCTTGGCCGGATGTCAAACATTCTTCCATCACTGGTAAAAGCCATTCTTCTAAAAAATATTTGTTTGTTTCCACATTTCCATTAATAAAATGAAGTTTTCCTACTTCTTTTGATAACATACTGCCCCAGACCATAATGGATGCTGGAAATTTCACTTTTCTCTTCAGACAGTCAACATGGAATGCTTCATTTTTTTTGCGAATGACTCTACTGCGACTGTCACCAACACATACTTCGAATCGGGCCTCATCCCTCCATTTTATTGCATACCATTTTTGAGGTGTCCAATTTCTATGTTCTTTAGCCCATCTAAGCCGATTTTTCTTTTGCAGTGGTGTTAATAGTGGCTTTTCTTTGGCCTATAAACAAGTTGTGCAACTTTAGGGTTTTTACTTCACTTTTTTTTTATAAGAAAACGTACCTTGCAAGTGCTCAATCCCAGTTTGTGGGCCTCTCTATGAGTTGTGGATCTCGAAATTCTCCTTCCAACAGCGTCACTCCACAGAACACTTAATTGTAAATAATTGGCACGCCTGTTTTTCACGATTATTCTTCTTAATGCTCTTCGGTCGGCATTTGTGATATTACTTTTTTTCACATATCGTGGCTTAATATTAGCTGAACTAGTTACGTTATATCTTCTAACAATATTTCTCACACTGTACCGCGATAAGTCTAACAAAGTTGCGATTTCTGAGTTTGATTTCCCAAAATTAAAAAATTTAATTATCAGTAACCGAATTTTCTCACTAATATCCTTTCCTCTACCCATTTTGAAAACCTTAACTACCCAAAACTATTTTAAACGTATTCTGACAGCTATGATTAATAAAAACAATTGTATGGCTTTTATTTTTCCAGAGCCACCTATGCGTTATAGACTTATTTTGCATTGAAATGGAAATTACTTTGATATGCTGTAATTGAAACATGTGTTATTTTTATGCTGCAAATTTGATTAGGGAGTGATCAAGTTGGTGTTTTCTACTATATATTATCAAAATATTCATTGTTAATATTTTAAACCTATAACACCCTGCTACATTTTTTTATTTGTGTTTGATAAGATTTCAATAGTTGGGCCAACTGAAGCGGGAAGGAGCTCGTAGTTGGGAGCTGCTACTTAAAACAAAACTAAGTGTGAGATGTATCTGGGAGTCGCGCAAAGTGTTACTGGTGTAAGGCTCTGAACCCATTTAGCCATCTTTGTTGCAAGCATAGCTCATTAACCTTGTACTCAAGGGCTGAAGTAAGTGCTTGATTGCAAATACATTTTTTATGTAACATAGCAGTTCAATTTCGAGATGGCATTTTGCTGCTTCGTGTGTATATACCGCCTTGAGAAGAATTGAAAATAGTGAGTTTATATAAATTTAATGAATCGACTGGAAAGCAAAAGTAACTAAATATTTGTGCTATCAGAATCTCTAAACAGCCTGAATCCTGTTTATCATATCTCAGGAGGGGCAATCGGTGCCATTCGCAGAAAGATGCATCGGTATCGAAAATTATATCACTGTAGTGTTTCTACTCATCTACATATTCAAAGCCAGTATTCCATCGTTCAACTACTTGTTTGTCTTCAACTGTATCTCATCTGAGTTATCAATATTGGCCTATTATGTATGTAGATCTGATGGTTCAAACGACCTCTGTTAGTTCGAAATATTAGATTACAGCTAGTTATAACACTAACAGTAGTAACAAAAAAAGTCGTGCTAGATTTGAAGATGTCAGTTCATGACGGTGCTGGTGCAAAATCTATTAATGTAGCGAATAAATTTCTTGAATAATAATTGCTGCCTGTAACACAAGATTTGGATCCGAAGTTAGATTGATCAGATCTCCCCCGTTTCATAGACATTATACTAAACGCATGTTTGCCACGGACTGGCACAGACAATTCAAGGCTCTTCAAGATCCAATTTCACAATAATGTCATTATCAAGTAAGAATCTTCAGATCCTTTCAAGATAATACAGCGATATTTGTTGAACTATGAAGAAAATCTGGACTACAAGCACAATCAATTTTCTAGTAGAGCGCCTTATGTGAAATACGTTTTCTAGTTCAGCATAATCCAAGATATGAAATTCTAACTTTAAGGCTTCCTGCGCAAACACATATTTACTCAGTCCATGTAGAGTAAAATACCGACACAATTAATCATGACAATTAGCTTCAGTTTTTGTTTATTTGGTTAACATTACCGTGGTGCTGCTTAAAAGTTTCCATCATATAAATATTTCCCCACATCGACTCGATACAGCGATAGCGGTAACGTCAACGTTAAAAATCGCATTTAGCGCGAAAGCTGCATGTTCACACCGCCGCGGTACGGCAGTTTTCTCACCAGCGCGATATTCTCAAACGTTTTTTGATTTCTTATACAATATTTCTCCTGATGAAGAAGAACTATTATTGCTATTTGCAGAAGATTAAAGGCGAAATAGTATTTTGATGATAATCATTAGTTAATAATAATTAATAATTGTGCTTAAGGAAAAAGAAGAAATGGATACATTATATCAATAAACAAAGAAGAATATATGGAAAATATCATACTTTTATGCCTGAATTACGTAGGAATCTACGGCGTCTTTATGTATACTTTCGATGAAATTTCAATTTTAATGTGATCCCACACTTTATCCCTTTTTCCTGCAATTTTCATAATCTTCGTGACTCAAATCGTACAATATTGGGTACTTCTTAACTTGTTCAACTAGATTTCTCGGATGTTGACAGCGTTAAAAACGTGGCGATATGCGATTCGAAACGCGTCATAAGCGTTCCTGAAATGACACGCTGTCAAGGCGATAAACCGCGGACCACCCCACCGCGCTGGTGTGGTTGGTGTTATTTACCGCTCTGAAAACTGAGTACTGCATGAACAGCGGTGCGTTTATCTCTATCGCCTTACCGCGTCGGTGTGGCGGGTCCTTTATGGCTTCATCTGTAAAGACGAATTTAAATTTGTTATGAAACGTTTAATTACTTGAAGAACCTATTGTTTCGCTAAAAATGGATACATCCACAACCATGTTTGACAAAGGTCCACAGCTGCCAGAATTTGGGAGCATTCCCGAAGAAGTGCTCTGCGCTCAAGGATTGACCCCCATAGCTCAGAGATAAAGATATTAGTTTAGTAATGATAGATAAATACATTGCTTCTTTGACATTTCGTACGCATTTGGACTAACTGGTGGTTTTGAAAAATTCTAGATTAAAGAAACTCAAACAGTTATACGGACCATAATGGAAAGTCAGCCTAGAGCAGCAGGTGGAGGAGAAGGTACTTCCAGTGAAGAAATCGTGTTTCACTTAGCTGATACTATCATAGATTCAGTGTTAACAAAAATATCAACCGACGAAGCCAATATTAATATGTTTAAGGTAAGTGCTGTACACTTCTAGATCAGCGATTGTACTTGCACGGATTTTAGTTACTATAATTATTAAAATAATTATAGCAATGTTCAGAAACTGTTGAGGTTGAAACAATATACATAGACACTTCACTTCCTTTTTGTATCCTACTATACAGGTTGTTCCGTACCTAAATATGGACATGGTAAAATGGTAGGAAGTATGGACCGAGACGTTCCCATATCCGAAAATGAGAAAGTTCTAAATTCAGTTTTCATATTTTAGGCACATTGAAGCGACCTTTCACCATGTCCATTCATATACGTAAGTTAAACACAAACTGTAGGAAACCCTGTGATCTGGATGATCTGGTGTTATATTACCTATTCATGCCTATGTTAATGCTAAGCATATTCCAGAAAGACGATAAAGGCAGATTACCATCATTAACCACTGTTCTGATACAAGAAGTAGACAGATACAATATTCTGCTTAAGTTGATACATAATACGCTTCAAATGTTGAAAAAAGCAATCAGAGGTTTTATTGTAATGTCAGAAGCCTTAGAAGAAGTATTCAAGGCGTTTATGAACAACCAGGTATACTAACATTACTATCAAATGCAAAAGCTAATAAGTAGGGTCACATTTACAGGAGTTCCTTGAGGATTGAAGAATGCTCTCTCTTGAATCTGAAAAAACCATAACGCTTCATTAGAACTTTAAAGAGTTGATTTAAAATTTGCATCTGGTAATAGCCTGTAACACTTGTCATCATAGGTTTTTAAATTTGGAAGTTATCCAAAGTTTTTGAAATACGCATGATTTTCGACATCAAATTTTAAAAGCTACCAAATTTTCAAGATTTTGGAAATTTTGAGGGTTTGAAAATTTTTTAAATCCGAAAAATACTAAAAATTATGAGTCTTTTGAGACTTTGAAAATATTAATTTCTCTAAAACCTTATATGACAACTGTTTCAGCTATTTATTGCAAGTGCTGAGCTACCTCTTGGACGTTCTCAAAGGAAAATCGAAGGTTCGATCCAACGGCACTCAATCCTCAAGAAACGTCTATAAATGTGATCCATGGTCTCCCTCACGAGGATCAGCTCACATTACTTATTTTCAGGTGCCTAGGATGTGGAGTGCCAAGTCATATAACTCCCTCAAAAGCTTAGGAAGCTGGACAAGAGACCTTCTGCTAAGGCTGGACTTTATCTGCGTAGGTTCCTAGCTTAACATTTTCCTCTTCATCCCCAAGTAACTATCTGAGTTCAACCTGTTTAAAGATATACTAAGTGACATATAAAATGCAACATCCAGAATTATTTATTAAATTTTGATAAAAACTTGTAAACATATTTGCTATCATGGAAGTATAGGCTGATAAAATGTTGAAGGCACTCCGAGTCGTACTTTGTAAATGCGTTTTTTTGTCATATCAGGATCCGATCAACATGAACATGTTTACTCAATATTCAGTGATTTTCCTGTGTTGGTTCCATTTGTTTCATTGCATTATCATGCCCAGAGTTCGCAGGTTATGTGAAAAGAAGAATTTTAGATAGCAGCATTATCAAATTGGTGCGACTATGGACTAATTGTATTTGTCTGTTTGACTCACTTGATCAATTTAATTTCTCTTGTGTTGTACATGTTTGTGCTTAACTTTTTTCTCATAATTATTAACTGATGTTAGCGTTGCGTGGTAAGTACAGAGTTAATCTATTTGACGCCATTTTTTTCAGATTTGGGTTAGATTCGGGCATCCCATTTCCTACTGGATATCTGGGTTCTATTTTCCACAAGGATTCCTGACTGGAGCCCTACAAACTCATGCACGGAAGTACGAACTGCCTATTGATGAACTAAAGTTTGACTTCACTGTGCAGACTGTACTGTTGGATCAGGAAGAGATAAAACAAGTACATGATGAAGCAGGTAAAGAGGTTAGTCGAGAAACTGAGCCTTCAGTAAGACCACAAAAAATGGTTAACTGTTTTATAGGTCTTTGAAGTATACAAATCATTAGTTCATCCACAAGATGGCGTCATAATACATGGTTTATTCTTGGATGCTGGAAGATGGGATTTATCTATGATGAAATTGGTTGATCCAAATCCAGGTATGTAGAAAAAGTGGCGAATCCCAAATAGAGGGTGAATTTTCAGGTAACGATTTTCTACAAAAAAAAACAAAATAATATGGCTAAGAATTGATTTTTACAATTAGCGTTTCAAGATGGGCAATTAACAAATATTCGCTTTTCCTGTGATTTACTTCTCCGCGCATAAGGAATTTCAAATGAGTTTTTTATGTTTTGCGATACCCACAGCACATAAATCCATCATAAATCAAAAGTCAACAAATAACCACAAAATACAACTGAGTCAGCTAACGTACGTCCTAAAAGCTTTGGCACAAAACCAACCAACACAAAATAATATCAAGTTGCCTTTGGAAACAAAAGTTTGTTTACTTACTTTACTGTCAGTTGACATTTATATATTTTGACGTGTTCACTTTAAGATGTATAAATTAGAAATAAGAAAAAGTATCTACAAGTTGGTTGGGCGGATACCTAAAGCTGAAATCTGTCGAATATTCCGGAATGAAAGCATTTCACGCAGAACCATTTATCGAACAATAGCGGAGTGCGAGCAGGGAATACCATGTCTGAATCTCCCAAAAAGTAGAAACCCACGTGCATTGACTGTACAGAGGTCAGAGAGATTGGTGAGAAGAGCAAAAAATCAGGTTGGAATGTCAACAAGGAGACTGGCTCGTCAATATCTACCTTCTAAAGGTGGGATTCCACTGCGGCAACAGTGAATGTGGCATGCTACTTGTTTCCTAGTGTTGCCTCTTGTTGACGTTCGACAGTTTGTCCAAAATTCTATTATTGCCGCATGCGGATTTTGCTCGCCTGTGTGGCATGCGCTTTGTCGTACATGAGGGTAGCATGCGCCTTCACGATTCAATTTAGGCAACTAAATCATTGAATTGAAATTGCTCCTGGTATATTAGGTGGTTTTGAGGTCGAATTTTTTAAATTACCATCTTACTGAGAAGAGTTGGAGATATTTGGGGAAGGTTCTAAGCTGAAGGCTGGTGATGCAGAGTCCTTTGTCGAAGATCAACGGTTCGAAGTAGATCAGTGACATAACTGATAATTTTTTGTTACTGGTGACCCAGTTCCCTACATTAAAAAATTGCCAAACGTAAGCAAAAACGAAAATAAAAACACAAAAAATGCCGAAAAAGAAGATGAAAAGGCATTTTGAGTGGAAGATGTGATAAAAATTAAGGATTATACAATTCACATACCATAACCCTTAAAAGGGCTGCAAAAGAAGAATGCATATCTGCAAGTGAAATTAGACGAATTACAAATAGAAAAAAATGAAACTAAATCATTTGGAGATGCTATGAAGTACAGCAAAGAAAAAGTAGTAAACCTAGATAAAGATAATGACATTACTGAAGTTTCCACTCCAGCTAACACGAATAAAACAGAAACACATGCAGAGCACCGAGTAACAGTCCAAGATATAATAGAAATGTGGTTACTTCTACAGTACAACCAGAAAAGGCAGTTATAATGAAACCAAACGATAAAAATCAAAACTGTTTACACACAAAGAAGGTACTCAGCAAATATATAAATCCTGCAAAAATAAATGTCTCCATAAAATTCGATAGTATAGTTTAGTTAAGTATTGAGTTGTAATTTATGATCACTAGTTAGCGTTTGAATAAATTTCTACGTTAAGAAAATCCGTTAAATATTTTGTGCCAAAACTTTTAGGACATACATCACAGAGGGCTGCGTGCTACTGAATTTGCCACCACTGTAAATTTATATGATACAAGTAGCTTTGGCAACAATGGTACGCTTTAAATCAGTTTGTCTATACCCGAACATATAGGGTGTGAAATAGCTAGGAGCTGCTTGTGGGATACATTAATTACCTGACATGCCATTTCTGCAGGCTGACATATACAGGGTTATCCAAATTAAGTGTCCACCATTAGTAACTTTGTTATTAGTGAAAATACAAAGTTGTTTGAATTAGCAAACTAGTAGCATTTTTAACGCTGGTAAAAATGAGAAATAAAAAAAAACAATTGAGAGTCGTTATTTTGATTTTTTTCAGTAAAATAACATTTTTTTAAATGGAAACCCCTGTATATTATATTTTTTTCTGTTAAAGCATCAAATTTTAAACAAAAAAGTTCATAATGACTTTTCCGCTAAAGTCAAAAATAAAGTCAAAATAACGATAAATATTTTTAATTATTTGCAGTATTATAATATTAAGACGGCTATGAAAACAACATGGCGTTCGCGATTTGACAGCATTAAGATAAGCGACAAATTGTTAAACTGGACATACTCGCAACTAGAAGGCTTTGGAAAACAATGATAAAATCAAATAATGTCAAACATTAGTGTAAATACTTGTTTATAAGCTTTATTGTGTCATTAATTTAAAGAAAAATGTTCTCTAATGAAGAAAAGTGTGATATGTTAGAATGCTATTTAGTGTGCAGAAAATCCTCCTTGAGAGCAAGAGAATACTACAGTGAATTATATCCCGCTCGCATTCAACCGTATGAACGATATTTTCTGAGACTTTATCGAAAATTTAGGGGCAACGAAAATGTTTTTGCTAAAACAAGGGCAAAAAAAGAATTCATAATAAGCGAGGCCACGGAAATTGCAGTTATTGGATATTTTGAAGCTTATCGTGAGAATTCAATAGCAGATATTCTCAAGGACTCTAATTTCAGTTATGGTACTGTTCAAAGGATTTTAAAAAAATACAAATTTATTCCGTATAAGTACCGACCAGTTCAAACGCTTTTGGCAGGGGATCCAGAGAGAAGACTTGTTTTTTGCCATTGGTATCTTAGCTTCTGTCGCCAAAATGTAAATAACTTTCGTTACCTTTTATGGACAGATGAATCAAATTTTTCAAATTCTGGAATGTTTAATAGAAAAAACCACCATTATTGGTCAAGAGAAAATCTTTTGTTAGTACATCCAAGAGGCCCACAAGTCCGTTTCAGTTTCAACGTTTGGTGCGGTATAATTGGTTCAAAAATTGTTGGCCCGTTCTTTTATGAGGGAACCCTAACTGGTGAAAGATATGTGGAATTTATGTCAGAAATTCTGACTAATTTCTTAGACGAATTGGATCTTATAAGTAGACATCATCTGCATTTTCAGCAAGATGGCGCACCTGCCCACAACTCCAGAGGTACTTATCATTTTCTAAGTACTACTTTTAATGATCAGTGGATAGGAACAAATGGCCCAATACAGTGGCCTCCCAGATCACCAGATCTAAACCCACTTGATTACTTCTTGTGGGGTTACTTAAAGAACCAAATTTACAAGCGAAGGTACGATAACCTTGACGCGTTAAAGACTGCAGTTAGGGAAAAGATAACCCAGATAGATGGTAGGACCATACTTAAGACAGTTCGAGCAGTTGAAAAACGTGCCCAAAAATGTATTGAAGAACAAGGTGGTGTTTTCGAGCATCTTCTTTAAAAAAAATTGTTATTGTATTTTGTAAGATTATAAGTTGATGTTGAAAATAAAGTTTGTCGATACAATTTAATTGTTTCAGATTGGAGGCCATAACTTCAACAATTTGTAACCTAGGACAAAAGTTATTGTAAGCTTTTTTGTTTAAAATTTGATGCTTTAACAGAAAAAAATATAATATACAGGGGTTTCCATTTAAAAAAAATTTATTTTACTGAAAAAAATCAAAATAACGACTCTCAATTGTTTTTTTTTATTTCTCATTTTTACCAGCGTTAAAAATGCTACTAGTTTGCTAATTCAAACAACTTTGTATTTTCACTAATAACAAAGTTACTAATGGTGGACACTTAATTTGGATAACCCTGTATACATACACACAGCATCTGTGTATTAGAAAGGCTACAAAGACCTTCCTATAAAAAAACGAGCAGAAGGGGCTAACTGCTGATTCTGTAGAAAACACGAGAAAACCCCTTCTGAAGCGAAAGCATGGCGAGGTTAAGTTTTCAGATGTTTGGGATCACAAATCTAAAAGTAGAATTCGTCAAATGATAGGAACGTTGCCTACGTCGTGACGTCAATTGAAATATACTATTGTCTACGTGTAGACAATTGTATCAGTCTACATATTGACATTCATGTAGACAATGTAGGCAAAGTAGACAATGTATGTAATCTAGGTTTAATTAATTTCAAATCAACCGTCATTATTCTCATCAAGTGGAGGTAGTCACTTCGAAAATAGTTCGTAACTGACTCAAATAAGATCGTGAAAGTCTAAAAAAAAAATCCATTGCGACACCCGTATTATAGTCAAATGCCAGAATTGATGACAGGAGCAGAAGTCATGGTGCGCCACTGCTTTGACGCGGTACCGTTTGATTACAGCGACGGTTGCCGACATTTCACAAAGAAGCGCCGTATTTGCTGTCATCAATTTTGGTATTCTACTATACGAAACTTAAAAAGTGAACTGAGATCGATTGACATTAGGTGAAGGTTTTCTGAAAAAAGTCACCTTGGAACTACCTGTCATTCACTCCAAGTTCACTTGTACAGGTTGGCCGATATGTAACTGACTGGTTTATATCTTAATATTTGTGAAATGAAATAAAATACGTAAATTAATTTGATCTGGATCTTTTATTGAAACTTAGAAATTATGTATGAGAAATAATATCAGACAAATGTCCGCCACTAGAAGCCGCGCAAACCTGAGCCCTCTTGATTACATTTTCCATCATTTTTTGGTAGGTTTCGGAAGGAATATTTTCATTCGCTTCCGTAATATTGTTATTTAGCTGCTGCTCTACAGTATTTGGTTTGCTGGCATAAACCCTATTTTTCAATAATCCCCTTAAAAAAATTCAGGAGCCGTTAAATTCGGTAATCTTGGTGGCCAGTTGACATCACCAAATCGAGAAATTGAACGTCCCGGAAATGTTTTTTGCAAAATATTCACTGTTTCCCTAGATGTGTGACAAGTTGCTCCCTTCTGCTGGAACACACATGTTTTGCAGGTGAAATTGTTTTATTTGAGGAGCCAGAAAGTTTTGCCCCATATCACGGTAGCGCTCGCCAGTGAGAGAGAGAATTACGTGCAGCGTCTTCAAAGAACTACGGTCCAATGACACCTCCATACCAAACACCGCACCAAACTGTGACTCGACGAGGATGTAGTGGTCGTTGATGGATGACGGGAGGGTTCTCTAATACCCAGATACGACAATTCTGCTTATTAACAAATCCGTTCATATTGAAGTGGGTTTCATCGCTCATTATCAGTTGTCGGTAAAAATGGTTATTTTGGGTATTAAGCTGCAATATTGCTGGACTGTATTTTCGGCGACTTTCATGGTCACTAAGCTGTAGTTCTTGGGTTACCTGAATTTTGGATGCATAATGACGTGCTACGAATACCCACTTCTTGAGAACGATGACTGGTAGACGTCTCAGGGCGCTCCACTACACTTTCACGAGCTCTTTCGATATTTTCCGGTGTACGAACAGTTCGAACACGGACCTTGGTTAGTCTTCAACTTCACCTATTTGTCCCAATTTCAGCACCAACTGACAAATGGTATTGACACTTGGCACATTTTTTGGACAGAAATCTTGTCGTAGTTTCCGAATCGTTGAAACAATCGACTCATTATTTAAGTAAAACGTTTTAACAATACGGACGCGGTGTGGGGTCGTGTACTGCTCCATGATGAATTGGACACATGTGCTTTAGATAACTACTACGGCGCCACCTACTGCGTGTATAAAAAATCGCGCGCAATTTAAATCAATCAGTTATATATTGGCCACCCTGTACTACCTTTGCGTGTCGCCTCATGTCACTTGAGCTATATGGTTTGATTCTGCTGTAATGTAACCTCTGCTTCAGAGATCGCGCTAGCGGAGACCATTTATAGCTTCTAGGGCTTAAGCTGTAAATTCTACCATATGTCATAGTGCCGTTCATCCACAGGTGGGGTCCACAGTGAGTGCGCGTGGCGTGGACTAAGAACTAGCTAGTATACAAGTTGTTTTATCAATTTCTTATGTAATACCACTGTGTGAGCTCCTGGGGGCTTTTTATCATTGATCCGACGCGCGGTTGCTGCGCCCTTTCATTTGACACTGTTACGTTTTAGGTGAAGTCAATCCACCGCTTCCTGCCGTTTGGCTGAAGCCAACAACTGTCCTGCCAGAATTTGATCCCAGATACGAAACACCTCTTTATAAAACCTCAGTACGCGCTGGTACTCTTTCGACGACGGGACATAGTACGAACTTCGTTATAGCCGTCTTACTACCTTCTTTAGAGAAGCAAAGTTATTGGATACTGAAAGGTACCGCGTTACTGACGCAAATCACGGACTAAGTTAATTTGTTATAATTGAATTAATAAATAAATTTAGATTATAATGTGTTTTTTTAGACAGGGGAAAGCTTTTATAGCAACCTTCAGACATACTTTTTCTACCACCTTCTTCTGGCCGAAGTGTGAGATTCTCCTTAAACGACATACTAAAAAAAACTCCTTAGTTATTCGTCATGAATCCCACTATGGAAGCGCATAATGTGTGTATAATCTTCATCCTTACTGCCAGCAGAGAAATGTAAATACGTGGGAAGCGGTGAATCACGGGCAGAAGCGGTGGCCGCAGTAGTAGACGCTTCGGTCTCCTGATCAGTCGCCGTGCGCTGTGCGGGTTCGAGTCCCGTTCCAGGAGAAATTTTTCTCTTGGCTATGGCTGTTGTTGTTGTCCGTAGGTGGTAGATGGTCTCTGACTGTCGAACGTGGAGGTACCACCCGGCGGATTTCGTAGGTGGAACCAGAATGTGTGCATGCACACGTGTCCGTGGGGCGTTCCCTCTTTCCCCTGTAACACCTTATAGACCCACGTTACCTAATGGGTGTTTAGGCTTTAGGCCACTGTTAACACAAAACTGCATTCTTACTACGTATCTTGTTGGTTGTTAGAAAATGGAGTCTGGAATGAGTGAAGTTATTGACGCCTTTCGAAATATATAGATGGAATGGAAGAAGGCAGTGAGCAGGAAAATAAATATACGCGATTTTTGTCGCTGAAGTATGAATCTGACTTAAATATTGAGTTGGACCATATAAGGTATACACATACTGCCAAAAAAATGGGCTAAAATTTAATCCCAAGAAACATTTCCATTTTTTGGGTTCCAATGAGAGACGGGCTGGAGAAAATACTAATCTGCATCAAAAAATTTGGGATTAGTCTTTGATAACAAATTTAGGATTTAGAGCACGTGTGAATAACAAAAGTTATACAAGACATTACGTAACCTCTACAAGAGTAAAAGTATTCTAAATTTTGAATTGAAAAAAAAAAAAACGTCGTGCGAGTCGTTTGATCTAAGCCACATAAATTATGGTATTCCAGTATACTCATGCCTAGATAGATATAGAGATATTAAGGCATAAATTTGTGACGTGCGAAAATCACGTAACCTTTTTTTCACTATTTTGATAACTTACCAGTAGTTTGAATTTCTCTTTATTGATTATAGAGTACCGATTCCTAGACCAAACCCTTTTTAATGATTTTCTTTTGGACACTAATGTTACAGTATTATTAACGACTAACTCAGAAATTTCATCATAAAATATCGTTTATCCCTCGTAGAGTTGGTTCCGCCTATTGCCAATCAGCGCCACTCTGTGATTGCTGTACGTACTAACCTGTATAAGAATGTTTGGTTTCCTATCAACATACCTTCTTTTATATGGCAATCAGCGCCACTATGTGATTTCTGTACGTACTAACCTGTAAAGAATATTTGATTTCCTATCAAGATACCTACTTTTAAGCGGCAATCAGCGCCACTCTGTGATTTCTGTATGTACTAGCCTGTATAAGAATATCTGGTTTCCTATCAAGATACCTTCTTTTAAAAACGTACGTGTACAGACGGGTTCAGCGTCATTCTCTTTTTTCCTGCTGAGGTATGGTGCATGGGTCGTCACCAGATTATGGAGAAGTACCTTTTATTTTGTACCTTACGTTTAGTTGTTTTGGTTTGGGTGCTACCCCGTCCATTTTCATATGGGGTTTTAACCCTCAGCTGTGTTATTTTTGTATACCATAGGACCACGAGCATTAATTCATGTCCTTAAGAAGTTTGTTCAATATCTGCTTCCTTTTAGTGGGAAGGCATTGCAGAGAGCCACCATTCACACTCCTCCTGCTTTGTTTTGTAGCTGCCCCTTCCCCTTGACAAAAAACCCTGATGTGAACAGGTAAAATATCATTTTAATTGGGTATTTTAAAGGTATTAATATGTTGATTATTGCTGACTGAAATTCTTAGAGTGTGATTTTGTTTGGCATTTTACGTATTCAGATATGGGGCAGTGCCTACATGTCACCTTCTATTGGACTTACTCTATACATTGATCATGATTTTGATTTTTGAGGTGCCATAACTTTATTTTAGAACAAGGGATAACTTTCTGAGGGAGATTTTTAAGCAGTCTTTCTCTCTCTCTAGGGTTTTTATACTGTACATTTCGGGAACGAGGCAAGTAGCCCATACCTTGTGACGTGCCCACTACTGGTCACCTCTTTTTTTGACCTGAGGATTTGTTAGCCGAGGATATCTCGGATGCGCCTAGGGCCGTAACGAGGGGAAGACCTCAATCCAAATAAGTTTAGGTTTACCATGGTTAACGTTTCGCGGGGTTACTTATCACGGTCAAATAATTTTATTGTGAGGTAGTTCTGAATAAAATCCTTTTTTTTAACTTCTCCACTCCACTCCAGTGGTGGATCATATGTGTTATTTGATCGGTGAATATATTGTGATTCTTTTTTAAATATCTTATTTTATTTGGCTCTCGGTGTACTATTAATTAGGTTACGTCATTGCTATTCGATTATTTCCCTTTATGTGGTGGTCAAGTAAAACAAGTTCCGACTAAGATCTCGGGGATTTGAGGCTTAATCCGTCTCAAGTCACTGGCACCCCCCTAATCTCCACTTTATTGATCTAGGCCTTTAATTTGCATTGGCTGACCCTTAGATTTCATATTATCGTGTTTTATAAATTTATTAATTAATTAAAAAAAAGAAAAGAGGAACCACACCACCATCCTCTTGTTTTTAAAAAAAGACGGGCCAAATTGCAGAAAGTCCAAAATTCATGTTACGATTTATTTATGGTTGAGGTTTTCGAGATCATGTGACTTGAAAATTAAGAGATTTAAGGTGGCCGGGAAACTCCATTTCTCTTGCATGTTTCACAGAATATTAATTTTCCTGGCTATCTGAAGCAGAAACTGACACATAGATATTCTGATCATGAATTGAATACTAGATATCGTAATTTGGTCAATATTCATAAAAGTGTATTACATAAACGTTCGTCTTCTAATCAGACTGCTAATGTTTTTAACAAGTAAGTACCTAAAGTTACGCATGAACTACAAACTTCCCGTTTTAATGTGAAGTTTAAAGAATATCTTTCAAATAATAATCTTGACATTGCACAAATGCACACATTGCTTATATAATATTTTGCAAATGCATGTTAGCGTATTAAGATTTTTGAATTACGCTCGGTTAAGTAAATAGCTATGCCGACCTTCGCTGAGTGAAAAATAAAGCCGTTTATATAATTCGTATCCTTGCTTAGGAATTAAATCTTAATTGAAGGTTAACAATTGATAATTACATTAATAGAATTCAGGTTTTGGCACCTACTTTTAAAATCAGGGGTAAGGTTTTTGGAAATAATAATTTTCAAATGCAATTTATGAATGTGTGAAGTAGGTGAACATGAACTATCGCTCAGTTTATATGAGCTCAAAAGTTACCTGTGTAATCCTGCTGTAAATAATAGTCCTATTAACGTCATCCAATAAACCATGGCAACCGAGAATAGACAATCTATTGCTCCAATTAACCTATCTTTTAAGAACGGGATTGCTAATGAGAATGTACCCCTTTCGTTAATAAATAGACCCAGCATTTACAACTGTATTGTAAGGTCTAACGCCCCTAATTTAGCTTTCTGGCTGTAATCCAATGTCAGAGGGCAGGTATATGGAAGTCAGAAAAGTCACACCTGGGGATCTCGAAGAAGGTATATAGACAACAGATCGTTGGGCATGTATGTGGGTACAAACAGCTACAGGTCCGTATTCGAAGATAATATTTGTAACGAACGGCAGTTCACAACCGACAACAATTTTTTATTTGAATTCGGGTAGCTTTCTCGACAAAATATACAAAAGTTTCTGAAAAAAGGTAGTATAAGGGTAATGTTGATTAATCTGTACCGATTGGATATAGCTTCTAAACTACTTATTTGAATTAATTGATGATTCAGAGTAAGATTATCTTACATTATCCTATCAAAATGCTCAACAAAGTGTGTGTTAATTCATTTTCATAATCTTTCAACAGGTCCAGGAAGTACGAGGGATGTCTTTTAAGTTTTGCATATAGAAACATATTAGGCCGCGCGGATGGAACGTCAGTGAATCTTAACCTCACTCTTTAGTAAACTTAAATTCAAAGTTTCACAACAATACGTGCAATGTTCTCACACTACAGTGAATTTTTAAGTGTCACCAAGTCATAAGAAAAATGGAACTCTACCGAGAACATTTTCGCGCCATAATTTATTACAACTTTCAGAGACAATTATCGCAACAAGAATGCCTTGCTGAGTTAGTGTCTGTTTTCGGCAACGAAGCACCACATCAGTCGACAATTTCCCGTTGCTATGGAGAATTCAAACGTGGACGGGTGAGTCTTAGCGACGATCCCATGGTGGGTGCACCAAAAACGGCAGTCACCCAGGAAAACTCATAATTGAAGATATACATGTAACATATCGTGAGATTGAGGCGTCCTTGAAGATCTCAGAGACCTCAATTCAAAAAATTTTACATGAAGAATTAGGAGTAAGAAAATTAGTTTCTCGTTGGATACCCCACCTGTTGACTGAAGAGCAGAAAGCAGCCAGGGTTAATTGGTGTCAAAAAACGCATGACCTTTTTAATTTCGGAAACTCAAAAATGTGTACAGCATTCTTAGTGGTGATGAATCGTGGATCCTGTTTGGGTGTTCCAAGCTGAAGAAAAGCCAACAAAAGTCATCCGTTCTCGAAGTGTTTCGAAAAAGATGGTCGCCATATTTGTGTGAAAAGCGGGTCATATTGCAACAATTATTCTTAATGAGCAAAGAACT
Organism: Acanthoscelides obtectus; assembly: GCA_963669975.1. Lineage (NCBI taxonomy): Eukaryota > Metazoa > Arthropoda > Insecta > Coleoptera > Chrysomelidae > Acanthoscelides > Acanthoscelides obtectus. The sequence continues at coordinate 39,340,011 of CAVLJG010000005.1, forward strand.
GTTACTGCGGATTGGTATACCACCATTTGTTTGCCAAAAGTCATCATCGAGCTTCGAAAAATCAACCCCGAAATAAGAATCATCCTCCACCAAGACAATGCAAGCTCGCACACAGCCCAAAAAACAAATCAGTATTTAACGGAAGAAAAGTGGAATTATTGGACCATCCTCCATATAAGTCCTAATGATTTCTTTACTTTCCCGAAAATTAAAAACAGACTGCGTGGTCAAAGGTTCCAGTCACCAGAAGAAGCAGTTGACGCATTCAAGAATGCCGTTTTGGATCTGTCAGCAAACAAGTGGAATAAGTGCTTCGAAAATTGGTTCGAGCGCATGCAGATGTGTATTAATCTTCGTGGAGAATACTTTGAAAACAATAAAATCATTTAAAACTACCTACCGTGTTGTTTTATTTCCATACGCAAACCTTAAAAGATATCCCTCGTACCTTCGCATCTGCTCAAAAAGATACTCTGATCCGTTTTCTTTGACCAATATTATGCAAAAAGGACCCCTTTTAATGAATCTGCATGTTGCCAAGCCCAAAATTGAAACAATGTTAACAAATAAATTTCAAAATTTGTTGTTGTTGTTTTTTAGGCTATTTATAACAAAAAAAGTTACTAAAGATTTTTCTGTGAAGTCGACAGTCGATAGACAAACCAAGGTGTTCAAATCAAAATCGGCTGAATTTTGTTGAAAATCCTAAAAAGAAAAAATAAATATCACCACCCAGACCCCTCCGTCACCCATGTCATCAAAAATTGAATGGTCCCCTGGACTAAATGGAGATGGTCCTTCGGGAGAGCCATGAAAGCAGATATGGTAAACCATGTCACTACTCAGGAACCGGAATGACCGATGATTGTTGGGCTATCTCCAAATCACGTCTTTAATACAAATAAGATAGCGTGTCTGTCACTGTTCTTACGGAACCTTAAAATGAGTCCGGTCCTCTAGGAACAGGATGTACGTTCCCAACCGAGTACGAAAGGACTGAGCTAACTGTAGTTATCCTCATTAGTCAGTTGGATGCACAAGCATAATGCGGCATGCCCTAAAAGGGATGATTTTTAAGTATAGGCGGTCAGCTTGGGCTGAAAGCAATGATGCGCACATCTTTCGTTCAGCTTATGTCTATTTCATAGATGCAGGGGTGTCGTACACAGGGGAAAAAGGCTGATGTGAGATTCATCTCTGACTTTTATACCTACAAGGCTGTTATGCAAAAACTTTTTTAAATTTTGATAGGTAAACAATATTAGAGCACGGAAGTAATACTTACGTTATCTGTTGACAAATTTCACAGTGATATGGTTCTTACTTATGATTTAAGAAAAACATTGAATAGGGTATAGTCATAAATGGAACTATATTCTTAAAGGTTGATGAACATATACAGAGACAAATAGTTTTGCTGGATTGTAGAGTGTCATACCTAAAGTATGAAACATACTTTTTTCAATTTGTTATGGCGGTAATTTGTTATTCCAGACGATTCAAATATACAAATTTATTTTTTATCGAAAAGCCGAAAACAGTATGTAATAGTAGCCAAAAACTAAAGTGTTCATAGTGGTCAATATCAAGAAACGGATTACATTAAACATGCTTAAAAATTTATGCAAATTTTTATTTTCATCAACTTTCTTTAAATTAATCTTATTTGACTAACTCTCTAGCACCATATGATCTTCGCTATATATATAGAAGGAGCCATTAGAAAATAGAGATGAAAAGCATAAGAACCCATCCAAGTCCTGAATTAATATATGTTATATGCCCTTATTAACTACGCAGCTATTAAGTTAGCAGACAATGTTGCTCCAGACACTGCGTTGGCTTAAGATAACTTCTATCAGTTGCTTTCCTCGTGTCTCTATTGTCTATTGCTTGTCCATTGTTCGTTGTATATTTTTTGCCGATTCTTAGTCAGCACCTTAAATTGTATAAATAGTCTCCCGGCATTTGAAGTGTGTTCAATAAGGTGTTAGATTCCGTCATAGTCACTTATAAACCTTTGTAATTTGTAACTAATGGTCTGTATGTACGAACCCGAAGAAGTTTTTTGAAAAGTCTTTTCCAAAGTCATATTAAATTTACATGGCGCTGAGAAACTTGTATTTCATGGCTTACTGAGGTATTTGGGAAAAACTAAAATATTTTAAGGAAAATGAAAAAAGTACCATTGAATGAAAAAGTTCATTGGCACTTTTTAGACACGGCATGATGGTGTTTTTAAATTTTGTAAATTTTGTGACCGACGCGACGTTTCGTTTTTGAGAAACCATCAACCTTGTTTTTTTTTCATATTCATAGATGTATCACATATTACGTTTGTTTCCTTAGTTATACAGAAAAATGTGTTTTTTATTTTTCCATTTTATTGCAGGCTTTGAAGGCAAATGCTTGATGTAAGATCATGTGATTACTGGTAGATGCATATTACATAATACAAGATATACGATGGAGTGAAATTTTATAAAATGATTCTTAATCTAGCGATGCGTTGAATAACGAATACATTTTTAACATTATTTTTATTTTATTCACAATAGATGTTCAAATAGGTTGCCATTATTTTCTAAACATAAACATGATCTTCTAACAGTAGAATTCAAAACATTACGTAACATTTCTGGTACATTCATACTAAATGCTTCCATTACACATTCTCATGCTGATCAACTTGGTTCTTAATAAAACCTCAAATTGAAAAGTCCAAAAGAGTTGAATACGGGCAACGCCCTGGCCAGGCCACTTCACTGGAGGTTCCAATCCGGGAAATCGCTGAGAAGGATACTCTCGAACTTGCCTTCTGCAGTTAATGAGTTGTGGTAAATAATTGGACCTAGTATTTTGGTACTTAGAATTCCACAACACGTATTAAACCCAAAACGTTCTTGATATTTTTTTGATCGCTCATTTTCTTGAGCCCAGTAATGAGTGTCGCGGCGATTAAAGTTATTATTAGTCATCGTGCTGTCGTCGGACCATATTATTTGTGAAGAGAAATTAAAATCTTTTCACTTGTACATGTGCACCACTCTCAAAACTGCTAGCGTCGTACGCTATCCTCTGGTCTAAGACCTTGGCAAATCCTGAATTTATAGGGGTGATATCTATTTTGACGCAAAATAAATTGGGCTATGGATTTGACTACTCCTACATTTCTCTCAATTTGTCTAGTTGATACCTCGGAGCTCTCAACAACTGCTTGTAAAACACGATTTTGAGTTTCCTCTAAAGATTCCTCTTTTCGAGACGTAAGAGGCTTTTTGAATGGACCAGCGCGTGTCTCGTCTGTAAATATTTTTCTAAACTTTACGGGCAATTGTACGGGGAAATCAATGATGTGTAAAATATGTACTAATAGATGCATAAAATTACTAGGGTTGAAAGCGAATGAATATACTGCCGCCAAGAAATGGAATATACCTTCCCCCACACCCTCCGACCCCTAATTTTAGCCTCCACAAGACTTTTTCTGAAAATGGTCAGGAGCCTCTGAAAAGACAAAAAGTTAAGTTTGAGTAACTTGTATTTTTTCGTTTTTTGCTCTTCTCGCCGCCGCCACTGGACCGATTTTTAAAAACAACAAAGCTTTTTTTGCCCTTTGTCATAGTAGCCACCTTGTGTGAGAATTTCTTGAAAATCCGAGCGGTACTTTCCAAATTATAGACGGGGCAATGACTAGCGGACAAACAAATCGACAAAGCGGCAAACAAATCGACGGAAATGAGTGTAATGTGATGTGCATGCCATACAACAACCAAAAATATAATATCTCATTTTCAATAATTTTTGCGATTACAACAGTTCCCGCAAGGTAGGCGCTGGTAGTAAAAGTGAAAACATTCAATATACTTTTTTAGGCAAAATATATTCCATCTTAATAAAAAATTAGAAAATACTCAAGTTGAGACTAATTATGCATGTTCAAGCTGTTTTCCATTTTTGGGACGTAACCGAAATATTAGAGGTTCAAAGATTCTAGAATGACATGTTCCATTTTTCGAATTTCGCAAAAGTTGCGAATTCCTTCAATTCAGTTTTTTGTGCTGCTGCACCTGATTAGCATTTAGATAGTCATTTAGCCAACATATGTAACCATTATACCATTTAACCATTATTCGACTTCTTATGGAAAACTTTTTCCGACGCGCATTTTTTAAAGGGCTGCGAAGACGTTGTGTGTAGCACCATGCCCCTTCCCATCAGACAATAAAATGGCGGCTATATGCAGACACATGGCCTCTCGTTTTGTCACTACATGGCTTTGCGACTAAATAACTGCCTCATGGGGAGGATTATGCCCTTTTAAAGGGTCATGTCGGCCGCATGGTCGCGCGTTTCACCAGAAACGATTAGGGTGGACTGGGATTAAAAATATGCGTACGACTGGTTTTCAAATGACATTACCGTTGAAAAAATCTGGATTAGCGTTAGACGCACACCAGTCGGCTCACACATTGTCTGTTTTTATTCATAAGTATACATAATTAGTTTTACGCCTGAAGGGATTTTTAATTAAAGGAACATCGAAATATAATAATAAAATAAACGACTTTTATTTACGGAGAAGTTTAGCTACAAGCACTCCTCCAGTTAATTATTGAAAACAATTAGCACTAGAATATTGAAAACAATTTTAACGAGATACTTTTCCAAAATTTAAACGAAAATTGCAAATTAAATACAGCGTACACATGTATGTACAAACAACTATAAAAGGTTTATATATAATATGCAGAAATATGATTAAATATGGTTGATCTGCATACTGGGAGTTAATTCAAATTTGAGCGTCAAAGATAATTTGTTTAATTTGCTTCTGGAAATTATTAAATTGCTTACCAGTCGATGGTAGTGCATTATACAGATTGATCGGATTATAGGTAAAGCATTTATGAAATACAGAAGCTTTGTAAAGAGGTGTAATTAAAATGTCAGTGAATCGAATGTTTCGTGAATGACTATGCTCACGAGATATCAATTTATTTAAAAAAATGAAAGAGTCGAAGTATGTAGGAGTTTGTGAACATAGCATAATAAATGAAACTTAAACAACCTTAAAATATTTAACTAGTTAGTGCAGCCATTCGAAACGTGAAGTATTATGATCATATTTTCTTAAGTTGAAAATCAATCTACAACATAAATTTTGAATTTTTTTATAGACGTTAGCAGAAACTGAATCTAGAAATGGATAGTATTCTAAATCACAATATGTGATTTTTTTATATTATTGAAGTTTCATAAACAGTTTTTTAGGATCTAAAATTAAGTACGTCTTAAATAAAAACGACGTAAAACAGTAAAACAATTTTTAGTTATATTATTTACATGAGAAATAAATTTGAGATTTTCATCTACAATAAACAAACCTAACTTTTTAACGGATTCTTCTATCTGAATAGCATGGCAGTTTAAAGTAATTCTCAAATTATTTTTAATAAGGAACCTTAGATTTTTAGGAGGAAAAATAATAACTTTGAACTTAGAGGGATTATAAGAAAGTGTAACAGATACGATTTTTATTTTCACTTCTGAAATGGTTTGGTGACACAAAAAACTGCGTAAAAAGGCTCTAAGAATACTTTGTTAGCTATGACTACTGACATGAGATTGCTTTTTTATCTATTCATTTCAGCCGTATGAGATCGTGTCTCTTTATTTTGAGGAAATCAAATCGAATTTTTGCGTGATGTCAGATAATAAGGTGCTTTTCAGTTGTATTTGGTTATGGAGTGATGCTCCCCAGCTGCTCTAGAAATACGGAATGGGAATACAACGTGCAGTGGAGTGGTACTGGTGCTGAGCACTACAGGGTTACTCGGGTTTATTCCGAGTAACTCAATTGGGTCACTGGAAAGCAGCTCTTATTTCAGTGTGATCGTAGAAAGGTTTTTCAGCAAACAATGCTTACTTGATTGTATGGGACTGTTTTAGAAGCTAACTAATCAGTTGCCCGTAAATTCATTTTTAAAGTTGTGGTTAACTAACTACTTGAGGTGTACGATGATTAAAAAAATATTGGAGGAAAGCTGATCAGAAATAAACATGGATCTGACTAGGAAAATCGCGAAAAACTCGATGATTTTCTGGTTCGTTTTTTTTTTAGTTCAATAAATTTATTGTATCTACTACTACTACTACTACTACTATACTGCTTTTCACAGGTTGTCAAAGTTGAGGGTTTTTGTAACTAATTATCAAAACATTATAATACGTTATATCAATCTGCTTCTTTTGGAATGGTCTAACTGAATGTCTAATAAAATATAATGCATTCAGATTAATTAAAATTGACAGATTTTAACATTTGTTTTCGAATGGAACGTCTCAGATTTTATTCCATATTCGGATAGATTCTTTCAAGAGAAGAAAATTGATATACTATATACAGCGTTTTGATGATTGGTCGTCGTCGACTCAATGTATAAAAACGCTCAGCCTCGACTGCCTGCCAGTTCAGCATTTTGAAGGGTTGGGATTTTATATTCTAGAGTTAAGTACTTCTAAGAAATAGTTTGCCTGAAAATTGTAAAATGGTCTGGATATTATCAATCTTTTGTACTATTCTAGGGGGTGAGCCCAGCGCCGCCCCCTTCATATTATACACCACTGAATCTAACATTATAACATGCGTTTTGAGTGTTAACGTTCGGTTTATCAGAACATTTACAGTTAATCTCTGATTGAAAAACCGGGTCCTAGTAATATAACCAACAATGAAAAGCAACGCGAAAATACCAAACGATTTGGCTACCAAAATATGTTGTATATTCACTACCATGAAATGTCAACTTTTAGTTCTGTGAGCCTAATAGTGAATGAAATTTGCTCTATTCATACATCCTTTTAAGATTTTCGATGGTATGGTGTTCCTTTATATTCGTTGACTGTGGCTAAACATAGTTAAATATCTTCATTGAAGGCCTGTCCGGATAATATTGTTGTGTGATTTGAAAGGGACAATTTGTCAATTCCATCTCACATTCCGTGACCGCTGGGATAAGGTATAACCTGAGGTGACAAAGCGATATAATCACAATACAAATGACAATCGTGTCATCGAATGTATATCAAAGATCTTTGAGCTATTCATTAAAAGATAAGTAGATAGTTTCTTTTCCTCTTCGTAATCTTATCTATCGAACATATCAATAATTCACTGTACCACCGCACCATTTTCAGTAAAGATTCTTGGTATGTATCTCTACATTGAATCAGGTTTGAACTCTCTCAGATGTTAGAACCGCAAAAAACTTAAAGTAGTCCGATATCGTATAAGTAAATTACGTAGAATAAAGGATTACCATATCAAAATGGAAAGCGATATAATATGGGACATACACAGGCCAACATTTGATTTAGGAACAATTACTGGACCCCACTGGGGTATGGTTTTTGGAGTCGCTCAACTCAATGGCGGTCGGTTGACCTCCATTACATCAGGTTTGAGGTCATTTTATGTTCAGATTTAGAAAACATGATTAAAATATTTTGGAAAATGTATATTATTGTTTTTGTGTCGCTGAATCGTTGTTCTGACCGGCGAGGTTATCCACTTTAACCCTAAAATACCCTATCGATGGTTTTGCTGGTTAAAACAAACGCCAGATTTCGATTTAGCTACTCCAGAATCCTACATGTGACGGTTTTCAGGTGGGTTTCACTTTTACACACGGTGGCCTTGGAATAATTTTAGTTTGACTTCTTAGATTAAATGTTGAATATCTATGTATTATCAGATATTTGTTTTACACAAAAAATGTGAAGATTATTTTGAGGCTTAGGATCGAACAGTAGAACATTATATACTACACTAACTGAGCTGAATATAGTCTATAGACACATTCTTAAAAAAACAGACTCCCACGACTGTTCTGCTTCAGTTTAGGATACCGTACAAACAAGATTTACTTTTGGACTACATTTGTTAAGTACAGAATAGGAGCTGCTACAATACAAGAAAGGCACAAATATAATCACAAAAAATCCTGACATGTTAGCATTACTTCAGCATTGGTTCTGCGATTTTTACGTCTATTTACAAAATAAATAAGATACAAATCTCACTACAATGGGAGGCATAACGTACGAACTGGCATATGCACTGTGAAAATTCTAAAGGAGGATTACAGATCACAGCTGCACGCCCTTCTCATGGACGTAGCATCCAAAAAGTGGTAATGGGTAAGTGACAAATGCTTATGCCGTTCAAGCCGAGAGCAGTGCTTTCGTCTTTCTTAAGATCGCGCAATGACGGGCTGACCATAGTTTGACATTGGTAGCGTTAGACGAGAGCGCTGTTCCAGCTACTTTTGAAAGCAGCTGAGACCATATTCAGCCCAACTGTATTTCGTAGATAGAGAGACATTTATTTTCAACATGCATTTTCGCACCCAATAACACGAAATGCCTCAAGCAAATCAGCACAAGGTAGAGCGCATGCGCATGCATATCTTGTGGTGTCACGTTTGAAAGTTGTGCAGAATTGTACAGTCGTATTTGTGGAAAAATTCTTGAATTTAAATAAAAAACGTGGAAAACCAGAATATACTTGATGCCTGCGATATGATGTGGTAAAAAATTCATTAAGAGCACAGATCACGTTAAGTTTTACGTTACGATCAGAAAATTGCAAAACCGACCAATGCTCTAAAAAAAGCATGACGTGATCACGACTTTGGGCAACGGTTTGTAGCAACATGGACTCACGGCGCTAGCCGTTAAGCCACTGTCATGTAGTAGCAGTGGTAATAGTGTGGGAACTAGGCCATCTTTGACCCTTTTTGGCGTCACCGTAATACTAACACTGTATCTCCCTGCAGACATTCGTCAGAAAATTTCTGACAAAAGAGCTGCAATTAAGCAAGCGAAGATGTCTTGTCACCCAGATGACATTCACAGACCCACGAATCTTGTTCATGAAGTGAGAAATGCTCTTCATGAATTCCGTAATGAGCAATGGAGCGACTTTCTGTCGGGGATGCTTGACTCACGTATTCCTCGCTGGAAAGTTGCAAAGTCGCTCAGAAACGGAAAGCGGGAACAACTCTCGCACATCCACGGTCCTAGGGGCATAGTTAGTGGCAGTAGCGCCTCCCTTAGTGATTTTTCCTCAGAGGAATCTTCAGAAGATTCCTCAACTGAAGAGCTGCATGGTGATATTAAAGACATCAAGGTGCGTAAAGCACCTGGAGAGGATCGAATCACTAATAAGGCGCCTTCGCGGAAATCCTTAACTTATCTCGTGACAATAATCAATGCCATGCTAAGGAACCAGCACTACCCAACGGCGTGGAAGACTGCTGATATCATAATTATTCCAAAGAAGGTGGGTTCGATATTCCCCAAGGATTACCGCTCCTTCTAAACTCGCTGAAAAGGTGATTCTACGTCACCTTGAAAATTTCTCGTCAGACCACAGTGTGATTCCTGACGTGCAATTGGGCTTTCGGTCTGAGCATAGTACGGAGCTACAGGCCATAAGGTTTGTTGAACGAGTAACCAGGGAGTAACGAAAGTACTGGCATCTTGCTTCTGGATGTCTCAAAGGCATTTGACAAGATGTGGCACAAGGGCCTTCTCTACAAATTGATCCATAAGGGCTTCCCCTTCTCGCTCATAAAACTTTTGAAATCCTTCCTCGAGGGTAGGAAATTTCGGATCAAAATTAATAACGTTTTGTCGACAACACGGCCCATCAAAGCCGGTGTCTCTCAGGGTTCGGTTCTTGGACCAGTCGTATATTCACTTTTTATTCATGACTTTCCTTGCCCCAGCAATTGTGAAATCTATCTCTATGCTGATGACACTGCCCTGGTGGCCCAGTCGTGCTCTGGGGATCTAGTTCACGACAGGCTGCAAAGTGCAGTGGACGAGGTATTGGAATGGGCGAATCGGTGGCTGATCAAAATTAATCATTCGAAAACGCAGGCAATCTATTGTACTAAAAAACGTAGCGGCGCCCGTCTGAGGTTTCAGTGAATGGAGCTCGGGTACCACGGGAAAGCTCTGCTAAGTATCTCGGTGTCACTCTTGACAAGGGAATGACCTGGCAGAAGCACACTGAAGCGATAAAAACTAAATTCTAAATCTCGTTTCGGCAACTCTACCCTATGCTATGTAGAACATCAAAATCTAGTTTGATCAACAAAGTTCGGCTATACAAGATGGTTATTAGACCAGCGATCACTTACGCTCGTGAGGCTTGGTGTTTTCTCGATAAAACGCATTTGCGTAGCCTGCAGGTTTTGCAGAACAGTACCCTGCGTACAATCACTAACGCCCCATGGTATGTTTTCAACGAGACCCTTCACAGAGACCTTGACATCCCTTACCTAAGGGACTACATCAAACAACAAGCGCAGCTACGTTATAGACAAACGGAATCGCATAACAACCCTTTGTTGTGCGAGTCAGTAGAGTACACAGTCGAGCTAGGTTCGCAAGCACACAAGGCCCTGACTCGCACTGTGAACAAAATTAAATCGTGCGACTTTAGGTCCAACCAAAATTATAATTTTTCTTCAAATACCAATCCCAAAATTAATTTTAGGATCAATTTAAAATTGCCGTATACTAATTAGCAATGCTAAGGCACCCCTCAAATTGACGCACTTCTTTTTTCTTTGCTCTCCCTCCTTCCTTCCTTCCTTCCTTCCTTTCTTCTTCCCTTCTTTCTCCCTGACTTTGTTTGGTATCTGGGCAACCAGACCTGACAGACCTACTGACTTACACGACTTCAACCAAGAGCAAAGGTGCTACGGACCGCGCTGACAGACAATGACGAATAGAAGACTAACACTGTACTACTTCACGAGCCATACAATGGTAAATGATTTAATAAATCAGCTAGGCAAGGAATTAACTTCCTAGGCGGAGATTCGTACCCGCGAGCCCGGAGTTGATAGCTCGACGCGCTAACCAGCGAGCTACCGAAGCTGCCCCAGCCCCTGTTATAGTTTTCACCTACGTTCATGGCCTTAAAGTACAGATCCCCTTACAGCCAATGTCAGATTTCACCGCGTCCAAGAGACACATATCCGCGTTTACCATTCACCATGCACTGTGATCTTATGTTGACAGGGACTTCACTGACATGGGTCCATATTAAATAATGAACTTGCAGACTTTTCAACGCACACTGTATTATCTGATGGTATATTATCCTTAATGTCACTGCAGTCCCTTCTGTCCTCTTTATAGGGATGGGTCGGTTTGTAGTAGGGGACGTTGTGAGCATAGTGTGGTTATCTTTGATCGTGCGTTGAGTAAATTATTTTAATAGATCTCTTACCTAGGATAAATGATAGTTGCTATGCTTTTTTTAGTTGTCTGAGAGACTAAGCCCAGATCATGATCATGAGTTACCAAAAAGCTCGAAACAGATGCCCATGGTTGGCTCTCTGGTCAGACTGACGAAAGCAGCAGGTTCAACATAATATAAGCCAGAATCGTCAGCCGTCTAGTGGTCACAGTGCTGACTGCGTTATCAAATGCGAACTGAGAACTTTATAGTTCTGACCCACAGCTGCTATACACTCTCGCAGTGGTTGATTCTGGTAGCAGATGGCGCCGTGCGCTGTCTTATTTAGATAGATCTCATACATTGAACTGAGGATAGTTGCTATACGTTCCTTCGTTGTCCCAGAGGCCAAACTAAGACCATGCTGATGAGCATGGCAAATAATGACGATTTCTTAGTTTCATAGCAAAAAAGTCATTTATAAAAAATCGATCATCCTTCAGGGATCTATATCTCTAAAATGACGCGGCATTTCAGAACTAGTTAATAAAATAACCCTAGACTTTTTCCGAAGAATCACGGCTTGTTTTTTAGTTTTTTCTTGATCATGAGGAGAAAAATAGACGGTGGTGATACCCAGTTGCACTGTACTATCACGTAAGTGGTATCAGAGCTGTGACATATCTAGGGTTGCAGCGTGATTCAATTACGTCTAGTGGGACGCCATTTTGTTGCTCTTCTGGCCGCAACATTGACATGTCTTTATTAAGTGGATGGGATAAAATATAACTGTGGGGTGCAGTGTAAATCACAAAAGTAAATTGAATCTTGGATATACAATCATGACGACGATTTGTCATTTTTTATTGTGCGCATATGTCCTTTATTCTGTTTTTACCGACTGTCTGAAATGTGAATAATTTTAATTTCATTATGACAGTTATGATGTTTTCTTAGGGTTTAATAGCTTCCCTCCAATCGCAGTTGTTGGAAAGGTATTAAAAATGCTTTGAATCAATATGACCATACCATATGCACAAACAATAACATATGACAAAAATTGTTCATGATTATCAATACCTAATATATAATGCAAAGAGAATTCTTGATTTCTCATTGCCACTTGCAAAAGGTTAGGAAAACCGAGATAAGTAAGTATTAGTAATATATATTGACCGACTCAAAAATTATAACATTTTATTTCTAGATCAACTTTCCGACTTTTTGTCTTCTAGATAAATCAAATATATGTTATTGTACAGAAGAAGATTACTATTACTATAGTAAAGAATATCTGTCAATACATGTAGTTTTATTGGCCAGACTATCATGGAGGATTATCGACAAGTAAACCACAAGATAAATTTCAGATGTTACATTCAGGAAAACATATGAAATGACTCTTTGTTTTTGGGAGTTCAAAGAATAAGCAATAGTTCTTGGTTCGTTGTGTCCATCAAGAACATATACCCGTATAACAAAACAAATAAAGCAAATTATCCACTCTGCCTGGACTCCCACAAATACAAGAATATTATATGTAAATATATGAACTGAATAGAACCATTACGGACGCTCCCAAATTGTGGATATTGACTTATATTATTATCTCTGATAGTATACATTAGTGTAGTTGTTCTTATGATCTCGCAATTTTGCACAAACTAATTGATGTTTTCCAACCAATTTTTCCTCCATATAGGTACTATCTGCACCAAAATACCAAACATGAACGACAAAAGTCGCTTTTCTAAGGAATTTAGTGTTTCTGATTCAATCTTCCATATTCATATGACGGGAAAGTCCTTCGCATGTACGTTAGATACCTTGAAAATCCATTCGTTTCGGTAATACAAAGTCATAATAATTGTAAGCGCAAGACCTATCTTGCAAAATGAATCTTTTTCTTGGAAAAATATATTTTATTGCCTGGTAATCGAATAAGCATGTAAATTTGCCTACAACTGCATGTCAGTTATGGAAAAACACACGAAAGTTTCTACATACCTCTTCCAGATGACCGATTCATGGTTTGGACGTAAATCAGTAAATTCGCTTTGTCCATGGTGTTCGCTTTGCCCAGGTTGTTCGCTTTTCCCGGGGTGCTCTTTTTTCCGGGATGTTCGCTGTGGCCGGGGAATTTGTTTTGCCCGGGGTGTTCGCATTACTCGAGGTGTTCGCTTTGCCCGTAGTGTTCGCTTTTCCGGGTTTCCTTTAATGTTGTTTCGAGAGTATAAAAATATAGTCATTGAATTTTTCCTAATTTAACATTAGTGGCCAACATATAATTTACCATATTTATTAGCTTGTTCGACCATTCTTTACTGATGATAGTGCCTATGGATATCTTTATAAATAGACCATCTTTTATAGTGAATTTCAGCTGGTAATATCTATAATCTATAAAGAACTCCACAAAACATATTTCACCGATGAAAGACAGGTTCCGTAAATGAGGACTTACGCTATATGGTTACTCACTAGTGCCAGTATCCTTCTTCTCTCACACATTGCTACTTCCCATACCTCTTATAACGTTGAAGTGGTTACACACATTATAGGGGAGAAGAGCGATTCATAAAGACTACATACAATTGCCACAAAGTCCTCCGCGTGTTTATAGATGGCATGGATGGGTATACCACACATTGCGTTCAAATACTATAGCCAAGGTACTCATCTGAGATCCACGGAAACGCATAAGAGCCCGCATAAACTTGTTTTTTAGGTGACTACGAATATTCCCGTGAGATTTTATTAAGGTTCAAGTATCTACCGCAGCTTAATAATTTATCTAGAAGGTATTTATTTGAAAAATAACCTTGTTGCTCATTGTTAATAGTTTCGATGAGATAATGTAAAATTAGTTCTATACTAAAGCAGCCATTTAGGCAGAGACTTAAATACCGGGGCACCGCAACTGCTTAAGAAACTAGAAGACGTGTTGTTAATCCGATGTCTGAACTCTCTAATGTTAGTAGAACTCTCAGGCATATTGTTCCACAATCTCGACTCTCCGGGAACAGAGGAGTCGTTGTACCGATCAGTTCTGAATGTACCAGGTTCGACGGAGTTGGGGTGGGAGGCAAAAACCTGGTAGGTCCGTCTCGCAAGCTCCCCTTTGGCATGGCGGTGAATGGGTCGGTGCAAAAGGGTCCCAAAACTGCGATTGATTCTTATTTTCTTATCTTCTTTTTCCTTTGTACACGTGGCAATCAAGCTCTCGGTGACTCCTATTGGTGAAAGTACAGTACTGTCTTAAAAGCATGAATCTGTATCAGATTGTTGCGTTCTTAAGTGGCGATAATTTCCGGATTTCTCGTCAGAGAGTAAGTCGCCAACTAGTATTCCTCTCTCCATCTCATCAGCAGAGATCGGCTTGACACACTGAATTCCTGAGTGTAGAGTGCTGTCATCCGCAAAGCTGAGATTGATCTTACAGGACATGAGGTGTAGTTGATATCTAGTGGAAACAATATTGGGATCAATTCTGATCCCTGGGAAACACCCGCGTTGATATTGTGGGACGAAGATTGGAAACCGTCAACTACGATGGATATCTTGTGGTGAGAGAAGTCTGGGAGACCACAGGATGGCAGTTTGCAGAAGAGGGCAGCATGCCACATCTGATGATATTGTTTAAAATACAATGACATACTAATATAATGAGGTGTATGAGATCTTGTAAATACAAGGACTAGGACTAGAGTAAAAATCCTTTGCAAAAACAATGGAGCGATCATATCGGCGAATCCTCGATGTACTCGTATATATCAATCGATTTATAATAATGAGTAGGAGCCTGAATAGTCTATCTAGCAGGTTGGAATGCAGTGACATCAATGAGGAGAGCTTCGAAAAACGCTTTTCAATGGCATGTCGCTAGAAATCCAGTTACTAACCATACCGTAAATTTGCTTAGGCTCAACATGATCCACAACTCAAAAAGTATACAGTTAGAATTTTTTATTTGACCAATTCACGATAGTACGGTGATCGAACAATTGGGCCAGGCATTCAGAACAACTCCAGGATAATCTGAAGGACTAGTTTCAAATGTAATAATAAACTTATGAGAAACGTACATCAATACTTTGTGGAAATCTAAAACGACAGGGCGCCATCTTGGAACATTTTTTTAAATGGAATTTTGGTCCCGCAATACCTAATTTGGTCCTTATATACAGGGTGTTTCAGTTTATTGTTGCATAACTTTAAGATTCGATAGAACTTTTAAAATTAATGCATAAAGTCTATATAAACATGGGTCGAAAAATGCGTGGCTTCCGAAATACAGGGTTTTTAAATTTGCTTTTTAAAATAGTTTTTTTTTAAATATTTCGAACAATATTTGATGTGTAACAGTGAAAATTGGTATACAAGGGTTTTTTGGTACGACAAAACGAACCATGGGCATAGTTTTACTGTAGCCGCTAGAGGGCGCTCTCTACTGTACCTGTAGTGTATTAAAATGACGAAAATTTTTTCTTAGTGCAATTTTTTGCTTTTTGAATAAAAAAACTGATTCTTCGCACTTTTCTGCAAAGCTCTCCTGTGAGTTTTCGTTATAGTTTACCGTTTTTGAGATATTTCCATTTTTTAGGTTCGATGCATTTTTAATTATTTATGGGAAAATAATATTTTTTTTACATTTTCGATTTGGGCATTACAAGTAATTAAGATGATTGTTTAGATTATGTTTTTAAACACAGCAATAATTCCTAACTCCAAATAAACACAAAAAAACAGAATATTAATTTGTTTAATTTTCCAATATTATTTTTAACAAATTAAATTAATTATTTACAACTAAAATGCTATTGGATAGTTAGGCCAAACATACAAAATCTAAAGTAGTTACTCGAAATGTAAACCCAATTGTTCAATACACAATTCACATCTACGAATGATCGAACGTGGTATAGCATTATTCAAATAAGGCCTTATTTCATCACATGCATTCCTGATTCTGTCTATTAGCATATCTCTTGTGCTTACGGGAGTCTGGTACATTTTGTCTTTTAGAAATCCTCATACAAAGAAATCTAATGGATTTAGGTCAGGGGATCGTGGAGGCCAGGAGACTGGTCCTCCAAGGTCGATCCATCTTTCTGGATAATTTTCGTCCAGCCAGTTTCTAACTATTCTCGAATAATGACCTGGACAACCATCAAGCTGGAACCAGGCCAATCTTCTTAAATCTAACATAACATCATCCCACATATTTGCATGTTCAGTTTTTAAAAATTCCAAGGTCGCAGCATTTAAGCTTGCAGGCAAAAGGTAGGGTCCAACTAGTCGATTACGGTAGATACCAATCTACATGTTCACACTAAATTCATGCTGAAAATTTCTTTCCTGAACTGCATGCGGATTTTCATGCGACCAAATACTATATGTTGATTATGAAAATTTACCACTCCACGTCTAGTGAAGCATGACTCATCGGTCCATAAAACGTTACTTAAAAACTCCCTATTATCATCAGTTCTATCAAGAATCCACTGACAAAATGTGATTCTTCGTTCTCCGTTCCCTGGCTGTAGTCCTTGCACAGGTTTCAACAGACAACAAAACTAACTGTCAACTAATTGACGTTTAACCTTATTCTGCTTTCAATTTCAAAAATATTTGCAGGCACAGCCTACTTCTAAAAATTATCGAGATACTGACTTTTTAACGTTATTTTATCATAAATAATTAAAAATGCATCGAACCTTAAAAATCGAAATATCTCAAAAACGGCTAACTATAACGAAATTTCACAAGAGAGCTTTTTTATGTTGAAAAGTACGAAAAATCAGTTTTTTCATTTAAAAAGCAAAAAATTGCACTAAGAAAAAATTTTCGGTCATTTTAATACACTACAGGTACAGTAGAGAGCGCCCTCTAGCGGCTACAGTAAAACTATGCCCATGGTTCGTTTTGTCGGACCAAAAAACCCTTATATACCAATTTTCACTGTTACACATCAAATATTGTTCGAAATATTTAAAAAAAACTATTTTAGAAAGAAAATTTAAACACCCTGTATTTCGGAAGCCACGCATTTTTCGACCCATGTTTAAATAGACTTTATGCATTAATTTTAAAAGATCTATCGAATCTTAACGTTATGCAACAATAAACTGAAACACCCTGTATATACTTTATAAAGCACTCATAAGGAGCTTCACATGATCCCGTTCCATTCAATAAAATACTCTAAGATGGCACCTAGCTGCCATATTGAAATTTGGAACTGTTATCTGGATGTTTTAGTATTCATGCATCATGACTCCAAAGTTTAGCTTGCTAACTTGATTCAGTCACAAAAAATATGGGTACAGTTATCGAATGAAAGGAGCACACTCTATATTCTTTGGTGAAAATGATCGCTTTTCCATTTCAAATAATTGAAATGTCGTTTATCATACGTATTTTCATTACTTAAGTCAAGTTAATAGCGTTTATACCATACAAACATGATTTTTGTCTTTGGTTTTTAATCATAATAACTGCTTCATACCCGGGAATATAAAACTAACTAGTAAGAAATCCTAATATGGCATATTATCATCTTAAGCTTTTCTGTTCACTGCACGGTATTATCGACTCTTCAAATGTGACACAAAGCTCCCTTTTCTCTTCTTCCCAGAAACACAAATAAATATCCGGTAGCTGAAAATATAAAACCGCATCTCTGTAACAAAAAGAAATCCTAAACGCAGATTTCGTGTAAAAGATCAAAAATGCAGGGATGCAGGTAAGTAATCCTCGAAAAGCCACTTCTAATGAGGTATTGTTAGCGAAAAGCTAAACAGAAAGCGGTAGTTTTGATGCTGAAGGTCTGTATTTTGGTATTGACTTTAGGTAATAGATGTTCATCTCACCGTTAAATGGCCGTTGACAAATTGATGGCACCTGCATTTTTTAGTTGGTGTTCCGACATGGTATGAAGATCACATTGAAGTAGTAGCATCACAACTAGCTAAATTTTATTCGTACGACATCCATCATTTAAAACAAGAGCGTATTCGGAGGGTATGTGGGGGGGGGGCAAACAGTTTGGGGCTCAGGTCCCCCTCCCAGAGCTCCACAGCCTACAACGTTTTTCCTGGTGTATGAAACAGCAATATTGTTAGACGAAAATACCCCTGGTTTGCGAAATAATTGTAAAGTCTGATTTTATTCATGCAAGTTGTTCAAGGGGGTATTCAAATCATGACCACATAAAATGTGCACTCCAATTTTTTTGGGAAAACTGTGTATTCAGTCGAATGTCACAAAGAATGAAAAAATGTGTGTTTGTTTCGAAAGTGTAAACGAAAAAACACTTCGAATAAGATTTTTAGGTATTTATGAGACCCACAGAATAAGACCACACGTAAAAAGATCCGACTAATAGTAAAAAAGTTATGGCCGAAAACCGAGGAAAGATGCAGGTTAGCACTTATTGGTAATGCGACGATAGATTGACGCAGATACTTGAAATTCTAAAAATTCGTAGGCTTCGTACTTCTAAGTATCGACAAGAAACTTGGAGTCGATTGGTCAAGTAGTTTTTGAGAATTTCTAATTGTTTATCCCCTTCGTTTATCGCATAAAAATAACAATTATCTGAAAAACTACTTGATCAATCGACTCCATTTTTGTTGTGGTTATTTAGTTATTTAAGTATGGAGCCCACGGATTTGAAGAATTTCAAGTAGCTGCGTGAAATTATCGTCGAATCAGCAACAAGAGACATAACCCGGCCATAACTTTTTTACTATTAGTCTGATCTTTTTACGTGTCTCCTTCTGTAGGTCTCATAAATACGTAAAAATATTATTTGAAGAGTTTCTTCGTTCCTGACAACACCTATGATTGGATCCCAAAAAACACATTTTCTCATTCTTTGTTGGGAACATTTGTTTATCAATTAGATTAGAAACAACGACTTTTTTAAGCATTTTCAACATACATACCTTTTATGGTATTTGTGACCTCAAGGTGTTTTATTGGAGTGAAGAATTAGTAAAAGATGACTATTTTTGGTCAAAAAATGATGAGTAACATATGAGTTGCATTATTTTTGGGGCGGTTAGGTTGAATTAGCTTAAACATCGCTTCTGAAGCGAGTGCCGACAAGTAACTAAAGAGCGGGGGGTGTATATCTAAGCAGCTCTTCTGAAAACAAATGCCTTCATCATAAATAGAAATAGAGAGACAGAGAGACAGAGAGAGAAAGAGGAAGAGGGAGAGAGATGGCCATTCATCATTTATTTATCGATCATTCGATTTATTGAGTATCTAGGAGCGGCTTGAGAGAAATGAGTTTTCCAGGAAAAAAATGAGAAAAAGTACTGGGTAGAAATGAGTAAAATGTGACCGAGCTGTTCCCCCCCAGAACTTTATTCTACATACGTCAGTGGTTTAAAATCAGTAAGTGTTTAGAATATTAGTATAACTCGAATTTTGATTGACAAAGTGTTGATACCATGTTACTCATTCCTGTTGGTTTATTTGTGATTGTTTTGTTACTGCATATTTTCAACCACCACTGTATCGATCTCGACAAAATATCGCCGCCTCCACCCTGCGGAGTTGTAGTTGATGATATTGTAGTGTCTCTACATTCTTGTATAATGTTTGTTAACTTTATAATTAGAATTTTTACAATATCTCTTAGGTTTACAGGCCATTATATCTGGATATAAATGGAGTTTTATGTCCACATCTCAAGAATCATAATTTTTTATCTCTATTAGCTTGCTTCCCAGTTGCAGTGCAATCTCGGTAACCATTGCATTGATTTGGATAAAATTTTGGAAACGGTACAAAGTTGTTCTTGGATTAATTATATCCAAACTTTGAGAAAAATATGGGTTGTTATAGTGTCTTGAACATCTATAATTTTCAGGTATTACTATGAATCAATAAATTGTGTCCAAACAGAAGTTCAACTTTAAGCTACGTCTGTCTAGCGTGGAGTGAAAAGCGGTGGTCGCACCATTCATGTTTAGGAAGATTTTCGCCTCGAAGGGAGGGAAGCTAGCGCTGATTAAAAATTGAAGAGAGAGCAAGTAATCAAGCAGTGCTTTTGAGAGCAAACACCCTTGTGATAACTGTAGAACGACGGGTAGGATACATCTCACGATTCAGGTCTAACAAGGTAATTTTTTAGACAAAGACACAGCAAGGTACACCATTTTCTTGAAAAAAAAAATAGCAGACTTGGGCGTCTAGGGCTCTCTCTTAATCTACCATTTTGTTTGAAATTAGTTCTTTTTTTAGTTCAGATTTTGATGGTATATATTATCGAAATCTTTGAGAGTCACGTGGACAAACAAAAAATGGATGAATGCGATTTTTTGGGAAACAAGATCGGAAACAAATTCTGTGGCTTCATCTCAACTCCAAAACATCCCCCAAATATATTTGCTGCCTTTATCGCTCTTCCTTGGACCAAAACTGGGATGACTTATGTTACTTGAATATCTAGCCGTCAAGATAGACTTCCAGAACATCAATCATTCCTCTTCAGAGGTAGTTCTCCTCGGTGATTTCAATGCCCATAATGAGCTTTGGTTGGGCTCAAACAAGACCCATGCAGCAGGTCGTGCAGTTGAAACGTTCGCTCTTACTCAGGGGCTGACCCAGCTGGTGACGAGCCTTACTTTTCCCCCCGCGTCTCGTCACATGCCAGTAGCCTGCTGGATCTCTTTCTGACCACTCAGCCTGTCCCCTACAGCACTGCTGTCCTGTACCCCCTGGGCAACTCAGACTACGGTGCTGTGGAGGTTAGGTTTCGGTCAGACTCCGCTGTGGCAGGAGAAACTCGCCAGGCCTCAAAATTTGGCATGACGGACATGCCGACTGGGAGGGGCTCAGAGACTTCTCCTCCTCATACGTCGCCTGTCTGTTCATCGATAACCGAATTATCTATGTTGGGATGGAGGAATACATTTCTCATGCAGTAAAAGTGATTAAGCCAGGGCCCATCCGCTGGTTCAACCAATCGTGTGACACTGCTTGCCAGCAGAATATCAAGGCACGCAGAACCTTCCTACAAAACCCCACTATAGAGAACAGACAAGCCGACATCGAGTCCAGAAGCAAATATATTGGAGCGGTTCGCAATGCCAAAGACCAGCACGATATACAACTTGGACACATGGTAATGTCGCAGCGCAATGGCAGTCGGACTTTTTGGACGCTGGTCAACCGGATCGAATGGCACTTCTCACACAGTAGCCTTTCACCACTTACTTGTCAGAATGTAACTTCAACACCCAAATGCCGTCGATTCAAAGGGTTCCCAACACTATGCGGGAAGTATTTAGGCGTACGACGGTTGCTCTCGTCGCTCGACATCAACACAGTTTCTGGCACGGGCCTTCACAAAAAATTGTAAATTTGCTCATGTCCAGCCCATCACAAAAAGGAGGATCTAAGACCGGCCCTTACAACTACAGGCCTATAGCTCTGTTATAAGTAAGGTGATGGAGAGATGCATAAATCGCGAGCTTCTGGACTACCTCGAACGTCACGGCTTGATTAGCAACAGGCAGTATGGTTTCCGGAACCAGCGATCCACAGGGGACCTCCTAGCTTACGCGTTCGATCAACAGTGGCACGCTGCCATCGTATGCAAACTTTCATCGTATGGCCTCCCAGAAAAGTTTTGCATGGGTGGCTGACTTTCTTTCTGGTCGCAAGATATCCGTCGTAATTGATGGGTTCTCCTCTTCATCCCACAACGTCAGCGCGGGTGTTCCCCAGGGATCGGTCTTGGCTCCGACACTGTTCCTCTTATATATCAACGACCTGCTTTCCTGTATGATCAACCCAATCCACAGCTTTGCTGATGACAGCACTCTAGATGCAGTAATTCAGAGTGACAAGGTGATCTCTGCCGCTGAGCTGGGAAAAAGAAGACTAGCGACAACTTACTCTCTGACGAGATACCTGGGGGTTATCCCCGCTTGGGGATGCAACAATATTGTACAGTTCACTTCGGCTTGTCGGAGTCCAGATCACCGAGGACTTGAGAAAAAGCTAGGCAATCTGTTTAGGGATAAGAAGTACTTTTCACGCATAACCTTCTCACTCGATATAAGGCCCAGTTCTACTAACCTTCGGCAAGTCAAAAATCGGACTAACAAAATTTCTTCGGTATAAAAAAAAGCAGATGTGTTGCTTTCGACTGGCGTGACCACACCTGAAAATCAAACGTGATTTATACGTTGAATGAGCGGTCGTGGGCTCGTCTCTTCATGACGTCACAGACAAACTCACGGAACCACGTTAGCGTACCACGCTCCGTGAAAGCGTAGCCTTAAGAATATTCGGATATTATGTTCCGTCCTCGTCGAAGTAAATATCTGGAGTACATATCATAGTACCCTCGTAGTAGTACCCAACGACCGCTTGTGACAGCGAATTTCATCTGGTTTGTGATGACCATGGAACGGAACTGTAAGTTTGAACAAGGCAGGCTGGGAAGTTGTTAAGATATATTTCTTTTACTACGATATGTATTCTAAATATTCACTTCGACGAGGACTTCACATAATTAAGATCGAACATCACTTACAGGTAAGTTAGTTTGATCATGTAATTCTAATCTAATTCTGTTGTGTTGCCCAATGTGGGAATCTGAATAAAAGCCATCAGATTATACCATTAAATCTTTATTAAAATATGTGTACATTATATACAATTTTTGACATTTATAATAGATATACGGCTTACAAAATCATGTAGTAAACTATAATGATTTTAGTTATATCACAGATGAAATTAAGTACTAAATAGCATGTTCCCTTAATAGGTGAACATCAATATTGCTTAAAATTCAGATTGAGAAGGCACTTCTGATGATGCCATAGCGTATAAGTCAGCTGATTAGAAAAATAAAGTAGGCAACAAAGGCAGTCTGATAAAACCTTGTGGCCTATTTAAATGTACTTATTGTATGTACTGCGCATGAATTTTGGATCAACGTATGCCGAGTCTGCATGTGCATGTACCACTATTGAAAAAAAAGGTTTAGCGCCTTGAAGAACATTACAAAAGTACTATAAGCTAGAAGTCTGTTGTGATTTGTACATATCACAAATTATTCTTACAATAGGTATATTTGCTATAGTTTTCCTAAAAAAAAGATCTTCTATTGTCTCACCGCTAACTGTTTTCAATGTTGGCAATAAAAGCAACAATTTTCCAAAACGTAAAGGCTGCGTAGGATAAACAGTACTAATATATTTATTGAGTGCTAATTGAGTATCATCTTGTATGCTAGCAATTCTATCACGATCTGTCAGAGTTCCAAGAGCCTGACTTGGTGAGGTATCACCAGAATTTCCTTTTTCAAATGACGTCTTGAAAAGTGCTATAGCTCGCAAACAAGTGTACTCTTGGTTTTCTAACTGAAACTGCCTCACGCTTTTAAGCACCTCTTCGAATTGCTGAGTCTTATGAAGAAAAGCAGATTTCTCTGACGTCCTATCTAGAGCTCCGCAAGAGTATACTAAAGGGGTCAAATCACTGATAGGAAGAAACTGTGCGGCACCTAGTATAAAAAGCTCCCTCCAAGTTTCTTCCAACAGTAACAGTTGGTCTTGGAGTGGTAGAGACGTAAAGTGGCCGATGCTCCTAATCCATTGGACATTCATGAACAGAAGACGGGCAGCTGACTCACATATCACGGCAGGACTGAGTAAATGTGAGGTGAACATTGTGGGCACAGGGATCGGAAGCTAGAAGAGAAAAATACATAAAAGATTGTGGGTCAAATTAGTTAGTTTCTCTTAGAAAAAAGATAACAACAAGCAAAAGGACTTACATGGATCAAGTCAGTCAAACAGATTCCCCCCCAAGGGTGCGATCTAGAAATTTCACCCCTCCCTACCGATCATCTCAAATCAAATAGTTTATTGTTCTTTCTGACACATACAATGTATAGAACTCGTCAAAATGAATACAAAATTTAAAATATAAAAACAAACAAACATAAACAAATAGTCTACAAACAATTGAATTCTCACAAAACACAATATTCCGAGACGGCGTAACAGCATTTTTTTATAAGAAACTGTTTTATTTTAAAAAATCTCGTATCTTTGGCATTTATTATATCTACGACTGGCAAACTGGTGAATTTTTTTGGCCCTAAATACCTTGGCGACTTTCTGGATACATTGTGTTTCACAAAAGATACATATAATTGGTTTCATTGTCTTTTATTTAGTCCATGAACATCTTTATTTTTCAAATAGTAAGTATTCTCTATCTTTTAAACAGTTCCCTGCAACTATGCGTACTATTTACTTTAGCAATGCTCCTGATCACTCCTTTCTGGCATATAAATATATCAATCATTGCACTTGATATATCCCAGAAGCAAAGGCCGTACTTCAGCCTCGATTCAACCTGTGCATAATATAGACTGATAAGTTGATTTTCATTCAGAACTGTTCGTAAATTTAAATATACTTGCAATGTGCTTTAAAATTTAACCATTCATCCAAATATACTCCAAAAAATATAGTGTCGTCATGTCATCTAACTTCTTCTGTACATTGTGAAATCTTACTACAGCAGTTTTCTCTGAGTTTAAAAATAATTAATTTTGTTCAAACCATTTTTCAAGATGCTCCAAAATGTCATTAAATTTAGTGACCAATACATTATCGTGAGGATCTGAAACTATAATTGAGGCATCCATCTGCATACAATGTAAAATTTATTTGGCCATTGAACAGTTGACCCAGATCATTTATATACAGTATAAATAAAAGAGGCCCTAATATACATCGTTGGGGAACTCCCATATCAATATCAATGCAAGAAGACAAGATTGCGATCACAATTACGAGCTGCGATGAGTAAACGGTCAGTTCACGATAGGTTTAACTTCTATTTTCGTTGCGTTCGACATGGGTATTGAGAATATTTATATTATCGTAAATCCATCCCCTTTCCAAATCCCTTCCCTTTCCCCTGTATCCCCTATAGTCTCGCGGTACACACGGGTGTTTAGGCCTTAGGCAGTCGTGGTGGTTCAAAATATAATGAATAGAGTAAAAAATACCTATATTTTCAAAAACAAGCTTTGATTTAACTGTTAATAAAGTGAATTAAAATTTGAAAATAGTTCTAATTCATATCGAGTTTTCAAATAAAAGCGTGTTACATCCGGGTTCCATTAGGCCGCCAAAAAATTTTTAAGTACAGCTAAATAAGATCATGTTTTCAAAAATGTATTTTTTACGTTTTAGTATTTATGCCAAATAACTAGTTTGGTAACTTCCATACAATTTTGACATGTTTCACTAATGGGACACTATAAAACTTCTTATTCTTTATTCGATATTTTGCGGCGACTACCATATCTATTTTAGAATAACGTTATTTGCAAATTGTATTTCTCCCATTAAGCCCTTTTATTTGATACCCATATCATAACGGTGACATTAGAAATCAATAATCGCCATTTAATGGTGGTCGCTATATTGGGTTACGAATGGGTCACTTTGCTTATTATGTTTTCTTCATCGATATCATACCATGAAAATGATGAATCGCCATTTTGTAGAATCCGTCATATTGGATTCAAAATGGCGGCAGTTAATTCATTTTATATTATTGCGAAAACTAATCGGGTGTACAAAATTTCATCTCGGTTAAATTCAGTTTCAAGATTTGTCCCACACCTACAAACATCAAATTAAATAAAAGCTGTCAAAAAAGCGGCCAGTTTCGCTCGTTATCTTTTTAATAAAACTACATTGTTTACAGCCAAATCACATCCATTTCAAAAAACGCAAACAAATATAGAACAACATTTACAAAAAAATTTGGTTTCGAGGCCACTAATAATGTTTAATAAGTAAGTGACAACCTGCAAATAATAATTTTAAAAGTTAATAAAGACATGACTTCACTTACTCTGGGCGACGCCATGAATGCGCTATAAGCTCCCGCAAGAATTCCATGTTGGATAGTGTGAGAGAAAACACTATCGACAGGTGGCGACATTGTTACGCTGGACAGTGGAGACGCAGACTTGGGAACTGCCAGATTCAGTGCTCCACCAACAGAAGAGATGAACATCGAATCTTGCGTTTCAAAGAAATTTGACATCTGTTGACGACGTAAAGTTGATGTTCTAGGGCCTCTTTCATGTTGCACAGCTGAAATAAAAGAAATAACCTGTAGCACACAGAAATAAATCACTGGAAAGAATATTCAGTGCTTTTCAGAAAGACCTGCCTACTTATTTTTTGAACAGGTCACATCATCAATCTAAAATTCGGGGTGATGAAATTGATGTATACTTGTAAATACTATATTTTAGCATCAAGGTCTCAATTGCAACTGCCAGGCCAATATAATTCATTGAATATAAATAGTACTATAGGGTGACAGCATTAGGGATGTAATTATTCAGGTATGAAATAACGAATAGAAGTTCACCAGTCTTCTGTGAATATGGATTGTGTTATGAAGATATTCATCTATTTTTAGTACCTTTTCCTCAAGCAAATAATACCACGCCTACTGGTGAATACTTTCAAAAATGAGATGTTATTGGATATGACATGAACACACGAAGAATCGTGTCCCTCATTTCCGTCGGTCTGTCTGCCTGTTCGCTAATCTTTGAACCGCCTCAAACTTGGAAAGTACTGCTCGGATTTGTATGAAATTTTTACCCAAGGTTACTACTAAGCTGGGGCAAAAACATGGAAAAAAGAAAGGTTGTTTAGACTTAGTTTTTTTTGACGTTTCAGAGGCTTGTGATGATTTTCACAGAATTTTTTGTAGGTGTTCACAACCAAAGGTTGAAGATTGTAGGGGGTGGGGGTAGGTATATATCGTTTTGTTAGGCAAAATAATGTATGAACTGATAGCAGCGTTGCATGGAACGTGCAGTCAACCTACTTCCTACTTGACTGCAATTTTGTACTGATATTTATTCTACTCTACAGTCAACCTACTCAACGCTATTTCTTTATACAGAAATATTTCATAATTACACTTTTTATCATTCTATGAACACTCCTCACCATCTTTATTCATTCCCGCTTCTTGACACTTGGCCAATCTACAAGCTCTGCACTGATTACGATGCGTTTTGTCAATGATGCAAGACCCTTCTTCTTTCGCCTTACAAACGTACTTCCGGTTTCTTCGGATGCTCCGTTTGAAGAAACCTGCACATCCATCGCACGCGAATATATTGTAGTGCTTTCCAGACGAGAAGTCCCCGCACACATTGCACGGTATGTCTAGAATCCTACCTGTTGAAGGAAATATTGATGAGAAAGCTTCAATTTGGAGCGGAATCTGTATTTGATTTGTTTGGGTGCCTAGCTTCCATTTATTGTATTGCGCAAACGCAACGCAAACTCAAACTGCCACACAACACCAGTGACCACTTGAATATCAGTTCATGGACAGTAAAAAAATTGACAAACCAAAAAAAAAACGATAAATATGAAAAACACTATCATGTTTTTCATACTAGCCCAGCTCTTTATTGTTGTTATTTCTCAAACGCTTAGTATCCTAGGTGGGCTAACTGGCATCTAGATATTTTCTAATACCTAGTTAGCAAGCACAAAATAAAAGTTGATTAGACGCATGCGCATTAACAAAGGAGCTGACTACTCCTGTTCTATTTTTGCAACTGCCGGGGTCTTTCATGAAAATCAATCAGTTGCATTTTTCATGCAAGTTTGTCTGCAATTGTGGTGCAATAGTTAGCAACTTATAAGTTACCAATGCATGGAAATGTTCCTAGGCCGGTTCGGTGGTTTGTATGGTATGTTAATTGTATTTAGTTGTTAAGATATACTTTTCATTTCGTTTTGATGTCGGATGGTCGGCGATTAAAAAAGTTTTTGGATATGATATGTGTTCTGAGGGTAAAAAACCAGGAATGTGACACGAAATACCTGTATGTCAATCGCTTAGGTTGGCTAACCTTGCTCGTTTGAATCGAGGAAACAGAGTCCTCTTGCAAGCGATTGCATGCAATTGTCACAAAGCAATGAGGTGTTTCAACTGCAAGAGTTGCATGCTAAAGTCTTGCTGACAAAAGGAAATGATCGTATTGCAACTGGTCCTGACCACACTACTTATTTTATTGAGGAAATTTTGAAATTAATGTGTATTTAAAGATAATGGTGTGGATTAAGTAATGTTTGAAGGAATGAAAGAATACTAGACAAAAATTGTTTGGGTCACGTTCTTGAGCAACTAAAATATTTTCTGACACTCAGAAGAATATACCATGTGCGCATGTACGTGGGATACCTGACGATCGCCACATACGAATGGTCTGCCTCCAAGACTAGACCTGAGACCTATGCCGTAGTGATGAGTTGCTACAAAGCACAAAACAGCATTGTCTGCTGGTCATGGTTATTCAGAGGTAAAGTAAGCATGCCCACTTCAGAATATACGATTCCGAAAGTTCAGATGACAAAAACATGCAGTCAACTTTTCTTTATCATGTACTATTTTTTTAATTAATGTTTATACTGATGAGAAGGATGCATTTGGAATTATTTTTCTTAACTACAGAGATATCAAACTGCAAAACAAGATTTGCAAATATTCAGTAAAACGTGTAAATAGGGCATACATTAAGAAGGAACACGAAAACTTCCTATAAACATACAGGGCGTTGGAGTTATAATTTGAGGTGTTTATGTAAAGAACTTCAACCTGTTGAAAATACGCCGAAGTTAGTGAAGTTTGACATTGAACACTATATATGTATTTATGTATTAACCTTATTTAGTCTCATCAGTGGCGCAGAGATTTATGCCATGTAAATTAGTAAAATTATCGAAAATTGGATCCAATGGCCTATCCGACCAATTTAAATGCCCCAGTACAAAATTTCACTTATACAGGCGATCAGGATTGTCCAGATTCTGTACGAAAAAAATATTCAGGCATTCGAATTGTCAGCCAAATAAACCAGAAAAAAATTTCGAAAGCATCGCATTGTTACATTTTACCCCTACTGATCGGGGCGGTAGCAAATGCCTGTTCCGGAAGTTGTTGTATTCAGTATACTTCTTCCTGTTCAAGTGAATGTACACGTGTTAAGGAATATCTCAGTAACAGTAACTATTTAACATCATTGAAACGCAAAAAGAAGGTGGTAGACAAGGACCAGTCGACCGAGGCGGTACCTCACGCTAGCTTTTTCCAGAGCATCTTATAAATGTCCGCATGTTTCCACACCTAAGCTACGCCGTCGGTTGTCGGTTATATTCCCCAACAAAGAAATTAATGATGATGGATCCCTCCGTACTAAGAATTCTGGACATAAACTGACTTCACTCTCGGAATGTCCATGGAGGGTGGACTCGAGGAACAACATGGGTGTTAAAATTTGTTTCACGAACATCTGCGGGATTAACAGCAACATTGATGCTGTTCATCACTACCTGCAATCCAATCGTCCCGCCATGCTTATCTTGGCGGAGACAAAATCGCAGAGTCTGCACCGATTAACCATCTTAGCTTCCCAAATAACGAGATGCACTCCAATCTCAGAAAGAACGGGGAGTTATGGCTCTTGTCCGCAGCAGTCTTTCCTGCTCCAGAGATGTTTGCTTGGAATCAGACCTGAATGACATTCTGTAGCTTCGCCTCAACTCCAAAACATCCCCCAAATTTATTTACTGCCTTTATCGCTCTCCCTCGAGTCACAACTGGGATGACCTACTTGTATACCTCGCTGTCAAGATCGACCGCCTGAACATCAATCATCCCGCTTCAGAGCTGGTTCTTCTCGGCGATTTCAATGCCCATGATGAGCTTTGGGTTGAGCTTAAGTAAAACCGTTGCAGCAGGTCGTGCAGTTTGGTATTACCCAAGGCTGACCCAGCTGGTGACGAGCCCTACTGTTTCACCCACGTTTCATCACACACTAGTAGCCTGCAGGATCTCTTTTTGACCACGCATCTTGTCCCTTACACCACTGCCGTCTCCCTTGGGTAACTCAGACCAGGGCGTCGTGGAGGTTAGGCTTCGGCCAGCACCCACTGTGGCAGCAGCAACTCTCCCAGGCCGCAAAATTTGGCATTACGGACATGCCGACTGGGAGGCGCTCAGAGATTTCTTCTCTAGCTTTCCTTGGAAAGATGTCTGTTTCACTGACGCGGATGCGTCGGCTGTCTGTTCTTCGATAACCGAAATTATCCACGTCGGAAGAATACATCCCTCACACAGCGAAAGTGCCTAGACCAGGGTCCAACGGCTGGTTTAACAAATCGTGTGACGCTGCTCGCCAGCAGAATATTAAGGCTCACAGAACCTTCTTACAAAACCCCATTGGAGAGAACAGACAAGCCGACGCCGAGTCCAGAAACAAATATAACGAAGCGGTTCGCAATGCCCAAGTCTAGACGATACAAAAAGCACAGAGTAATGTCGCAGCGCAATGGCAATCGGTCTTTCTTGGTGTTGGGCAAGCAGATTGAGAGGAATTTCTCACATAGTAGCTTTCTTACAGTTACTTGTCAGAGAGGAACGATTGTAACCGACTCAAAGGTTAAGGCGGAAGTGCTTGTCAAGATCAATCTTGGCTCCAATACTGATCCTTGTACATATCAGCGACCTCCTTTCCAGTAAGATCAACCCAATCCACAGCTTTGTTGATGACAGCACTCTAAATGTAGGAATTCAGAGCGACAAGTCGATCTCTGCCGGTGAGCTGGAAAAAAGAAGACTAGCGGCGACTTCCTCTCTGACGAGATACCTGGAGGATATCTGCTTGAGGACCCAACAATCTTATACAGTTTAATGCCTCCAAACCACCTTTACAAACAAAAATTTTCTTAACGCTCATTTGGTTTCGATGGATGGCGGAGTTCTGCCGAAGAGCCGTTCATTTCGGAGTCCACCGAGGACTTGATCTGGCACGAACACATCTCGTCAATAGCAGCAGCTGCTGGGAAAAAGCTAGGCTATTTGTTTAGAGCTAAAAAGTACCTCTCTCCTACAAGGCCCAAATAAAGCCCAGCCTTGAGTATTGCTCACACGTTTGGGGTGCTGCCGCCCCGACTACATTATTTATGCTCGATGCTGTCCAGAGGAGGGATCTGTGGGATCCTTATAGCAGCCGCGCAGGCAGAAGTTTACATGCAAGGACACCGTATCAAAACCTACCTGATATTCGATGGCAAATTGTATTTTTGTTCTACTAAAGGCTTTCAGTGATATTTATTTGAACAGCCGATGCACCGTATTTTGTATTGCCAAATCTAGTCTTATTAATGACAAGAGATTTTTTTCGACAACTGCAACATCAGCGGTAGGGAAGGGACTTTTCTAAGGCTGAAGTGACCATTGCGTAGCCCCGCAACATATCAAGCGATAAAGCCATCAGAATCCGTTGTTAGCGAATGAAAAGCAAATTCAGAATTTTTCATTTTTTGAACCAGCTTTTTATTCTATTTATTATACAATGAACAAAATATTTTGTTCAATATGTATTGCTTTCTCTGAAACTTGTCAGAAAGTCCTACCATTGTGTATTTGTAATCTACTCGTATTTATTATTAGGAAGTATTATCAACACTACTTGAATTTTCAAGTACTTGACGTAAAATCCACTTGATTTGATTCCAATTGCTAATATCTAATACTTGACTTGATTTTGAATCAAGTCTAGTCAAGTAGCGTGAAAATCAAGTAGTAAACCCCTGGTTTTGACTGAAATATTTGCTGAAAGAATTATTATATCGGAATTTGGAGATAAGTTTTCACTGCTTGGGCAATCTTATTTCGAAATAGTCATATATTATGAGGCCTAAATGCTTTTCAACGACAGGAGTAGCCAGAAAATGGAAAAGTTGCTAAAACGTTAAAATTCACACGTTTTTGCCGAACCTTCAAACACAGCCTCATCCCTCCATACGTATTCTTCAGAAAAAAAATTTGAGCCCGATCTGAGAAAAAACCCGCGTAGCTAGGTCGTAGAATTTTAGTTCTGACCCACTAGATATTTGCAAGTAAGCATATGTCTATGCATCTTTTTTAAATGACAAGCTCTTAGGTAGGTTCACTCGGATATGTTCCTCTAATAATAACAGAGAAAGGTACATGCGTGAAATAAACATATAAAGAAAGTTGCCAAGATTCAATTTTCCAACTTACTGGACGAAGGCGAAGTTTGTTGACTATGCATCTCTCTCAACTGCATTTGCTCCATCCTCAAAATTCCATTTGTTGGGCCATTACATACAGCCGACGCACTAATCATCTTTAATCGAACTCGTAAATCACTCCGCGGTTATTCTTTACCCACTTCCATAATTCTCCCGAAGATACTGACATTGATTTATGAATAAGTGCGGAGACCTCATGGCAGCATACTTGCCACAGCCCAGATACCCTTTGTATATGGCACTAATCCCTTTTGTGACTTACAGCAAGCCTCCCCTATTGGCTGTCGGTGCGTTGACTCCACCCTACCACGCATACCTCGAGGTGTTTTGACGTATAGGGCACCAGATGCTTGCAGTTGCACAGTCAGTGGGGTGACTATTCGGCCCACTTAACGTTTGAAGCTTGGGGTTGCCCTATGAATACAATTTTATCGCCTAGATAAAGTCTCTCGGTTAACTTGAATGTCAGGTCGTTCTTTAAAAAAATAAATTAGAACACATTTCAATCCTTAATAAATATAAAGAAAATAAGACATACGTTGATTTTTATGCTAAGACCGGTAGAACTGAGGGAGTTTTCCTTCTCTAGGACTGAATGAACGTCATACCAGCCAGTTCTAAGTGTACAGAGCCGGGCGGTTCATTTAGAAAGCCTAAAATGCGACGGCATTACAGACCTCGGGGTACAAGTGAACGTACTCTATTATTCACTCGTTAAGAGCAATTTGAGGTATGGTATGATCGTGTGGGGAGCAGCGTGTGAAACATATATGAAAAATCTTGAGACAATACAAAGGTACATTTCAGAGATAATATTCAGGGTGTTCAATAAGTACCACGACAAACTTAAGGAGAAGGTAGGCTTTGGACTGATCTCCCAAATAACAAAAACTTACATATATAAACGTTTTTGAGATATTGAATTTTTTCTTAAATTTAAAAAAACTAACCTTTTCATGCGTTGTCTTTAGCTGCATGTACAAATAAGGTTATACTTTGTTCATTTTTCCTATAAAATACTTCTAGATCATATACAAATGCAATGTAGTTAAAAGATATTAAGGAACCATGATAAAAAATAATTCTTTTGTATAAAAAATAAACATGACACCTGTTATATTACAAACGAAAATTACTGATCACTATCCTATAGCGTTAAAACTAGAGATAAATTAAATGACAACACAAAACTTATAGAAAACTAAACGAACACGTTGAAAAAGAAACTTGGTGGGATATAATTATATAAGTATATAGAAAATAACTTAGACAAGGCGTTTGAGTTATTTGTCTCTATCCTCAAACAGAAAATAAATAGTTCTACCTCGGTAGTAAAAATAAAAAGAAACAAAATAAATAAACACCTATGGGTACTTAATGGATTAATAAAATCTATTGAGACTATGACCAATCTATACAAAAATGCCAAAGATAATCCAGACAATATCATTTTCAAAAACGAATATAAGTACTAAATATAACAATAAATTAATTCGCCTAATAAAAGAAGCAAAAAAGAAATATATGACAGAGCAGCTAGAAAAAAATATAAATTCACCCTCTCATTTATGGTAATGTATAAGAAAAATACAAGGCTATGCACAAAACGATTCAATTCGTGAAATAAATTAGAACTGTAGTCAAGCTATAACGGATGAAGTTAGAGAAAAACTGGCCAAAAAGGTGTAAAACCAAAACATTAAATATAAATTCAATAAGACTCGCATAGCGAATTCTTTATATTTAACGAAGACCGAAGAAAACGGAATTCTTAAGATTATAAACAATTTGAAAATAAATAAAGGACCCGGTCTGGATGGTATAACGGCTCGAGTTTTGAAACACATATATCTACACTCATCACACGTCCTACGAGTATTTGTTTTCTCATCAATGGTTTCTTGGACTTGGGTGTTTTCCCAAATATCTTAAAATTTGCAGTCATTAAGCCCATTTCCAAATCAGGTCAAAGAACGAAGATGGAGAATTATAGACGGATATCAATATCATCGGGTTTGACTAAAATATTTGAAACTGTCTTAAACATAAGATTCAATGCATTTATTGATAAATATAAATTATTATATAACAATCAATTTGGCTTCAGAGAGGCTAGATCAACACAAGAAGCAATTGTTGATATTTTAGATAAAATATACAATTGCTTAGATAAAGATGATTGCTGTCTGTGTATCTTTGTTGATCTAGCCAAAGCCTTTGATACCGTGAATCATAGTTTGCTGTTTGAAACATTGGGAAACTTAGGCTTTAGAGGTAATGCCTACACGCTTATGAAAAGCTACTTAACCGATAGAAAACAAGGTGTGAAAATCGGAGATCAAGTAAGCGAACAACGTGTTATTAATTATGGTTACTGTTTTGGGACATGTCCTATTCTTATTATATGTCAATGATCTATTCACTTTGAACTTACGAGGCAAAATAACGAGTTTCGCAGACGACACAGTAATTTATTACAAGGATAAATCTTGGGAATCAGTTCTAAAAACAGCAGAGTTAGAATTTGAAAATATAATCAGATTTTTTCACTCTAAAATTTTAACAATAAATTTTAGAAAAACATTTTTCTTACCTTTCTATAATAGTCTTGAAACTGCTCGAAATTTCTTATCGTTAGATATAAAAAATAATAATGGTACGCAGGTAAATCGAGCGTCTAAAATATTTAGGAATAATGATTATGACCGCCTTAAATGGCATGCTCAGATTGAGTATCTTACAAACAAATTAAGATTACTAATACCAAGGTTCATGTTCTATAAAGATTTCTTATCTACGAAACAATCGATTTCAATATATTATGCAATCACTATTAAGCTACGGCATTATTGGATGGGGAGAGTACTGCCTACGGCATTAAAGAAACTTGACGTTGTACAAAAATGGATTATTTTAGGTGTCTACATTCTCTATCCAACCGAAAAAGTATATATCACGATTCTTGTGTTTTTAGTATCAGACAATTATATTGTATGAACTTGCTTTATTTATAAATACAAGCAAACTCTGCTGAAACCAGAACATAACCATGAGACAAAGGGTAAAATACGATCACTCCAGATCCGAAGGATGAATAAGCAAATTGGGCAAAGGTCATTCGAATATATACCTACTTAGGCCCACGAGTCTATAATCTTCTGCCTGATGAATGTAGACAACACACTAGTTACTAAAAAGACGTATAAAACTGTGGATACAAGAACAATCGTATATGATGAATGAAGTAATACATTAATGTCTATTCAGATTTTCTCAACAAAAACTTACCTACTTCTAGAACTATAGAAATTTATAAGGTTTTAAATTCAGTTTATTTAAACGGATAAATATTATATGATAAAATTGTGTAATTATTTGATATAATCATTTATTCAATAATAATTAACAATATATCAAAATATATTAGTATGTGCTGTAAAGACAATGTTTCGTATGGGTAAATACCCGCGCACAGGCAACTGCCTTCTGCGGGTACTTTATGTTTATTTGCTTTATTCGAGAATAATTGTAAGTATTTTACATATAAGCATTATTATTATTATTATTATTATTATTATTATTATTATTATTATTATTGTTACTGACTCGAGTCCAAATTTCAGTAGGCTTCATCAAATCATATCAGAAGCAGGTCATAATAATGTAGCTTTGTACTATTTAGCATGTCACTGATCGGTAACCAGTGCAATTTGAATTTAAATCCAATAATTACATTGTAGTGTGTGTCAGTCACGTACAAAGGGAGCTATCACTTTTTTCTATTCCAAATAGTACGTGTGGTGCCTTTCTGAAATCTGTATTCAATGAGCAATCTTTTTATTCAATATAATGCAGTTATAGCCCAGTAAAATATCAGAAGGTTATACATCCCAAAATAGTCTTTATTTGTTCATGTTTCCTTAATATCTTTTAACTACATTGCTATGATAAAGCAACTATATAGAAGTATTTTATAGAAAAAATGAACAAAGTATAACCTTATTTGTACATGCAGCTAAAGACCACAGATGAAAAGGTTCGTTTTTTAAAATTTATGAAAAAATTCATTATCTCAAAAACGGTGACACTTTTATATAGGTAAGTTTTTGTTATTTGGGAAGTCAGCCCAAAGCGTACCTTCTCCTTAAGTTTGTCGTGGTAATTATTATACACCCTGTATAATAAACCAAGAACAAACAGAGCAATTATATTTCGAAAATGCAGTTCATGAAATTCGAAAACTATACTTCATTATATACCATCATGAAGCAACACCAACTAAAACAAAAGCTACGTCAAATTGAGTACGACTATAATACCCGCCATAAAGCAGAGATTGTTTCAATACCTGGGACCGAAGCTTTATAATTTGCCTGTTACCGTATAACAGCATAAGTCTATGAAGTTCAAAAAATAACTGGAAAAGAGGATAGACGAAACACCTTGCCTCGACATACGTCATCTAATTAACTCAAATAATATATAAAAAGATTTAAAACCTTTTTTCCAAACTGTCAAGGTTGTTAACATATCCAAGCAAATCCGCTCAAATGAAGGTAAAGCTTTGCACCTTCCTAATATACCATTCGCAGATTTGTCAATACCCTATTGACTATTGTACCTATGATGACAATTATATCCGATATAGATTGAATACTGATTAGACATTTCACCACGCATAGGCTTTCTGTGGCTATTTCATATTTACTTGTATGTTATTTTCGTATTCACCTGAAAAAAATTGTAATTGAACAACAAATAAATATTATTATTATTATTATCTTATTTTCTCCGCTTAACAGATAACCCAGTTTCTTCTCATGAATTGCAGCAAATTAAGAGATGATGTAACAAATTATGTCCTCAATGAATTCGACACAAAGTATTTCAATGAGTGAAGACACCAGAATAGGTATCATAAACGCAGAATTCATCGTAACCCTAGCGATTGTAATTGTTTTCCCGTCGTTGTGTCAGGTATCGTAGTAAAGCTCATAAATAGGAAAACATTCACATTGCAATTACTATTATAACAGTTTTAAATTATTCTTTGCTCTTCTCTACAGCTTTGAGTGATGCATTTTAACTATGTAATTTAGGAAGACATTTTGAGATTTTACAAGAGAACTCACCAAAGAATATTCTCGCCATTCCTACTTGCCTGAAGAAGAGAAAAATACTGATATCTGGATGCAACAAGACGAATCTGACGAATGACAGTTGACTGCAAATTTGCCGTAGATTAAAATTTGCAGTGTCATCATATTGTGTGAGAGATGCTTTGTGTGTGTGATTTTAACTTTTAGATTAGGTCGGTACAAAAACAAAAATAACAGCTTCCTATCAAGTGGATGTATCCGGAGACAACGTACTTGACTCTGGTCTGTAAGTGATGTATGTATCTATATGTTTTCTAAATTAAGCTTTCAAGATATGCTCGCTCTACTGCACACAACAAAGTATTGTTATACCTAGCTTCGATATCCCAACTAACAATTATCACTCCTATTAGAGTTGCAAGAATGATTATACAGTATTCCTTAAACAGCATTGTATACTGTAAGAACATTGGCAAAACCCTCTTAGAACAGCTATACAAGCAGAATGGGCACACCTAATAGGACACTTCAGTCATTTAAGAGGTTGTATAAGGGCTGCAGGTAACAGTTATAAAACAAAAGTGTAAGCCTCTTGCAGCCGCTATAGGACATTTACGTCAGTGCAAGATTCAGTTTTTGTCAACTATACAACTATTCTGTTACATGATTCTACTTTATTGCAACCAAACTATATGTATTATATAGACGAAGTGAAGAATATATAACTAACACATTACAGTCATCTTGTTTACTTACATATCGGCCATTGTGAATTTCATATACAGGTATATGATAAACTTCTACACTTTGATATAGGGCTATTGAATTACTCGCGCAGCAAATTTTGTTGTGATTATCGTGCAAATTATTTACCCAATTTCTACTGGCTTCGTATTTGATTCATATTTTGACAATGATCAAAAGTATGTCTAGATTTTTAAGATGGAAAACTGAACTTATCTGCGTTAAATCTTCCACAAATCCTATATTTAGACACAATTACACTATATCACTTTATATCTGTAATTTCGAACTGAAACATAATTATTTAATATTAAATAGAGGAATAAATGTTTGCCCAATATGGCGGGTGGTTGTGTACAATCATGGCATCGTCCATGTTGTCTTTAGGTTATTAGAATATTTTGGTGTTGCCTGCAGGTGTTATACAACAATTTGACAAATGTCTGAAATAAAATACCGACAGAGTCGAATAATTTACCCAGAATTTGTACCAGATCTATTTTTTCTGTTTGAACAGTTGATAAAACCTTTTGAACCAATATGCATGCGTTGTTTGTCTTAAAACATTGGTTATGGCATTTTAACAAAAATATGACAGCAGAAAGTTAGGTTATGGTGAAGTTGTTTACCAACATATTTAGCATAATATGTACAGCTTTAACAGTTACTAAACAACAGTTGGATAAGTGCTTCCGTTGGGAGCAATTTGTTGGCTAAGGTAGTAAATTGCACAGCAAAACAACAAGGCTCGGGTTTGTTTTATAAACGTTACCATGGATGCCACAGCACAAACATTTTGACTAACTTGCAAATATGCCGTATAAAATAGTTGTATAAACGTTTATGCAACAGTTAAAAATTTGCCCTATAAGGTGTTGTATAACTATGCTATAAGAATATTTTAAACACCTCATTTTAGAGCAAATATGTTGCAGAAAGCAAATTTGCATTCCACACAACATTAAGCCAGCATTTTGGTGTTCAGACAACAACAATAGAGAGCTTTTATGGCTGAACGGTTCTTTTACCAAAAGCTTATACCACTACTTTGCTAGTTGGGATGGTTTGAAGAATGTTCAATTCTCAAACCTGTGTCGTACCAACGAGTTGGTTTTTTACTTCCCTATTATATAGCTGCTATATGGTCATTTCAGTATAAAGTGCCTGCAGCAAATAATGCCCGGGGGGTAATAAGGCCCACATTCAAAAGCTTGCGCTAAAATACTTCTATCCCGGTTCAAACTGGACTCGCACATGCGTAAGACCGATAGGTACACCGCGACGTTAGCATGCGGCCGACACCCGCCGATATTTTGCCAGTAGCCAACGATTTGTGACAACAGTGCGCTACACCACTCCGATTTATAATTATTAGTGACGAAGAAATGTGAGTATTCTTATTCATTTGTTATTAAGCGATAACGTAGCGTAATTTTATTAAACATCAGATGCAATAGTATATAATTTCTATGGTTTTAATTGAAAATAAGAGCTCTTTTTGTGGTG
Source organism: Acanthoscelides obtectus (assembly GCA_963669975.1). Classification (NCBI taxonomy): domain Eukaryota; kingdom Metazoa; phylum Arthropoda; class Insecta; order Coleoptera; family Chrysomelidae; genus Acanthoscelides; species Acanthoscelides obtectus. The sequence goes on from CAVLJG010000005.1 coordinate 39,379,784, forward strand.
AATTGATGGTTTTATTAAAATAATGCTAAGCGGCTAATAAGGCCCACTAAAATAGGTCATGGGCCTTATTACCCTACCTTTCTTATATAACTCAACGTATTTTTTCTACTACTGGACAGATATGCCTCCACGACGATGAGCTTAGTGGACGCAAGAAAACGTCCGTTCTGCTATGGAATCTGTAAAACGAGGGCAGTTGACGCAGCGTGGTGCAACAGACCTATATAACATACCTAGACGTACGCTGAGGAACCACTTAAAAAGTGGAAGTACTTATAATAAGACGTCTAGGAGGCAGTTCTATTATGAATGAAGCTCAAGAACGCGATCTTGTCAACAGAATCATAAGATTCGCGAACATTGGGATGCTGCTTACTTCTAAGATTATTCCTAGACAAGCATTCATCTTTTGCGAAAAATATGAACTTAAACATAATTTTAACAAAAACGTTGGCCTTGCTGGCTAAATATGTTTTTGACGCGACATCCAGAAATTTCAAAACGAAAGGCACAGTTCATGAATCCAGCCAGGGCGCAACAGGTGAACAGACCAATCGTAAGTCACCACCTTGAAGAAGTTAAGAAATTATATGACGAACTTGATATAGCAACGCATCCAGAAAAACTTTACCGAGAGATCTTGAGTAATGTAGAAACAACACCTAAGAAGATACAGATCATTAGTAGAAACGTTGTCACTCTGATGCAGTCACCACAACCTTCCACTTCAAGACATCACAAGTCATGTGATTTATAGTTCAGAATCCGAGACAGATACTGAAATGACTATTGTACAGCAGAGAACAAAACTGGCATCAAACAAATCATCATTGCCCATGGATAATATATATTCTTCTAAAGGAAAAATCGAAGACAGCGATAGTTTCAGTTCTGATGACAACATACCTTTAGCTAACTTCAAAGCTAAGAAATTTAGGTCTCCTTTTCAAGAGCTATTGCCAAGTCCGAACTATGATGTAAAAAAAATAAGCCTAGGAGAAGAGCTATTAATTATAAAGGCCAACGAATTACGAAAGACCTATTCGAAGAACGAGAAGCATTGAACGAAAACGAGAAGACAAAGAAAACAACACTGAAAAATTACAAAAGAAAAACCAAAGAAATATCAGAAAAGAAAACTAAAGATGGAAACCAACAACGATCTCATAGTGATGAAAGAAAAAGAAGCAAAGTTCTGTCAGAAGAATCTTGGTTTTGCTGTGCTTGCAAGGAAAATCGTGTGTCGGATATGAAACAGTGTGTTAAATGTCACATATGGTACCACGAAGAATGCGTAGGGTTAACCAAAAATGATAAGGAATTGTTTTATTGTCAAAAGTGATGAATAAGTATCGTTATCATTAGGTAAACTAGGATCTATATTGATGGACTATTCATTTGTATTCAATCGAATCTCTTAGTCGTTCAAGTACAATATTTCTAAACGAATCTACTTCCAAAGTTCCCAATCCAAAGTCTGATTTAGGATATGTTATTTGAGTCTTAACATAATAAATCTTGTAATAACTTAAAAAGTGGCCTTACTACCCCCCGGGGGTTAATAGGGCCCATTGTTATTATCTCTTAAATTTAGGTAATAAAATGTTTTTTGTTGATTTTAGCTGCTGAAAAATGGCAAAAACTTTGAGTTTTGTCGATAATTTCGTAAGAAAGAAATATTTTATTTTCGGGCCTTAAATTACTGTGGTGTTTTAATAAGGCCCATGGCAAGAGTTTTTGAAAATTGTTATGCTTATTTCCATGCTGATCTCTGTGTTACCATTTATCTTTTATTCTTACCTTAAATAAAAAAGCTTTCTACTGAACTACGTTTTTTAAATTTTTTTGATATCATTCCTGAGTTTTTTTAGCTTTAAAGTTGGTGGGCCTTATTCACCTCAGGCACCTTATTTAAAGAACGGGTTTTTATATATTACGTACTCATTATTTCTCTCGGCCTGTCTGTCGGTCAGTCGATCTGTCTGTCGGTCTGTTTGTCCGCTAACCCTTTACCCCTCTATAATTTGGAAGGTACTGCTCGGATTTTGATGAAATTTTTACAAGACAAGAAAGCTTTGTAGATTTTGAAAATTGGTTCAGTCGCGGTCGCCCTACAGGCAAAAAATAAATAAAAATCGCCCATACTTTGTTTTTTGGCATTTCAGAGGATCCTAATTATTTTTGGAAAAATGCTTGAGGGTAAAAAATTGAGATGTTTTGATGTTAGTCTCACGTACCTATCAGACCTACTTCACACACCACATACTTTCCCATACATTTGCCCTTAAAACATTATATAATCGTAATAATATTTTCGGCAGGCGGATCACCTATCGGCGGTATATGCCGTGCGCCACAGGGTTATTTATAAATATTGGAAGCAAGCAGCGCGGCGACATAAGTATATATATATATATGTATAATTACCACGACAAACTTAGGCTTTGGACAAATAACAAAGGCTTACCTATACAGGGTGTTTCAGAACTATGGGATCAAACTTGTAGGGGTTATTCAGTGTAACAGTAGAAAACATTTGAGTATAGTGATCCGGCGCTTGTGTGTTGTTATCTTTAAAAACGATAACAGAGATTGTTTTTTGTAGCTGCACTCCATATCGTCTTAGTCGTGCTATCGTATTTGTGAAGTGTGCAAGAATTTAACAAAAATTAATTGTTGCTATTGCAAAACTTTACCAATCAAGAATTGGCGGATATGTATTTGGCATACGGAGCAACAAGCTGCAATGCACGAGCAGCAGCGCGGTTGTATCAAGAACGTTATCCCGAACGACAGCATCCGGGATACAAACAGTTTATTGCTATTCATCGGCGGCTCTCCGAGACAGGCATGTTTAAATCCAACATGCATGATGCTGGTGTTGCTCGAACCGTAAGAACGGTCGAATTTGAAGAAGAGGTCCTTCAGCGAGTTGCCGACGAACCATCAAGAAGCACACGTCACATTACTGAGGATATGAATACGAGTAACGCTTCCGTCTGGCGGGTGCTACACGAGCACAACTTTATCCTTACCACTTCCAGAAAGTTCAAGGATTGACTCAGCCTAGTTCAATTTTGTCAATGGCTTTTTCATCAAATCGCTGCGCAACCAAATTTTTTACGCTATGTTTAATGGACCCATGAAGCCTCTTTCACAAGAGACGGTATTTTTGATAGTAGGAATAGCCCCGTTTGGGACAAAGAAAATCCCCATGCAATTTTTCCTAGAAAACATCAGCAACGTTGGTCTGTCAACGTATGGGCAGGCATTGTTGATGATTATTTGATTGGGCCATATCTTCTATCGGAACGGTTAACATTTACCGGCGTTTCTTGTGGAAGTTCTTCCACAACTTCTTGAAAATGTTCCATTGAACGTTCAACAGTAAATGCGGTTTCAGCATGATGGAGCGCCGGCTCACTTTGCTGTACCTACAAGTACGTGGGTATTTGGCTCAGCGGTTTGGGCACCGTTGGATTGCCAGAGGTGAAGCAGTTCCTTGGCCTCCTAGGTCCCCCGATTTAACGTCGCTAGATTTTTTCCTGTGGGAACATGTAGAAACAGAGCGAACGAATTACAGCAGCATTTGAAGTAATTCAAAACGAGTATCAAATTTTTAGTCAAGTCGGTGTATTCAGGTTGTAGGAAGACATTTTGAACAATTGTTGTGATGATATCATGTACAAAAGGCAAAAATTAAATGCATTAAATCCTATTTAGGCAATTCTAAATTTTAACGCGTCTTAGGGCCGGGTATGGGTCCCTATACTGAAATATTTTCTACACTGAATAACCCCTAGAAGTTTGATCCCTTAGTTCTGAAACACCCTGTATAAATGTGTCACCGTTTTTGAAATATCGATTTTTCCCTAAATCTTAAGAAAACGAACCTTTTTATCTGTGGTCTTTAGCTGCATGTACAAATAAGGTAATACTTTGTTCATTTTTTCTATAAAATACTTCTAGATAGTAGCTTTGTCATATACAAATGCAATGTAGTTAAAAGATATTAAGGAACCATGATAAATAAGGACTGTTTTGGGATTTATAACCTTCTGATATTGTTATATTGTTTCTTCAACTTTCATAAAATCATATCAGGAGCAGGTAATAATAATGTAGCTTTGTAGTATTTAGCATGTCACTGATGAGTAATCAGTGCAACTTGAATATAAATCCAGTAAATTACATTGTAGTGTGTGTCAGTTACTTACATAAGCAGCTATCACTTTTTTCTATTCCAAATAGTACGTGTGGTGCCTTTCTGAAATCTGTATTCAATGAGCAATCTTTTTATTCAATATAATGCAGTTATAGCCGAGTACATTTTTGTTTCACCACAGATGGTCAAAGGAAAAAATATCAGAATGTTATAAATACCAAAATAGTCCTTATTTGATCATGGTTCCTTAATATCTTTTAACTACTTGGATTCGTACTCGTATGATAAAGCAACTATCTAGAAGTACCTATTTTATAGAAAAAATGAACAAAGTATAACCTTATTTGTCCATGCAGCTAAAGACCTCAGATGAAAAGGTTCGTTTTTTTAAATATAAGAAAGAATTCAATAACTCAAAAACAGTGACTTTTATATAGGTAAGTTTTTGTTATTTTGGGGGTCAGTCCAAAGCAAAGATGTAATAGCAGTGTACCTAGGCAACCCAATTCATGCCATTTCTAATACTTCTCAGAGAATAGAAACATCCACCTTGTAAGGGACTGCTATGAACTTCGGGTTTAGCTCTATATCTGGGATTGTCTCGACGAGGGAAAAATAATATTGGATTATCCATAATATGCCTACAAATAAATCAGATATAAATCTGGTTAAGAGAATCAAAAGCTGTCAGGATTAAGGTCGCGGTTTTTTATTAAATTAAACCTATAAAAAATAGTTGCAAGTTCAAATCAGTGGCCAGTTTGTTTCTCTCTATGTCATGAAAGGGCAAAATGAGATTCGAAAACTGGACCCTCCCTCCACACCCTTTAGCAAGGTAAGTCCTTTTTTATTTATATGAAATATTTCATACGTGATTATTTATTAATATTTTGATGTGCTTTCACAAACACAATGTTCTCTCATCATCGTTATGTCATTCTTGTGTATGCTCAAGTATTTTGTGTAAGTATAAATATCCCATATAAGATCATTTTTCTGTGCTTCTCTTAAGTTGCAGATTTTAGGTTTTGGTGTAAGATGCATAAAGCTTAGAACTTTAGAAAGTTTCCGATCAAGCATTCCAGGCCATTTTTTTGCGAGTGATATTTCCTAAAAATCTTGGTTTTGTGCGTTTCCTATAATTTTGGAGCGCAATTAAAAAACGCTTGACAGGAAAATTCTGAAATTTTGTAAACCTGTTGAGCCATACTCGAGCAATTTCTGTGCATTGTTCGTGAAATTCTTCGGTCCTCGAAAATATACTTATTTTATAAGTAGTAAGTAGTCAAATCCTATAAGAAAATCCTAATGCCAACCTACTTGAATCCATTTCCTATGCCCTTGTTAGTTTGGTATTAGAGTACACATGGGGTACCTAGGTATTTTTTAAATTTCTAACAAGTATTTCACTATAATTTTGCTATAGGGTGATGGAATCTCCCCACCTGATAGGATGGAACGTACCACCTGAGGAATTGAAGTATATCCAGGAGCACTGGTTGGTATATCCTGAACCTGACAAATCATTACACTTACTTCTGGGACTGGTTTACATCTTCTTTTTTATTATGAGTATAGTCGGAAATGGAGTAGTCATATGGATATTTTCCACGTGAGTACTGGCAAATATTTTTAAAATTCTAAAAAAAACTCTATGACTGAATAAAGTTGAGATGTTGGCGCACATTATAATTATTAATAAATAGTATGTGGAAAGATGCATCACTCCAAGTGAATACAAATCGAGAAAGATTCCTTCAGAATGTTCATCACTTTCCAACTTTCCAAATAAATTAGTTTATATTATCTTCCTATTTATTCATGTTTCTAGTGTTAACGTAGATCCACGTATGTTTTTGTTTTAGCGCAAAAAGCTTAAGGACTGCATCAAATATGTTTGTAGTCAATCTAGCTTTCTGTGATTTCATGATGATGTCAAAAGCCCCAATATTCATATACAACTCATTTCATGGGGGTTTTGCTCTTGGTATATTGGGCTGTAGGATTTTTGCAACGATGGGAACCCTTTCAGGTATGTCAGTTAAAATAGGAATTTATGCGGGGTGAGTTACTAAAGAATGAAACTACTTTTGTAGGTATTGGACAGGGCATGACCAACGCTTGCATAGCCTACGATAGGTTTACAACAATCACAAGGCCTTTTGATGGAAAAGTTTCAAGAACGAAGGCACTAATAATGATCTTTTTTGTTTGGGCGTATACAATACCATGGGCAGTAATGCCGCTTTTGGAAGTTTGGGGACGATACGGACCAGGTATTTTGATTGTAGAGCCTGCTCTGTTGTACATTACATCAGAAAATAGCATCAAGTAGGTTGACTCTGCACTGACCACGCAACGCTGCAACTCTCTGGGAAAAAAGTTAGCTGCAAACATGAAAACTGAGAAACTAAATGGATCATCTCGGTCAAATAGTTCATAGACGGTTTCCCTGCCCTATCGATAGTACACACATCAGTGTCGGCAGCACGGCAACGGCAGCAACAGCCTGACATTAAGACACTCATCGGTTTTTTATCATTCTGAGTTTAATTACCGGGGTTAGAAGCGTATAAGTATACTAACGTCAAAAAATGTCTGCTATGCCCTATCCTACTTAAATTCAGGTAAATCTCATTCCAGCTAACCTTGCCATCGGCAGCGACCATCTTAGGAATGGTATCTTCTATCTTATGCTCTACGCAGGTCCTGAAAATATTTATTCATTCTTGCTCATGCCAAGTCTTATAATTACCTTCTATCTTATAGAAGCGTATAAATATGTTAACGTCAGAAAAATTAGGCATTCCCTCTCCCATCCCCTGAAACTCCATACTCCCAATTTTTCATCTCTCATTTTTTTTAAAAGGCTATGAGTCGCTTAAAGTCTAAAAAGAAAGTTTGAGCACTCTTTTCGACCTTGGCACAGATGTAGTCCTGTGTGAAAATTTCATGCAAATCCGAGAGGTACTTTCAAGGTTATAAACCCGCTAAGGATTAGCGGATACGCCAACAGACACATAGACAGAATATCCGACGGAAATGACTGACATGGGTTTAGGTGATGTACATGTCATCTGGCGTTCAAAAATACATATCTTATTTTCGAAATTTTTCTCGATAACAATACTAACTCGCCGGTGGCGTGGAAGGTACAATTGATGAATAGGTTGCAAGTTCCGATAAGAAATGTTAAAAAGGCCTTGCTAGAGAAAAAATAAGTCTCTAAAGCATGTATTGCGTTAGAAAAATGTTTTGTTTGCCCGAAATTATTTAAAAAAAACTTCAGCACAATCACAGTCGTTTACGCTAAAATTTTAGCCATGTAAGAACAAAATAGGTAATATTTTTGGAGAGATTGATCCTTTAGCAGCTAAATTGTAGTAAGGTTGTACTGAAAGAAGACTCCTATATTTAATATTACTAAGATTACAGCTGCTTGCAGCCTTTTCAGCCTCAAAAGCAGAAGCTAAATTCACACTGGTATTTCTAACAAATCTATTTTTCAGAGGGATTTTTAACAGCTTGTACATTTGATTTCTTGACGAGACGCTTTGACATACAACTCTTCATAGGCACCATTTTCACTTGTTCTTACGCAATACCGATGTCGTTGATAATCTATTTCTACAGTCAAATTGTCAGTAAGGTGTTCAGCCATGAAAAAGCTCTAAGAGAACAGGTATGTATGTAGATATCTAATAAGAAGGACTATTCGACCTCAAAGTAGTGTGCACCGTTCCTCGAGCAGCAATGCAACACTTTGCGCTCTTTTAACGCAAATAGATTTGGTATACAGAGTGAATCGTCTACTCGCCAATGAAAACGAATAATACTGCTTTCGCCAATTGTTTCATGCTATCGTCTACTATATCGTATTGTTTAATGTCTATATTTAACGAAATTCCCTGTTATGCTCATGTAGGCGAAAAAAATGAATGTGGAGTCACTTCGAGCCAACCAACAGGGACAGACCGAGTCCGCCGAACTGCGAATAGCTAAAGCTGCGATCACAGTGTGCGGATTGTTCGTGGCGTCCTGGACGCCGTACGCTGTGATGGCATTGATTGGTGGGTTCGGCGACCAATCACTGCTCACGCCCGGAGTTACGATGATACCGGCTTTATGTTGTAAGCTGGTCGCTTGCATCGATCCATATGTTTACGCTATCAGCCATCCGAAGTTTAGGTGAGTTCAATTATTGTTCCAAAATTATGGGTAGTTGATTGATCCAATATTTAAAAGTTAATGGATGACAAAATATTAATTGGGTATTCTCCATAGACCAGGATAACAATGCTTAACTCCTTTCAGTCGAATGATCATCGTTATAGGCCAGTGCTCTTTGAGAAATGATATAAATAATTTTATGGTCAGCTTATTTTTATTGCATGATGTAGATATATGACATTAATTTGTTAATGTTATTGCAGAATTGAGCTACAAAATCGTATGCCTTGGCTAGCGATAAAGGAAGCTGATACTGTGTCTACGGCGACAGAAGCGTCGAATGCGCAAAATTCAACGGCCACAACTTAAATCTAAATGATGATATATACTGCTTCCTTTATATTAAACACGATTTATTACCTCGGAAATTGACAATGCTATGGAAATGGAACCGATTTTTATGTCAGTATCTACTGTAAGAAAATACAAATTTTGTTATACGAGTACTTACGATGACCTTGGCAGCAAACAGGCAATGGATATGGAAACAGTGAATTCAATGTTCAATAAAAATGTATAAATAGAATAAAGCAAATCTAAAAAGAATAGTAAATATTTGTTTTATTAGTCTGAAATTTTGGTTTCTGGGTATCGATTCGATATTCAAAAATAGGACGTCTCATCACTAATCTATCTAGGTGTTCTGTGAGTTTTAGGTGTGAACCTGTAAACTACAAACACTCCAACCACCTAGCACCCCGAGTGTGAATCACGTGGTGGGTCGTGAACTAACCTTAGTTTTGGTGTGAGGTGTCAAATCAATCTACATAAAGTTTAAAATTGACTTTAATTTGAGTTTTATCTCGCTGAGTATTTATTACTGATTATAGAAGAAATCCCAAGAATATAGTCTGAAAATCCTTATGATGCCAGAAGTTGGGCAAACTGTTCCAGCTCCTTTCACTTGTGTATCATGCAGAGTGGCGTTTGAAGATTCGAATTTACAAAGAGCCCACTACAAATCAGATTGGCATCGATATAACTTAAAAAGAAAAGTGGCTGAATTCCCACCAGTCACTGAGGAAGATTTTCAACGTAGATCAAGTAGTCAGCGCACTACTACTATTGCCAAAAGGCCCACTGAAACTAAACATGTGTATTGTGATGCTTGTCACAAATCTTTTGGTAGTCAGAATGCGTACGATAATCATTTAAACTCGAAAAAACACAAGGATAATCTTGATAAGACATCTACACAAAAGTCTTTATATAAGGATTTGAAAGCAAATCCGCATTCTAATAGCATTTGTGAGTCAGACTCTGATATAGAAGAACTAGATTCTGATGAATGGGAAGACGAATCAGAAAATCCTATTGATAACAATGATTGCATCTTCTGTGGCCATCACAGTAAAAATTTCATCAAAAATTTAGAGCATATGACTGTAGTCCATTCTTTTTTTATTCCGGATATAGAGTACTGCACAGATGTTATGGGATTGTTAAGGTATTTAGGAGAAAAGGTTTCTGACGGTAAGTTGGATTTATTTATTAAATAATCATGTCACATATACATCAACATCAGTGATAGATGTATGACCTGACGCTAGAAGCACAAAGTGCATTTATATAATATTCTTTTTGATAGGCTTCATGTGTCTGTGGTGTAATGAAAAAGGCAGGACATTCCACTCTGCTGAGGCAGCAAGGCAACATATGGTTGACAAAGGACATTGCAAAATGATTCATGAGGGTGAAGCATTGGCAGAATATGCAGATTTCTATGATTATAGTTCTTCATATCCAGATGCCACTAATGATGAAGTAGATGTAGATGGCGAGGTATGATGAGACCTTCCTATTTGATACATTCCCTCCAGTTCTACATTAATAGTAGAATTTGTCAAATTTGGTGCATCTCTTCTTGGTCTAAGAATACTTCCTTCTTTTTCTTTGCTGTCATATTTACTCTTGTTCTCTTCTTTAATATTGTTGTTGCCAAACCTGGAAAGTGATGAACCAATCGATAACACAAGAACTAAGCTCCTATGAGAGATCTGTTAATTTGTAGGTTGATGTTCCTGAACTTGATGGAGGTGATTACCAACTGGTGTTACCATCAGGAGCTAAGATAGGGCACAGGAGTCTATTTAGGTACTACAGGCAAAGCTTCAACCCAAATAGGACCCTTGTTCCTAGCAAGAATAGTCGAAAGCTGCATAAAGTTCTAGCTACTTATAGAGCATTGGGTTGGAGTGAGACAGAACAAGCTGCAGCTGCAAGGTTTGTCATTTTCATCATGTTTTGTCATTCAGAATGTCAGGCTCATCAGCGCCACCTTGAAGAGATTCATCTTGAACAGAAGTTACTCAGGATCTGATTTTTTTTAAGCCAGTTAATAAGAATCTGTTAGGCAACAATCAATTTAATCTGGGCATTCTAACATCATTATATAGATGCAAGAATAAAAAATAAATATATTTGACCTCTATATCCTACAAGTATCACATTTCTTGTTGGATTTTCAACAAAAATATCCAACATCGTACATTATGATACTTTCCCTGCTATATTTCCAGAATTTCACTACTATTTTGCACTTTCTTATTCACAGGAAAGCCAGAGATATACATTATATGAAAAGAATACAAGCCAAGCATAGGGTGAAAATGGGAATAAAACACAATGATGTATTACAGAAACATTTTAGAAGGCAGGTTCAGTTTTAGAATGTATCTGTGGTGTCTGTTTTTAAAATACATTATTCATTTATTTAAGTTATTGTTTATATTATCAGCCTATAACCACATCATTATTGCCATTGGGCGCATTTAGGAACCAATGCAAATGCAAAGCTTTTTCGTCTTTTGCATAACCTTGTGTGATAATTTCATCCAAATCCGAGCAGTACTTTCCGAGTTATATGCGGTACAAAGATTAGCGGGCAGGCTGATTGAAATGACTGACATGGTTTTTCATGATGAACATGTCATATAACATAACATTACCATACTTCTTCACCAATAGGCATGGGAAGTAAAAGCATATACTAACACTGATTTTGAACCAATTTATTTCTGCATATGTACACATATAGCTTTAAAAAATAAAAAACTCTTCACACATACATATATTTATCCTAATTGTGGAATGTATAGCCTAATTTGAGCTGGGTAACATTTTATCACATTGAAGCATGTGATGCTTATCAAGCAGTTGATGCCCAAAAAACAGCAGTCAAAGCAACTATAAAAATTTGAACATAAAATCAATACTCATGATAATGTCATACTTCCTCCATTTGTAATAATGCTTCCTCATCTTTAATACTGACTGACGTGGATTTTGGAGGATTCTGTACTGGATTTTGAGAATACAGATATATGGCACCGAGTACAGTCGTGATGGCCAAAACAGTGTTCAAGTATATAGGAATACTGAAGAACATATAACTACAAATCGCAGTCAAAACTAATTCTAGAGCGCTGGCGAAAGTTTTAAGTATAGAGTTCAGAGTCTTCAAGAAGAAACTGGTTACAATGCCAATCGCTGCATTGTTTATCATTATTATTAATACTTTAAAGTGAAATACTTTAACAAAGTTTTCGTATACAAATGCGCTAACCAAACTGCCGTTGAACGTCAGGACTAGAAGATTGCAAACTATGGAATCTAAGTACATAAAAACATTTTGAACATATATGTTTATATCACTACCAACGGTTTTCAGAAGGTATTCATTATAAACTCCCGCTAAACAAGAGCAGATTATTTGTAAAAATATCAAAACAGCATTAAAACCGAACTCCATCGACATAGATTTGTTATAGGGGCCTTCCTTCTTTTCTTCTGAGAAATTCACTTGTTTCAACATGCAACCTATGGTTAGTAGGATGAGGGATATCCATTGCATCCTACTAAGTACCTTTTTGAATATCACCTGCGAACATATAAATGAAAATAGTGAAGTGCATATGATCTACTTTAAAGAAAACATGGTGAGCTTAAATTTCATAAATGAATAGCATTTCATTCCTTATGCTATTGCTATAAATCTCAGTATGATATAGTTACGTCTTTTCAACAACTATGTTTAGTGAACGATATTTGTTTTCCACAGATTTTAGTTGCTAAAAACCGTTTTCCATAATTAAGCAGTTTGTCTAAACTTTTTATGAAATTCGAGGCAGATATTGAGACTGAGACAATACAAATTCGATTAAAACGTGTGTAATCTAACACTCAACACTCCACATATGTTTATCATTCATTATATTTTCAATTCAATATAGTTATAAATCAGATTAAACTTTTATGAAAAAATCTATTATTGTTCATTTGGACTATGTTTATTGATATTATTCAAGCTTTAAACTACGCCTAGCAGATCCTGGAGCATGATATTCCTATTTATTTTTCAACGCTGAATCCGAATTCGGGGTGAGCGAAATTTTTATACCCCTGGAATTCGCAGACAGTATGAAAAACCAGGGCCATGTTTTTAATTGCAGTTTTTCAAAACTTTCAGCCCATCTAGTATTATTGGGAGTGACCATGGCTCAACTTGTTCAAGATTGTATCATTATTTTTTTTTTTGAGGAAAAGAGGGCAGCACTAGACTGGTAACGTTCGGTGAAAACGACCGGAGGTCTTGTTCATGGTCTGTCCGTACTTGTCAAATTTGACATATCATATGTATGTCTCCATAAAAAGTCTGGCCTACATACACACGTGTATGTTAAGCTGGTGAACTCCGTCCATACTTACGAACTCTGACACACCTATCGAAATAAGTTCATAACTTTTAAAAGTTTTGGATTCCAAGACATATCGGTATTTTACTTATGTATGGCCCAACAATAGTCATGTTAGGACCAACGGGTTCTACGGTTCAGCAAAGTGCATCAGACTGCCGAAATACGCATCCAGCAGTACAACGATTTAGCATCAGTCACTCAAAACTCATTTTCCACCCGTCATTAAGGGTAGCTTTGAAGCCTAAGGTGAATTCAAGTGAGATGGAATTTTCAACTTCAAATACCAAATCATTCTTGAAGAATACTTAAAAAAATAGGTATATTGTGCTTGAGAATGTGGCATCGGGAAATCAATTTTCCATCCTCTTTTAAGTGGTAGTTTTTAGTCCCAGGAGCGAATTTAAGGGGTCAAGATTATGTCAGACTCCATCAAGCCATTTGGCCTGAAGCCTGTGAATTTTAGTCGTATATTCATAAAAGCATAGGAAATAAATTGAAGGTAGTGACAGAAATTACAGATAATGATAACAATCATTCAGGTATATCCTCCTGTCCTGTCTATACTGTTAGAAATCAACAATAAATTTTTGACAAGCTGAGAATCAAAATCACAACTCGAGGATCAGAACAAAGTTTGCACTTTGTGATGTTTATAATCTATCATTTTTATATTGATGATTAGTAATCCTAAATCAAATGTTATAAAATCAATGATTTGACTTCTACAAAATATATTTGTATTTTTTTTTGCTAAATAGGTAATTTGACTAAAAATGAAAGACATGTGAGAAAAATTTACTTACTTGAAATAGAATTCCAGTAACAACAACTCTGAATTGAAGCAGAAGATAGTATGTTGTAGGATCAAATGATGATAAATTCACAAAAGCCAAATTGTTGTATAAACAGTACAAGAAAGCAGGTACAAAATATAAAATTAGGACATTCTTATTCTGTACTACTTCTTTGACTAAGTTGCTTGGCAAACTCCTGAAAGAATAATAACTCTTTAACTAAGAGAATTAGTACAACAATCATACAGAACAACTTAGAAATGTATATTGGAAATTGGAATTAAAGTGTATGAAATTAACATAGTAGTGTTGCATGTTGCCATATAGCTTGGAAATGATGGATAACAAATTAGTGGCTCAAATCAAGGGAGTCTTTTATAGGCAAGTGCGGATTTAGAGAAAGGGGGAGGGCATCCCCTAAGACACAAAAGGCTGCCATTTTTTTCATAAAATGCTATATATAAGGGCATTTGCTCTCAAAAGGGGCGGTTAAGTGCTTAAATATGCAGCCACTACCTGCACCTGCCTTAGACAGATTCACCAATCTGCACATGCTGATAGGATGGATATACATTGAGCACAAAATTATCAGAAACTACTTTGTCTAATCTAGTCTTTTGGGAAAATAGAAGCTCAGCACTCCTCTTTTTTGATGAACAAAAACCACTATGTTTGCAGTATTCATCATATTGTTTGATTAAATACTCGAATCATAGAAATGCAATTTTAGGGCTTTCACTATACAGGCCATAATCCCCAAAAAAAGAGGGGAGATGATTAACATCAGCAACCTTTCTGAAAGCAAGTAGCACTTATGAAAAAAATGTCTTCACAATAAGAGAAAAATGAGCCTTTCAGGAAAAAACCGAGTGGATAAAAAGTAAGTAACAACAAGAAAAATCAGTGGACACCCTGGGCTGTTATAGAGCAAGTAAATGGTTTAGCAAATATGTAATGAAACATTGTTTACTTACTCTCTGCAATAAAGTGTAACTGAAATTAGAAGTTTCAGTACTTCAGTGAGTAAAACCACCGTCACTATGTTGTAATCATAATCATTATTTGATTGTTGTGATGCAGTGACAAGGATGCCTGTGTAAAGATAGAATTAATAATTAGAAGGCGACTTGAGTCACATAGGTGTATAGCCTTACCTTGATTTACGAATAAAACTATGTACAGAACGAAAATTATGGCACTCAATGTCGAAGGAAACAATTTTTTCCAAGAAATGCCCATTTTGATCAGCAGTACAGGGAAGCGTATGACAATACCCTTTTATCACCTCTTTTACACATTTTCTGTGTAAGTTACTAATAAGGCGTGTGCTTCCACATATGCAGTTGGATCGTTTGTGATAGTTGTCATTATTGCAGGTTTGCGGAAATTCAAATCTTCGTTAAAAAAGATTTATCAAATCCCCTCTTGCCAACTTTAATCATCACAATAAACTAACCTCAAAAGAAAAATGACATGGAACCACAGAACGACAAACAATAGAACCATAACCTGTGCCAGCGTTCCTAGAGATGGGACAATGTTTGATATTGTATTCGAAGAACACTGTCGATAATAGTTATTTATGTAACTAGGGTCGTAAAGTGTACGTTTATTAATCTTGGCGTAAAAGTGGGGCCCAAGGCGCATAGTTCCACAGGTTCCAGCACTTATTTCTTATTTCTCCCAAAATACTAATAAAATTATATCTACTGCCGGCTATAGGGTGGGTTCAAATTTTTATGTAGACTATAATTCGATATAAGAATATATAAAATGACCGTACTACATCACCGGATATAGGTTGTTCTAGCCACCGGCTAGCAACATATAAATATGGACAGGTTTTGTGGTTAATGGGCATAGGGCAATTTTTTAAAGCTTGGCGGGCGCTAAAGTTATTTTATAGCTTTAGAGAATAATGGAGTCTACACTATTATGGAAGCTTCTCGATATACCTTATTTGAACGAATGTCAAGACAATTGATAGGTATATATTCAAAATACAAATTGAAGCTATCATTATCACGTCTATTTCTGAAAATTTTCACTAAAACTATACATGTAGCTTCTCGTTCCAACATGGATAACATGAATCCTGAACTTGATCTCATCTGGAGTGAACAGTAACGTATTGTTATTCACAAAAAATCTGTGAGCGTGATCAGTAACTAAAAATAGGTTTCCCTGCAGGTCCATGCTGAATGAATCTGGCCAAACCATTGTCTTTGGGTTTCTATGAATTATTTCGGCAGTTTTCAAGGGTTCGAATATATTCCATTTAGCGACCGCAGATTGGGGAATTAATCCATAGTACAGGTTTCCTTTATTATCCATAACCATTCCATCTGTAGAACCTTGCTTCTCTCCTACGAATTTGACGTATCTTCTCCAGGTTTGGTTGCTAGCAAGTTGTTGGTCTTTCAAAATATCTGTAGTAACACAGAAAAGTTGGTTGCTAGTTAGGGGGGTATAAAACAGTAGTCTTGGTGCTATGTCTGTAAAAGGTGATAAGGCCAATCCATCTATCGTGCCCAAATAATCTATCCTGAATCCGTTATCGATAACGTAACCTGAAGCGCTGACTTGTGGAAACATTGATCCATCACGTAGCTTCCATGCCCTGTTTTGGTTATAGGAGTAAACGACAAGTCCTGGATCTATTGCCGAATTATCTGTGATGTAGACATAGGTTCCATCAGTTTCGTCTATGACCAAGTCATTGAGAAAGCCTCCATCTTTGAGAGATATCTCATTCGGAAATGTAACCACTTGTATTACCGCTCCTCTTCTGTTTAAATCCATAAGGACCATTTTCGCTGGACATCGTATCCCATTGATATAGTTGCTGGATCTGTGACCATCCAGGACCCACATAATCCCTTGCCGATCAATTTCAGTTGCAATCACACTTTGTAGGTTTCTACATTCTCCTTGGTGATTCATCTCCCAACTTGGAAATGGAGTTATCAAGATGTTGGTTTTCTCCAACGATACCAAAGGGAAGAATCCTAAAGAAGCTGGTACTCCTATTCTGTATTTTGGCATCGTAACGTAGACTTTGTCTTGGTATACTCTGGGCCCTCCTAGGAGGATGTTTTGTGGCAGATATCTGTTGAGAAATATATCAGATTAGATTCATTAAATGAGGTTCATGATACCATGGCTTAACTTATTCTACCTGAAGATAGCCAACCACGTTCGGGCGTCTCCAAAAAATCATCCGAGATGATATGAGATAACCTGGCGTCATCTAGAAGAATCTGCTACAGCTATTTTCCTCTTCTCATCAATAATTAGAAATTTACTTTAATCAATAATTAGAAATCTACTTTGGAAAGCATCTATGAGCATATAGTAAACTGCAATTTATCAGATATAAACCTTTCCAAAGTAGATTTATAATGAGTGATGACAAACATAGCTGTGACAAATTATCATAGATGATGAAAATGCGTCTTATTTCATGTCGAATAATGTTTAGGCTAACTGACAATAAGAGGAATTTTGGGTATTTTGTCTTTAATCGTGCTAATATGTAAAATACGTTGTGCAGTAAAGAAATGCTGAAAGTCGATTTTTTTTTAATCAATTATTTCAAAAGGTTTTAGACCTAGGAGATCCTGCATTCATGGTATTTTTACACCTCGAAATCTCATGGAAAAAGAGTTGCAAATTGGAATAATCACCACTTAATTTGGTCGATATGCTGAAAGTAACGTGTCTGGTACTTATATTTCAGCAGTACGACAATTTTACACTGGTGAGACTTCATTGTTCACTGATAACAAGTGAGAGTGGCAGCAGGTCAAGACGACCCAGACTATATCTTCCGAAAATTGAAGGATAAGTGTAACGTGTGGGGATGAACCATAAATATAGCAAAAGCGGAGTACCTTCAAGTATGAAGTAGTACAGTTTAATATTTGATAGCGGGGACAGAGGAAATAAAGGGAAGTAGAGTCTTGAAATATCTGGGAGTGACCTTATCAGCTGATCTGATGGAAAATGCAATAAGGAAATAAATAAAATGTGTTGTGGAACAATAACAGAACAAAAACGACCAAATGTAGGATCTACAATGCGATACTTAAGAGCATTGGCAGATATCGGGCTGAGGTGTGGTAGGTCAATAAGCGACATCGTGAGCTTGTTTTTGCACTCGAGATGGACTTCTGGAGAAGTTGTGACGTTTCTAGTATTGAGCATATCCGTAACAATAGTATCAGACAAAGGACAACAATTTTAGATACTGTCGAAACTAAGCAAAACATCTGGTACGAATGAGGAATCGGTTCCACCAGAGAGAAAGAAAAGAGGACGTCCTAAGAGAAGCTGGCACCGAGATATCTGTGAAGCGGTGGCTGCCAGAGGGCTATATTTCAAAATCCACGAGTTTTATTGTTTCTCACCAGAATTATTGACCCAATCCTCTTCATTTATATGACTGAGAAGGTCCTTTAGTTATACATATTTTAAATATTTAAAACAGCTGCCTGTATAGATATTATAGAAATGGTGAATTACACGCACAACACCTATCATGCAACTCATAATCAACAATTTTTTGCCTTTTCGAAAAAAGCAATGGTGGTTTTAAATCGATACTTAAGGAATTTAAATTGAATGCTGCCGTGCCCAGACCTACACATTCCATTACCAACGATCTTTTACAAATCATAATTATTATTACTTGCACTTCAGCTTCCTGATCCGATTAAATCTTTTGTGTCAGGAAACGTTACCCGTTTGAAAATATCTTAAAGGATTTCTTAGAATACGGAAAACTAAGAAAATCCTATTTTTATTTAACAATTTCAAGTTCTTCTATTGTAGTTCATTATGTAGAATAAAAATTAAAAAATGAAGCAAATTTGTTTGTTTATCCCCTACAAATATCATGCATTGCAAGAATTAAGAACATTTTTATATAATCATTCTATAACGTGTTTTGGCAGGTCCGTTAGGTTCATGAAATACATAAGAAAAAATATTCCGTTTCTTTAAGCTTATGAGCAAGACGAAGATGGATGATTGCGTCGAAAAATGTAAGGGAGCTCAAAAAGACAAACATACAACAACAACGTTTGCGAGTCATTTAGATTACTCCACCACGAATAATTTTCAGGAATACATGGTAGCAGTAACACCTGGAATGGCGTCGCATGTACAGACCCAGAAAAACTTGGCAATATTTATATTGTAGAAAGTTCATTCAAGAATAACAAAAAATGTCCCATTATCAAGATACAGGGTGTTGTGAATTTGAATGCCACTGATGAGACTGAATAAGGGTTACCTTGAAATGGGAGGACCTTCCTTATACATCACATAGAATACTCAATGTCAAACTCCGCTAACATCATACATTTTCCATATGGACTTCAACTCAAATATTCAAAGAAATTTTCCTCCAAAAGGAAGTCAGAAAAAAATGTGAAGAGAGGTGGTTTGGCTATGATGTCAGCACTACATGGTCAATATCTTAATCCATTCCGAAGATATATTACTTTGATTTAGAAATTATAATTTCTGCTGATATGAACTTTACGTTTTATCTTTTGATCTACTTAATATCTTATAAACATTGGACGTATTTATTTCTGAATCACACTGTACAGTATGATCCCTGACAGGATTTTTTTCCTAACGCATACACGCAATATTGTAGTTGTAGTATAATTCATACGCATCTTGCCAGCTACGGCAGACTAATAAATCAGCTTACATTAATCTGAAAAATTATTTAATGTTAACTTGTTTGCTTAAAAATAAAAACCTACTCCTAGTTTCACCTTGATTTGGAATTTGGCCTCCAAGTAAACTCAACGACAAAGTTAAGTATGCATGTTATTTCGACATACAGGTCGAATTCCGAAAGCAGCCATATGTGATATATATTCGCTTTTTAATACTAAAACGTGAAAATGAACTAATTGTTTACATATTATGCTACTTTTTGTGTGAATTTTGGGTCACTATTGTGGCCACATTTGACGAAAAAATTGCACATAGATGTTTCGTTCACTTGTGACCGAAATCTAATTTCGTAATCATTCTGTTATAATCACTATCACAAATGGAAGCCATTTCTTTAACATACTCGGCTACAGACAAGTGCAACACCAGCTAATCTTCTTAACCCACAGGCTGCTAACTGTATGTATGAGCAAGAGAGAGCGACATATTATGCTTGTTCCCTTTATTGTTAAATTTATGTCAGACTCATGTGATAGGACAACATTTCTACGATTTCGCCACAAGATGACCTAAATATTTGTTTACATCCTTCGATCATATCGACCTATTAGTAACAAACGCCTAATCGACCTAATATTGACTTCTAAATTACTTTGGTGTTATTCTCCAGTTTGGGAAAAAGGCAAACGATTGGAAGTAAATATAACCCTTTTCAGAATGGTCATGCAATCTTTTTAACTTATTTTGTGGTCGTAATTATAACTTAAAATGTTTCTTGGGTCCTTCATATAAAGCTTCTAATTCCTCCTTGTTCACAACATTTGAGTACTTTGTTAACAAATCATAGGATAGATGCATCCTTTAACTCTCTAAGAAATATCTCACCTCCCAGAAACAGCTGCATCAAGGTACTCATCGTAGGATGGCCAAGTGTAGTTCACGTAACTCCAAGACCATCTGGTTTCGAACCCCTCTTGATGATATTTGGGTGGATCTCTGTTCGCTTTCAAGCAATTTTCACAGTGCCCTTTTGATTGGAGGAAGTACCCGGCGGTGATGAGCAAGCACTCAAAGATCGAACACATTGCGACTGATCAACAATCGATCGAGCAGTGATTGTGTTCAGATCAAAATGAAGGTTTGTCGTTCAAGGTGTATGTCATTGAATGGTTCTTTTTTTTTGACTTTTACTTTGATTTGGTGATTGAGGTCTGTACGAGGGCCACCCCAATATATTTTGAACTAGGATAACGTATAAAGATAGCATGCTGTCGCATCTTGGAGGACTCAGGATCGTGTAGGTATGAATAAAATAAATGAATGAAACAAATATAGAAACTTTCAATACTGGCTATCATTGGACCAACTTTTTGTGAGAATAATATGGTTATAAAATAATTTCCACCAAAGTAATTGAAAAAGTCTAGTTTGTAATCGATCGACAGCTCATTTATTATAAAAGCTATTTGAAAAAGTTATTTTAAAGGTAACTCTGAGCTCTTTACTTGAAAGATATACCGCTTTTGTTAGGGTGATTCACACCTACGAGGCAACACATACATGCATTTTGTAGGTGAGGCGTCATGTGTGTTTGAGTATATTCTGAAAGGCGTCTTCAAAGGAAGAAGTTTGATATGACGTACTATAGATTTTGGATTACACGGGGAGTTATGAAATATCTTATCTGAAAAAACACAAAATTCACAGCTTCGTATCCTCTTGTTTCTCCTTTACACATTATTCAATTTTTGTGTACCATCTGAATAGGGTATTTATAAATGCAAGATGTATCTATACTTATATAGATAATACGTAAAATTTGAAAATTGTTTAAATGACGAAAAACGGACACATGCATTTTGAATCTTTTGCAACTTGTAGGATTCATTTTGTATCAGGCAAGGACCAAACATAGAATCACCATATTCTACTTTGCTTAGAATTAACGAATTAGTTAACCTAGCTTTGACGGATTCAGAAAGTATGTGTCTGACACTATATATGCTTTTCAAGGCACTATATGAGCTTTGTACTATTTTTGTGACATGGTCATGGAATGTTCACGATGAGTCAAAAAGCACACCTAAATTTTTTACATGCAGTTTATGATGGAGTGGCTCACCTCCGATAGATAAATTCACAACTTTACTGTCAAAATTGCTTAGCTTGGATTTAAAGGTAATGACGGTGGATTTTCTTAGATTTATAAGTAATACATGGCCAGAGAAATATTGATTTGCAGCCTGAAGGTCCCTTGACAGTTTGGTGTTGGCTTGTAAAAAATCATCAGGATTATATGAAAGGTAGATCTAAATCTCACTACTCTATCTGAAAAAGTGACGACAAGCTCTCAAAGTTGGTAATTTTTAAGACAATATATCTCGTAGCCCCAGAAGAAGCCACCCAAACCCTATAAGTATGCTATATCAGACTTTGTCGTTTCAAGAAGCCTATCAGAACATACTAAAATATACAGTGCTCCAATCAAATCAATACCTGTTTGTATTGCCACGTAGTTATGAATCACCCTGTAGAGAACGGCATATTTCAAAGAAAGCACCGTTTTGTTATATACAATTTTTTTAAATACCCTTTTTGGATATCTTAATATCGGAATGATCGACCAATTTGACACTAAATACTCACTCAGTATGTCGGAGACATAATATATTTGTAAAGAGGTATTCGCTTTGTGGTGAACATAAGATTATGTTGTTACAAATAAGTGTGCTTAAACGAGGTTTACGTGGTACCATGTGTACATTACCACGATTCGGTTATAATGTTCACCAATAATGGTATGGTCAGGGGTGGGTCTTTCAAACTTGCCTTCAACACTGTCATAACCTACAAATGTGAAAGATTTTGTGTTTTCTTGAAGCTCTCTAGGAACCCTCGTATAAAATTAATATGTTTTATTATATGCGAATTATCTTTTCTGTCCTAGATTCATCGTTGTTACTTAATCGGTATCGTAATGATAATTATGGTAGAGTTGATCTATACAATTGATAGACATACATAAAGTACCTACCTAATCACTAGTAGGTTCAAAATTGGCTTATTCATGCTACGCGTCATATTTCGTTAGGGGGTCAGGGCGGTTGATGGGTCCGTTGCTATTTAATCAGTCGGCCTGTTTTTCTTCTTCTCAAGTATAGAGAAACCAAGAACCAGATATTGGCAGTAGAAAAAAGAAAAAAGAAGATAATAAAACGAAGGAACTTAATAAAGAAGAGGAAAAGGATTAACTGAAAAGGAAAATTCCAAGGACATGTAGAATTTTGGGTCGCTAAAAGTGTAACAAGCCTAGTAGGCAACATCTCTTCCTACCACAAATTAAACTGAATTTCAAATTCAAGCTGTTTTTAGCGACAAGAGTAGATTAATTTAAAGAATGATGCGAAGAGTATTGAAATTAATTTTCTGAATATCGACACAAAAAAACATTACGAAGCTTAGACATTCAAAACCACTTACCGGTTACCCCTTACTGTACTATGGTAATCTATATCCGAGGGCCAAGTATAGTTTACGTAATTCCATGACCATATTGTACAAAACGCTGCCTCTTCAGCAACACAGCTGTCATGGTGTCCACCGAACTGAAGCAACAGTCCAACAACGAGTTTGAGGCATTGCAACAAAGAACTCATTTTTTAAATTACAGTACCAGTCTTATCAGCTGATATAAGTGACTGTATTCATTTCCTTATCCTGATTGCTGTGCAAGATCAAGGTGTGACAATGCACGTGTGGGGTGTTACATATATTGTGTAGATAATTAAAACAAATATAAAGTTTGTCTATTGCAATTCTAAACGTACAGTCTGTTTCTGGTTACATGTAGTAGAATAAAAACTGCTGTTTGTAATTTTAATGTTAAAAATTCTGAAGCCAGGCAAAGGGATGCGAATGCTCCAAATTTGGGTCACCCTATAGGTTCGTAAATCTCATTTCGCAGTTATTTCCACCTGTTATTGAGCATTAAATAATTGCATTCGTAATTCCTAAAAACAAACGATAAGAAAAAAATGGCGTCAAGTAGGTTGACTCTGCAATTTCTTTGCAATGCTATCATTAAAATTAAAAATCTAAGAACATGTTCA
Organism: Acanthoscelides obtectus; assembly: GCA_963669975.1. Lineage (NCBI taxonomy): Eukaryota > Metazoa > Arthropoda > Insecta > Coleoptera > Chrysomelidae > Acanthoscelides > Acanthoscelides obtectus. The sequence goes on from CAVLJG010000005.1 coordinate 39,403,476, forward strand.
ACAAAGGAACTATATGGGTCAAGTCAGTCAAATATACCCTTAAAATTATTAGTTTTCAGGCCCCACTCATTTGAGGACATTGCGATCTGAAAGCATCTGCTATGCCCTACCAAAAATGAGGTAAGCCCGATTCCAGCAAACCTTGCCAGCGGCAGCAGCTAGCTTGCGGAATGTTTTTTCTATATCTACTGCGCTCGACGCAAGCCTTGAAAATATTTCTTCATTCTTCTTTATGTCAAGTCTGAATAGCTGCACAGAATTACTGAGGCTAGAAGCGTAAAAATATAGTATCATAACATAAGGGCATCTAGTTGTTCCAAAAAAAATAAAAAAACACGACGATAAGTAATATTCGTGCAGGTGGAAAAATCCTCGTCTTCGACTCGGATTTTTGTTGCCACCAGCACTCATGCTTCTTGTTAAAAAAATATTACTTTGCATTGAGTTTTTTCGATTTTCTTTCACAGGAAAAAATTAGATGCTCGAATGGAATTTGCCAAGACTATGTCATGAGTCTGCATACACATAGCTTACAGTATTACAAAATTTATTGACAATAAAATCATAAAAATGTTAAGCGTCATTTTCTGGTGTCCTAGGAGACCATAATAATTACTTGTTATCAAAGGTATTGTAATTTTTGATGACAACAGCTGTCAAGTTTTGCCGCGGGTAAACTCGAAAAATCTGCTGAATAGGTGCTGTCATACAATTTTTCCATCTAGAAACCATTTGTAATTCAAAATTGCGCGTTTGTGATTGGCAGAAATTAAGACGAGAGAGATAGTCGCAAAATCACCTGCAACTCTCCACCCCCAGTTGTTCAGAAAGGGGTATGATCCCCTGAAATGCCTAAAAACAGAGTTTGAGCATTATTCACTTTTTTGGTTGTAGCTCCACTGCCTCTGGACCGGTTTTCAAAAACTACTAAGCATTAAAATTTTTTCAAAATTTCATCAAAATCAGAGTGGAACTTTTATGACGTTATATTGGGTCCAATGATTAGCGGACAGACAGAGTGACAGATAGACCGACGAAAATGATGTGGACTTACGTGGTGTAACACCCAGCAAACAAAATATCTACCTCATTTCCGAAATTTTTCGCAATTACAGTACTTTTTCGCCGGTTGGCAGGATCAGACGTTTCAAACTACAGCTCTTATAATATAAGAAAAAAAAAACAGAAATCAATTTATGTATCTTTATTGTGATGATATTCATACAAGTAACTTTTCGTACCCGTGTGCATTACATGTATCCTGAACTTGATCATATCAGGTGTAAACTGAAGGGTCTCGTTCGAAGCAAAAAATCTAAATCCATATGTATTGATCAGAAACAAATTGCCTTGCGAATCCATGGTGAAGCCATCTGGCCATACCATAGTCTTGGGGTTGATGTAAAACACTTTAGCCTTATCGAATGATTCGAACATATTCCACTTTCCCACTCCAGATATAGATACAAGAGTGTAGTAAAGATTTCCAGCATTGTCCATGATCAATCCATCTGAAGAGCCTGCTTTGTCTCCTACGTATTTCACATTTTCCCTCCAAGTGTCTAACATAGCAAGTGTTTGATTCTGTAGGATATCAGTGGTGATACAATAAAGGCTGTACCCGGTCAAAGATGAGTAGAACAATGTTCTAGGCCCTTCTCCGGTTACAGGAGAGAGTGCTAATCCATCTACGGTTCCAAAATAATCCATTTTGAACCCATCAATGATGTAACCTGCAGCTAAGACTTGAGGAAACATTGAACCGTCCCGTAATTTCCAAGCTGTGTTGTCTCTGGAAGAGTAAACTACGAGCCCAGGGTCGATAACAGAGTTATCACTTATATAAGCGTAAGTACCATTTGTGTCGTCAATGACGATATCATTTAAAAAACCTCCGTCTCTTAGACAAACATCATTTGGAAAGTTGAACACATGCACTGGTGATCCGTCTAAGTTCAAGTCAAGTCGAACCAGTTTGGGTGGGCATCTGATCCCGTTGATCATATTGCTGGACCGGTGCCCATCCAAGACCCACATGATGCCTTTACGGTCTATCTCTGCTCCTAATACACTTTGGAGGTTCCAACAGTTTCCTTGGTAGTTCATTTTCCAGTTGGGGAAAGGAGATATGAGCATGTTTGTGCTTTCTGGCATGACAGGAAAGTATCCTAATGTAGCTGGTACTCCAGTGCGAAACTTTGGCATTGTGACGTAGACTTTGTCTTTGTAGATTTTCGGTCCACCAAGCATGATGTTTTGTGGCAGGTACCTGTTGACGATTAAAATGTTAGATAACTTACAATGAGGGGTCATCAGGAGTGGAATACGAATTTCACCCAAAATATTCTTAGCATCTTAGCATCCCAAATCATGCTTCAATGGAATTTCGTTCAATAAGCTTTGGTTTACGAGAAATTGTACTATGATGAGTGCCACTGTGAGTTGGATAATTACAAAAAATAGAAGTCTTGACGTGGCGTATCTGATAGTTTCAACTTGTTCTGGGTTTAATGAGGCTACGTGGTGTTTTTTATATAGTTTTTTTATTATTTGTGATTTGCCAAACTAACATTGTTTTCTCGTGTAATTTCTTGAAACAGTACTGGTTATTTTAGAATTAACTGTTGTACATCTATAATCCCCATAAAATACTATAAACAAGATCAGCCACTATGCATAGAGCAAGTTCTTAGTGTAGACATTTTTGTTTTAACCGAGTCTCGCAAATGACACATATTGCAACAATAATGCGATGAAATGACAATGTCTTAGAGAACGTAACCGCAACAGCGTATATGTGTCATTTTTCACAAGAGGGATCGTCACACTTCTACAATACAGCGATTTTGGGAAAATGTACTGTATCAGTATGTTTTGCCGTCAAGTTGCAAATTATAAAGAGGTTCCACCAAATTGGATGTTACTGTCTCAATACTTCCGCGTAACAGATGGTCTGCGCCATCGAGTGCATTTAAACTCGCTCAACTATGCGCTGCTAGCGCGTCCAGGTGCCATGGGTTTATAACAGAAAATAGCACAAACGACGAATATGACAAGAAAATACATTAATTTACGATTCATTCATGAGAAATTGCATTGAAAATGGATAACATTTGAAGGACAAAATACAAAGGTACCTATATTACTTGATTGCAAGGTAACATCGAATGGTCTCGCAAATCTGAACTTTCATAACCGCCTTCTCATGTTTGTCCCGAGGAGAGCGGTTTAATCGCGGCTGGCCTGAGATGAGCAGATGTATTCTGGCAGCGCGTAGCGGAGTGAGTTTGAGTGGATGCAGATCGTCTGTTAAGTGGAGATATCAATCTTTTCACGAATGATGCAATGTGTGCGCTTTGGATCAACGATTCAAAAAAAAAACTATTTTAAAACAAAAACGTTTGTGTCCAGATCTTGCATAATGTGTGTGTGGTATAGTCTCCAACATAGTTTTAAATGACTTTATGATCACGACCATCCGAAGATGGGTTAAGAAGTGTACTAAGCTATTAATTGACAATTCCAATAAAGCTATTACAATATTTTTGCATAATTTGAATAAGTAAATAAAGTTTAACAAAACACAAACAATAATTAGAAAAACAGTGCTTTCCAGATAGGTTCCCCTATACTTATTTTTTTTAATGGGTCAAGCTAGCAAGCTGAAATTTGGGATGATTAAGTAGCGTGAAAATAAAATTTGGACGGCATCTTGTAACATGTTTTCTTATAGAATGAGGGGCCGCGGTAAGGTATTTCTTATTTTGAATATCCTTATAGGTACTTTATACCCGTAGCATATAAAATAAATATATTTGAAAGTGGTGAACTAAACACTCTCAAAGCTTAGCGTTTTTGTATATTGAATCGCTTGTAATTCAACAACTAATAATCAAATCTTATAGTATGCAATATCGATCTTCTTCTGTTGTAAGGTCCTATGTGAGTATGCAATAAAATATGAAACATTCACTTTAAAAAAATTACTAAACTTGGAATTCTTTCTTAAAAATTGACTGTTCCATTTGAAAGCGCTGCAAGTGTACTGTATTGTCACCAAGATGCTATGGAATTACTTCCCAATACCTAGAACAAGCACCTATATGTTATGCGAGAAAATCCAGAATAGAAAGGCAATCAGTTCCATTGCGAAAAATAAAGAATTGACAGTGGTCTAGTTTAATCAAGTTCATTTATAGGAAAACTTCGTATAATTATTGTAACTAATTATCAGCGTTCGTTGATCCGAAATAAATACATACTAATTGCAACTGTATAACCTCATACATAGTTTCATTTTACTTCGACCGTATTAAGCTTATCTGTGGATCAAGTAGATTAACTCGGTAGCCCCTACGTATTCTTATACGGAATAGCAACACAATTTTCTGCTTGATAATGTGAGGAAGTAAAGAAATACATGTTTGCGCCTGTTTGCGAATACATCGGATTCGAGATACCGCACAATAGAAAGCACCGACGAAAAGATGGGGTTAAACATTATTTAAGCATTTAATTTATTTTGTTATTTCGTGTTATAAGTAAGGATGTGAATTATGAATACTACGAGCCCCTTCCCACTTCAGTTTCCCCAACTACTGAAATCTTATTTTTTTTCTTATCAAACACAAATAATAAACATGCAGCAGGGTGTTATAGGTTTAAAATATTAGCAATGAATATTTTGATAATATTTAGTAGAAAACACCAACTTTATCACTCCCTAATCAAATTTGCAGCATAAAAATAACACATGTTGCATTTACAGCATGTCAACCTATTTTCATTTCAATGCAAAATAAGTCTACAACGCATAGGTGGCTGTGAAAAATAAAAGCCACCACAATTGTTTTTATTAATCACAGCTGTCAGAATACGTTTAAAATAGTTTTGGGTAGTTAAGGTTTTCAAAATGGGTAGAGGAAAGGTTATTATTGAGAAAATTCGGTTACTGATAATAAATTTTTTAATTCTGGGAAATCATACTCAGAAATTGTAACTTTGTTAGACCTATCGCGGTACAGTGTGAGAAATATTGTTAGAAGATATATCGTAACTGTTTCAGTTTATATTAAGCCACGATATGAGAAAAACAGTAATATCACAAATGCCGACCGAAGAGCGTTAAGAAGAATAATCGTGAAAAACAGGCGTGCCAATTATTTAAAATTAAGTGCTCTGTGGAGTGACGATGTTGGAAAGAGAATTTCGAGGTCCACAACTCATAGAGAGGCCCACAAACTGGGATTTAGCACTTGCAAGGTAAGTTTTCTTATAAAAAAAGTGAAGTAAAAACCATAAAGTTGCACATCTTGTTTATAGGCCAAAGAAAAGCCACTATTAACTCCACTGCAAAATAAAAATCGGCTTAGATGGGCTAAAGAACATAGACAATGGACACCTCAACAATGATGTGCAATACAATGGAGTGATGAGGCCCGATTCGAACTTTGTGTTGGTGACAGTCGCAGAAGATATTCGCAAAAAAATGAAGCATTCCATGTTGACTGTCTGAAGAGAAAAGTGAAATTTCCAGCATCCATTATGGTCTGGGGCAGTATGTCATCAAAATGAGTGGGAAAACTTCATTTTATTGATGGGAATGTGGATACAAACAAATATTTGGCAATTTTAGAAGAATCGCTTTTACCAGTGATGGAAGAATGTTTGACATCCGGCCAAGATTTTGTGTTTCAGCAAGATGGTGCAGCGTGCCATACCTCAAAAAAGGCTATAACATGGATGGAAGAAAATAATGTACCACTTTTGAAATGGGTTTTTAGCCGTCCAGATCTGTCACTTATTGAAACTTTGTGGCACGAGATGAAAAAGGTTCTACGACAACGTCCTGCTCGTACAATCACCGAACTGAGACAATAGCTTCAAGAAATATGGGATTGTTTTACACCAAATTTTTGCCAAAACTTGGTTAACACTATGCCCCAAAGAATTTCAGCCGTAATAAAAAATAAAGGTGATGTTACCCAATGGTAATCTTTCAATTGTTGTTTTGTTAACTTCGCGCATTTATTCGCACATTGTTTATTTGTTCAGATGTTCAATTAGTTATAGGTCCAAGTGATTTCAAATATGTATTTTTTACGACTAGAGAGTATCTAAAATGTTTTTGAGAAAATAAATTGTTTTAGAAGTAAATAGTTTCGTCATGTTTAGTCTATAAAGGCATATTTTGATACAAATCATGAAGTGGGCCAACTGAAGTGGGAAGGGTCTCGTATATTTAAGCGTGAATGATTTAATATGGTGAAACATACGAGTATTTTTAAGTTGAATGAGATCCTTGTTTTAATCGGCTTTATGTGTATGCCTTCTATGCGTCATTGTCTGTCAGAGCGGTCCAGAGGACCTTTGCTCTTGGTTAAAGTATTGTAAGACAGTAGGTCTATCAGGTCTGGTTGCCCAGGTACCAGACAAAGTCGGGGATAAAGAAGGAAGGAGGGAGAGCAAAGAAGAAATAAAAGCGTCAATTTGAAGGATGCCTTGGCATTGCTAACTAGAATTCTAGAATTATTAATCGATCCTAAAATTAATTTAGGATGAGTATACCTTACAACCCTAGAGTACAGGATGAGACTCTTTCAAAATGGTGGATAGTCAGGCGGTCAAAGTTGGGCGTTTTTCTATATTCAGTCGTTTATAATTCAATAACCAGCCATCAAAACGCTGTACTATGTTAGTATGTTATATCATTCTTGTTTTCTTTGAATGATCTACCTGAATACATAATAAAAAATGGAATATTTCATTTAAAAATATGTCAAAATGTCAGTTATTTCAAATGTAATGACCCATACTTTGCAATCAGATAGACCTCTTTAAAAGATTCATATAACATACTATAGTGTTTTGATTACATCGGCACACAGGAATAATAAAGTGGTCTGTACATCTAACCAGACTCACCTAGTCATGAACTTCGATGCGCTAAATCCGAATCTGAGGTCCGTTCGACCCGTTCCACCCTCGAAATTTTGAGTAAATTGAAAGGAAGATCGGTACAAATCCCAATCCCAAACAATTTTTCTCGGCTCAAATCAACTGTATTTCTTATGTATTTGAATATGCTGAACACAAATCTGAAGTTGATTTAGCTCGTAGACCCTCCAAATTTTGTATGAATTGCAAAAAATTGCCAAGGTCGCTAAAAATCACAAAAATTGCAGATAGGTGACTGGTAAACTGCAACAAGTACATTTTATGTGTTACAAAATGCTGAATTCGGATCTGAAGTCTCCAAGATTTGAAAGAAGGTAGTCAAGAGTAAGAAAGAAATCGTTTGAGAGTTCCTTGAGCTTGTTCCTGTATAACCAAGGCGTGGTGGGCAACAGCACCGAGTCCCTGGGTTAACGGCGAGTATGCTGTCATGACAGGCTTAAGCGCATCGAAATACATAAAATAATATACAGGTGATCTACTGAAATGAAATTGCAATTTACTAGAAATTTGGAGGACCTACGAGGTAAATCAACACCAGATTTGGGCTCAGCATATTGAAATACATAAGCAATGCATTTGATGTAGGTAGAGACAAGTTTTTTGTTTGCATATGTACATTTTTTTCGCGATTTTAAGCAATTTTTTCAATTAACTCAAAATTTTGAGATTGTACGGACCTCAAATTCGGATTCAGCGTATCGAAATTCATAATTCTAGGTAGGTCTAATCAAATGTATAATACCACTTTTTTATTAATGTGTTCAGGTGTTATTAGTTTTTGAGTTACAAGCGATTCAACGTAAAAAACGCTCAACTTTGGCAACCCGCCAGTCCCCCATTTCGAAATCTCGTAAGTTTGCAGATTAGAGCTATAAAGTACCGATAAGGAGCTTCAAAATCAAGTATCACATCTTGACTCCCCATTCCACTTTGAAAAAATGATCCAAGATGGCCCCATACCGATACCTTGACCATTTTTAGGTTAAAATGCTTTAACTTTATCACCCCTAAACTTGGCTTACTAACATCGCCCCGAAAATTCAGAAAGGTGGGAGATTACCTTTTTTGAAAACTCTGTATTCATAGTTATGTACTAGAAGTATTAATTTCTATACACGATTTTATGACTGACAGTTGAATTCTCTGATTTTTAATCCTCAAATTTTTTAAGTTCCACGAGATTTCTATTCGAAAAACACTTCATTGAGTTGTTCTGAACGTTAACATCTGTTTTAGTGATTGTCCCGGTGCGGATCATTTGCAGAATATTTCAACAGTATAACGACTTTTATGATCTCTTATGCATTCAAATGAGCATGTCTGGCTAACCGAAGAGAATACCAATACAATTCATCAAAAACCTGCCGAAACTAAAAATATTTCATGGAAACAGCAAAGTAAATCCTAATAACTTACCTATTCTCCACAACAGCCTTATAGTAGGAGCTTGTTGTAGGCCACGTGTAGTTCACGTAACTCCAGGACCAAATTGCTTCAAATCCGTGTTGATCACCATCGTTATAATTGCCTACGTATCCTTCAACCCCTGGCCAAATAGAAACTCCCACAAAATACACAACGCATTGTAACACCGAGAACATTTTCGCATACTGAATTTACTAATAAATGATATGAATGATTGTATGCATTTCTTATGGTAACAGGGGCTTTAGCAATTTCGACTTTTACTTGTTTTGATGATGGCGCAAGTTATATGAATTAATCATTATTGGCAGGTTTCCTTTTGCTAGATACTTATCTTGTTGGAGAGCGATTCGATGATTAGTTATAGTCGAGTGATAAGTGGTAAACAAGACGTGTCGAAGTTGATCCGAAATACCTCCAGAAAACAATACATGAGGCATTTAAGGAGACTGAAACATCGACTAATGTTACATAGTGCTTTCGCGAATCATGCTCAATTTATGTAAAAAGTGTGCTCTATCCAAACACTATTTATGTAGTCCTTCGAACAGAAATTTGCTTAAAACTCCGAGACACAAACACACTCTTGTGGATTGAATATATATTTTTGTTGAGTAATTATTATTTACCAGTATGACTGGATCTGTGTATATTATTCATGCATATATTTTTGCTGTCGATTAACGATGTAGTTTTTTATATACAATGTTATAGAACTTTTTTTGGTTCTGTCGCAGTCATATACCAGCAGCTTGAATCTTAATGAAGCAGATGAGTGAAAGCAAATGCCAGAATGCACATTTTTTTTTCTAGAAATATTAAGCAGATATTAACGTGCCAAAGTCATGTAACCTTTTTTTCATTACTTTGTTTACCAGTAATTTAAATTTCTCTTTATTAATGTAGATGTAAGACTACCGATTCATAGGCCTTCAATGATTTTCTATTGGCAAATTTCATAATTTATTGATTTTATTAGTTTCTGTTGTTGATGTGTTTTGGACACTAATCTACTAATGTTTTATTCGTAACCATTTCAGAAATTTCCTCATAAAATATTGTTGGTCGCTCGTGGAGTTGGTTTTCTAGGGACCGCGCATTGGCAATCAACGCCACCTTGTGGTTTTTCTCCATACTAACATATAAGAAAATTTGGTTTCCTATCAAACATATCTTCAAGTCCGCTCATTTAACTTTCTTTTATAAAGTTAGGTGTTCTGCGGCAGTCATTTTCCTGTTGAGGTGATGGTGTACCTTACGTTCAGTTGTTCTGGTTTGGGTGCTACCCCTTCCATTTTTTATGGGATTCAAATAACGTGGGGCAGTGCCTGCAGGGCACCATCTATGGTCCTACTCCATACATTGGTCATGATTTTGATTTTTGAGCTGACATAACTTATTTTAGAATAAGGAATAACTTTCTGAAGTTATATTACTTTAGTCAATTTCCTTCTTTTTTTGCCTTTGCTTTACTTTTCTTGTAAAAAATGTAGATGGATTTTTTCAAGTTTAAGTGTTTTCAATGAGTAGTTTTGTCTTAGACAGAGAACAGAGTAGATTTTTAAGAAGTCTTCCTCACTCTACGGTTTTTTACACCATACATTTTGGGTACGAGGCAAGCAGACCCTAATTTGTGAAGTTCCTTGCGTCTCAGTCCACTACTGGCCACAGCTGAGAGTATCTCAGCTCGCTTGACTGGAGGATGACCGCCGTCAAGCTAATCTAGGTTAAGGCGCTACATTTCTAAAGCCGTATACCATGGTAGACGTTTAGCGGGGTTACAAATTCTACACTACTGCCGTTTTCATAATCAATATAGATATACTATGAAAACTATGTACAAAGACAGTGAATTCGTATAACAGCAGGAAATCACATGTTACTGCTTTTTGATGTGCATCAATTAATGACGGTGTCATTTATTTTAGGTCTCGACAACAATTATGCTCCGAAATCACATTTAAATGACTCTCTATAAAGTCATGTAACTTTGCAATATTTATGCACTTTTGCTCTATCGTAATGATACTATTTATTTAGTTCGAGAAAATCCAGAATTTTGAGTACAATTTTCTCAGATTTAGGTTTTTACACTTTACTGACTTCTACCTAAGTACGACGATTCATTAATTTTCTAATTATAAATGCTACACTGACAGCACTAATCTTCACATTGAGTGGTTCTTATCTTCACATGCTGCTGAGAAAAGACCATAAGGTTGAATTGATTACTCGTTTATTAATAATGTTCCAGAAAATTATACATATAGTTTACTGCACCTATACCACCTAACTTGTGAATTCTCATCTTGATTACATCAGGTGTGAAGAATAACGTTTCATTACCAGCAAACCTAAAGGCATAATTAGACAGCACATACAGGTTCCCATCAAAGTCTATCGTGAATCCGTCTGGCCATATCATTGTCTTTGGATTGGAGTAAATGATTCTTGAGAACCCGAAACGTTCAAACATGTTCCATTTTCCTACTCCTGATAAGCATAAAAGTCCAAAGTAGAGATTTCCATTACTATCCATGATCATTCCGTCAGTTGAGCACACCTTCTGTCCAATTATCTGTATAGATCTTCTCCATGTTGGGTCTTTAAGGCTATCTTTGTTCTTCAAGATATCCGTGCTGATGCCAAATAGCCCATAGCCAGTTAAGGAAGAGAAATACAAGGTTCTTGGTTTTTTTCTGGTAAATGGAGATAAAGCTATTCCATCAATAGGTGCTAGAATATCTACCAGAGAACCATCAAGCAAATAATTAGAAGCTGATATTTCAGGAAACATCGATCCATCTCTAAACTTCCAAGCTTTGTTTTCGCTTCGTGAATAAACGATAAGTCCTGGATCTATTTGGGAGTTGTCAGTGATGTAAGCAAATGTACCATCAGCATCATCTATGACTATATCATTCAAAAACCCTCCGTCACTTAGACAAATTTCATTCGGAAAGTTCATTACATGCTGCACCACTCCTTCAGCATTCAAATCCAGAAGAACTAATTTTGGAGGACACTTAAGACCGTTCAGGGCGTTGCCAGCTCTATGACCATCTAGAACCCACATTATTCCCTGACGGTCAATTTCAGTCCCAATCACACTTTGAAAGCTGTCACAGTCATCTGGAATGTTCTTCTTCCAATTTGGGAAGGGAGTTATCAGGGTGTTCACAGATTTAGAAGACATGTGAAAGTAGCCCAGAGTTGCTGGCACTCCTGACCTGAATTTTGGCATGGCGACAAAGACTTTGCCGTTATGATTCTTGGGCCAGCGAGCATGATGTTTTCAGGCACATATCTGTAAAACAATGACATTTTTGGTTACTAACATAAACTGGAAAGTATTCTAGGTAATATAATTTCACGCGTTTGCTTCCTCTAGACCAATTTGAGTAATTATTGCGTCCCGCCGAAAAAAAAAACAACAACAAAAATTGAATTTGATCCCAGATTGTATTTGTATGGCTTTCATAAAACTTTGTCAACTGAGACTGGACTAATACACTCAATGATTTCTTCTTGAGATTAAATACACTATTTTTATGTGTCCGCCTAATGCGAATTGAAGTAAATATAAGGCAGCAGCAAACGTCACAGAGAAAGTTAAAAACATTTATACGGAAATGATAACATATATCGCAGTGGAGGTGCATAACATAACGTGTAGTTGAAAATGTCATTACAAAGCTCTCTTTCACTATAACAATGGCTTCACAGAAAATGCAGCGGATCTGTTAAATCTATCTACACAAGGCTTATCAGGGACCCCAACCATTCTTCTTGAGATACAAAAAAGAAATTATTCCTATTAAATAAAGATATTTATTCCAAAAGATGGTATCGATTCATTAAGAGGAAGTGCTCGGAATCGGACGCCTACTTATTTGTTAATTAAAAAAAATGTTGAAAGCAGCCATCAGTCACGGATACAAGTGAGGCATTTTTGTATTAATAGTCTAATCATATTAGACGAAAATACCCCTGGTTTGCGAAATAATTGTAAAGTCTGGTTTTATTGATATAATGTTTAAGGGTCTATTTAAACCATGGACGCATAAAATGGGTGCACCAATTTTTGTGGGAAAACTTTTATTCGACAACAAAACATGAGAAAAACATGTTTTTTGGGATTCAATCGAAAGTGTTGGCAGGAATAAGATTTCTAGGTATTTATGAGACCTACAAGATCCGACTAATAGCAAAAAAGTTATGGCCGTGAAAAACCGAGGCAAGATGCAGGTTTTAGCACTTGTTGGTGATGCGACGATAATTTCACGCAGATACTTGAAATTTTTTAAATTCGTAGGCTTCATACTTCTAAATAACGATAACAAAATTGGAGTCGATTGGTCAAGTAGTTTTTGAGAATATCTAATTGTTTATCCCCTTTGTTTTTCGCATAAAAATAACAATTATCTTTTGGAATGATTTGTGATTCATGTCGGCAAGGTGAACTCGTGTATTTCACTATAAAATGCCCTTTGAACGAACCCTGTATATTGCTCAGTAAACTAGCAATGATGGTCGGAAGACAGGTGTTTTGGAACAAACAATTAGAAATTGTGACATAGAAGACCCCCCTTAAAATGCGGTCCTGTGTATGATTCATTTTCGGCCACGACTTGTGAATCACTCTGTATAACAAGGTCTTGAGAAAAAATAAGTATAGACGGCTAATATCGAGAAGCCAACGATAAGTAGTGCTGCGCGTGATAGCCGCTTACGGAACGGGGTTGACCGATCCACTCCTGGTGGTAGTTGGTATCCCACCAGTTGATTTGGTGGCTGCGGAGAGATGTGCGCTGTATGAAAAGGGCATCGCAGCTACAAGCGACAAAAGAGAGGCGCCTTTTGACAGACGGCAAGAGAGTTGGGATAAAACAAGCCTTGGTGTATGAATCGGAAGGCTGATTCCAGTTATTAAAACTTGAATTGACAAGGGAGTGGTGCACAGTTTTTCACAGGACACGGCTGTTTTGACAGCTACCTGAAGAGGGTAGGGAAGAGAGAGTACGCGAATTGCGTATATTGCAATGAACAGGAGGATACTTCTAATCACCTACTCCAATGTGGTAGGTGGGTTGACTACCAGACAGAGCTGGAACAGATGCTCGGCGAGAAGTTCACTGCTCACAATTTTGCCACCCATATACGCGAGGGAAAATGGATTGATATTCAACCAATTGTGAGGCGAATGATGCTGAGTGAGGTACAAGAGAACAAAAATAGACCAAGGAACCAATAGTAGGTTTTTATTTTGCTTGATGGTCTATGTACTGTACATGTTCCGCAAGACCAAGACCAATACCAAGACTGTGTTGCAACTCTGGCGGTCTTGTAAAATCCACTTGGCCAAAAATTTCTGAATTAAATTTGTTGAATGCTTCTAAAAAGTTAAGATTTATAAGATCAAGCGAATATTGTGGCACTTTCTTGGAGATATTAACTATACAGTTGAAAAATTAAAGTTATAAATATCTAGGATCGGTTTGCACCAAGTTTCCCGCACACATTTTTCTAAATTTGAACATATTTTTATATGATTATTGTTATACTATCACCTCGACCGATAGAAAATGGTTTACTTTCTTGAAATAAAAGTAGTACCTTTTATACTCAAAATTGCTATGGCATATTAAAGAAATATAAGATTACTTTCACTCAAAAAGATAAAATATACAAAATTTTACATTATTTGTGTTTTTTAAATTATTATACGTATTTTGCAATCATTAAAAAAAATTACAACATATAAAACGACGACAAGCAATATCTTATAAGCATGTTAGGTTAAAATGCTTTATTTATACCTGTCACTTATTAGTGTATGCTCAATTGATTATGGGACATAATAAGACATTGTTACATTAATATATACCAAAACTTTTATTCTAAATTACAAAACTCGAGCTTTATGGTATGTATTTAAGTTTACAAGTCAGAAGTGATTATCAACAAATCCCATCAATATTATTATAACAAAAAATGTAAACAAAAAAAAACTGCTAACTCTTCACATTCTATATCACTTCAGTCACTATTCAGATTTGAATAATTTTGCAAGACCAAGACTAAGCTAGTATTGCAAGACCAAGACCAAAACATCTGTTATGTTGCAAGACCAAGAGGAACACCAGGCAAGTCTTGGTCTTGGCATTCCCTTCTAGAGACATAACTAAGCTTTTGGTCGTTATTGCTTATGTGTATAAACTATACACTAGAAATGGGAGAGGCAGTACAGCAGATCATGGAAATTAGTTACTTACCTTAGTGTTGCCAATGCAGTCCAGTAAGCTTCTGCTGAAGGCCAAGTGTAGTTCACGTAACTCCAAGACCATGCTGTGTCAAAGCCTTTGTAATGGTTGTAACTTCCATTATTTATCCCAATAGCCAGAATAAACTGCAGAGAAAGATTGACTAGGACCAATACGAATCGAGACGGCGAACTCATTTTTAATCATTGACTTGTCAACAAATACGAGTGAATGTATTTGGTTCACCTACTAGGCCGCCCATTCAAAACTGGTTGTTTCAAACACATTGCATACTTTCACAAGTTATGATGGTAGATGTTACAGAGGGGAAGCATTACATTTACCAGATCGAGATGCTCTCAAGGTACTCAATAGTAATAATAATGATAAACGTCTTTACTCGCCAAACAACAGAACAAATAAAACTTACAACTTAAAAAAGCAGAGGTTTTTTGGCGAAGGGCAACATTCAGCAGTACATCACTAACGTAATGCACATCTGTTCCTTCTTTTAACCCTTTAAATCATATTACATTCTATGCTATCATTACCTAAATACTAAAATTCTAAAATATTATATTTTTTAATTCGTCTTGGGAAACCATTGTACACATTATGAATCTGATAGGTAAAACTTGCTTAAAAAATTCATGTTAACATTTTGTAAGAGACAATAGACCCATAAATCTAACATTTAAAATGTGTACATCCCTGCAAAATCTCATTTTATTATAGAGATATATCGGTTGTTTGCAATAATTATTCTGTGATATGAACAAGCCTTCTATTGTACATATTTAACCACCCTGCATGATACAATTTTTTAGTGACCCTGGTCTGCGGATGCCATAAATTAGCCATCACATCTGTTTGTAATTTTTGTTTTTATACAAAAAGTAATGATCAGATGAACATTGGGATGTATTTTAGATTCCAGAAGCAATACGTATAGGTAGTAAGTATATTTCGTTATTTTTTTATTAAGGCCACATGTCCCTTTTTCAAATTGCCTGTTTGGAGAAGTATTCTAAATTCTTTTCATCAGATTATTTCATGATGTGCAAAACAACGGTATCAATTTTTTGTAAAAAATTTTGTGTGCATTCTATTGTGCTTTTCCTCTTCATTTGCAACTTGCTAACAAATATACTGCAGTGTGAACGAGCGTGCACTCAAAAAGGCCGAGGACAGCGAGCGAGCGGATCTGGACGTCCCAGAGGAACTACAGAGCGACCAGACTGTCGGTTAAGACTTCTGGATCTGAGAGACAGATTCAGTAGTAGTCGAGTCATCGCTAATCAGTGGTTTGAAGATCATGGAAGGATCCAGCTTCTGCAGTCAGTTGACGAATCAAACTGAAAATTCAATCATTTTACTAGTATGGGACACTGAACATATATGTCAAAAATTATTAAAAACGGATAAACATACGTAGGTGTTTACCTTTTTTTGTCACTCAGAATATTTGTACATCCCTGAAATTGTACCTCAAAATTCCACTTCTCTGGTAGACTTGAGCGGGTGATCACTTTTATTCTTATCCTTGATTTCCCTGAGACCTCAGTTTGCAGCAAATGTAGTTTTTGCGAAAATTTAATGAAAATACAGGGTGGGCCATGAATATTTTAAAAATTGTTTATTCACAAGAAAGCTAATTAGTTGGAATTCATTTCTTGAAAATTATATCATCTAAATGACTACCGTTACGATTTTTGCACTCTTCTGAACGTGTACCGAAGTTTTCGAATACTCGTCGGCATAAAGATTGCGAGATCATCTCTTCGTTGATGTTTTCTTTTAGTTGACGGAGTGTACTTGGTTTATTGATGTAGACACGACTCTTTAAATAACCCCATAAAAAAAGTCTGGTGGGGATAGAAATGGACTTCGGGGTGGCCATGGGATGTCGCCTCGTCTGGAAATGAGCTTTTCCGGAAATATTTCTTTGACCACCGGCAGGGACTCGTTGGATGTGTGACACGTGGCTCCATCTTCTTGTCGAAACCATGTGTTACGATTATAGCCAGTAAATTGGAGTAGCATCGGTGCCAAAAACTCCCGTAACATTTTCACATACTCAGCAGAATTAACAGTAACTGAATGGCCGCGAGAATCTTCAAAGGAGTAGGGGCCAACGATTCCTTTTGCTGAAATTGCAGCCCATACAGTTACTTTTGGAGAGTAAAGTCTGCAATTCTGTTTGTTCACATGTCCGTTGAGGTGCAAATGGGCTTCGTCAGAAAATAAGAGATTATCAAAATTACTGAATCGAGCTAACATCGTTTCCGCATACGACTTACGCAAATTTAAATCATTAGGTTTTAGTTCCTGCACTATGTGGATCTTATATGGATGTAATTTCAAATCTAATCTCAAAATACGGCGTAATGGTCTGCGGGATAATCATATTCAGCCGAACGTTTGCGCGTCGATAAATCTGGATCACGTTGAACAGAAGCGGAAACTTGATGCACGTTCTCTTCGCTCCGAGCAGTCCGTGGGCCGCCGATTTGCTTCACATTCAGTGTAGATCCCGTCTCTTCGAACTTCTTCACCCATTTCTTTATCAAAGGAGCACTCGGTCACTGACTTAGTCGTGTAAATTGTATTCAACGCGAAATAAGCGTCTCACAGTAATGAGCGAACTGTTGTTTAAATAAAATGGTTTTACACAGTAAGCGCGTTGCGGCCCCGTGAAGCGATCCATGGCGACTGAATTTCCGAGAAACGAGCTAGCGACTAGCCCCCTCCACGCGCTTCGCGCGCTATCTGTTTGCGTGGTGTATTAGATTTGAATGTTAACGAATTCTTGGCCCACCCTGTAGAAAGTGGTAAGAAAAAAGTAATGTCCTGCTCAATTCTTCCTTAAAACTGGAATATTCACAAACAAATTAAGAGCTGCACTATTATTTGTTAACAAGTTACGATCGAAGGAAAAATGCAGAAAAATGCATTTTTTGACAAAAAACAAACTGATAACATTGTTTTTCAGTCAAATCTATACACACCATGGAATAATCAGATGAAAAGTATTAAGAATAATCCTGCATACAGGCTGTTGGAAAAATGGGACATGCGACGTTAAACAGATGTAGGCTTCCTTTTACGTCACTTTCTCCGAGTAGAGGGTTTAACAACCTTTTTATACGATGGCTAATCATTCTATGCACATTTTAGTTTAATGAAGAAATAAAGTGTAATCATAAACCTGGGGTTATAGAACCACCTTTGAACTTTCTTGTTTTATCTATGTACATACATAAATGTGAATGTCTGTACAGTCTGTCAACATCACGTCTGAAACACGATACCACATACTAATTGAAACCCGGGAAAGGTTATAAGCATGGTTTTATCTGCTAGAATATACAGGGTGTTCAAGAAGCGTGGATCGGTCAAAATGTATCGAAAAATACGTTTTCTAGAGAAAAATGTCATGAAACAAAATTGTAAGGTTTGAAAAGATTTATCTATTGATGGTCTTGAACGTGACTTTGACAATGAACTTCAAGGTCAAGACATCTTTCTTAAATGAAAAAAAACGTTTCATAAAGAAAAATGCTGTGTAATAAGGTTGTAAGATTTAAAGAGATTCATCTGATGGTGACCTTGAACGTAACCTTGACTATAGCCTTCAAGCTTATTTGGTGGTCAATACAGTTCTCACACATGGAAATGCATAGTTTCGTCACTGAAAATAAAAATAGCAAGAATCTTTATGCTCAAGTATGTCCACGACTTTGATCATCAAGGTCATTTTAAGATCAAATGAATTTTAAACGGTAAACATTTATTTTTAATTCCTGGAATGCAAATTATGGACAATTTCAAGTTCACGTATAGCCTTGCCAGTGAAGCTGACCTTGACCTTCAAGGTCATTTTAAGGTGATATAAATTTTCAAATTAACTCCTTACTTCTTGTGGAGTATATAAAGTGGGGAAACATCGAAATTAATTTGTTATTCTATAAAACTTTTGAAGAAAATATATTAATTGCATTATCTTGAATATTGCATTTCTTTTTCCCAAATCAGTCTCCTTCACACTAATGCAAATCGAATTACTTATACTCTACACTACTCACGCCACTCGAATGAGCTTTATACGAAGAGAATGAAATGTAGTTTCAAGTAGACAACTATATTAAATTGATCAAATTACATAATTACATTCATAACATAAATTATTGTTAGCATGTAGGATATAATTTAAATTATGAGCAATGCTCATCAGCAATTTTCTCTAACTGTCATCCAAATCGTACATATAACTTTTTCTACCAGTATGCAACACATTGATTCTAAATTTCACCAAATCCGGAGTAAACTGCAACGAGTCGTTACTAACAAAAAATCTGAAAGCCTGATTAGAAACTAAGTACAGGTTTCCTTGTGAATCCATAGTAAACCCGTCTGGCCATATTAAAGTTTCCCTATTCTCATATATCACCTCAGACGTATCAAAATGTTCAAACATGTTCCATTTTCCCACACTATATTGCGATAATATGCCATAATATAGGTTTCCTTTGTTATCCATGAACATACCATCTGACGGACCTTCTTTCTCTCCCATCAATCTAACATATTCCCTCCAACTGTCACCAATGGAAAGTTTTTCATTTTTCAAGATGTCTGTACTTAGAGCAAAAACTCCAGTACCAGTTAGAGAAGAGTAAAATAGTGTCCTTGGTCTAGATTCGATGTAAGGTGACAAGGCTATTCCATTCACTGTCCCTAGGAAGTCCATCTGGAACCCATCGACGATGTATCCAGCAACACTGACATCAGGGAACATAGAACCATCTCTAAGCTTCCACGCTCTGTTTTCTCTGTAAGAGTATACTATCACTCCAGGGTCTATGACAGAATTGTCGGTGATGTAAGCAAAAGTTCCGCCTGTTTCATCTATGACGACATCGTTCAGGAATCCACCATCTGTCAAGCAAAGTTCGTTGGGAAAGGTGTATGAACGCACCGCAGCTCCGTTTCTGTTCAAGTCGAGAAGAACCAGTTTTGGTGGACATCGTATTCCATTAACAGCATTGTTTGCTCTGTGACCATCTAGTACCCACATGGTCCCACGACGGTCTACCTGTAATGGTACCAATGTTTCCTGAGAGCAAAACGTTTAGAATAGGCTAGTTAAATAGCTGATATTTGTTCTATTAGATAAAAAAAATATACTATATTTTTTGAGACTTTAATGATCGTCAAACATTATTAAAAAATATGTTTTTCTTAGACAAGAGAAAACGCCGTGTTTGGCCAAATATTAATGTGATTTGACGTCATATCATTTGTAAACAGCATGTGACAGCAGCATAACCTCTCAAACTTTTGAGCATATAACATAAACATGATGTCTACTAGTTTGCATGAAAAATATAGTATATGATCGTTATTGCATCATCCTAGAATTTAAAAACGCATTGAGAAATATATACTCTGGTTATTAAAAGAAAGCTAAAAGTACATTTTGGTGTACAGAAAATTATTTTTTATCAAGTATAGTGTTTCATTTTTTAATTTGTTCGGGTGTATTGATAAATGGTTGTAACAAGCAGCTATGTGTTCCGTCGCTGAATAAAAACCCAATGTGTCCGGTCTTTTGGTTTTATAATTGTAACAAGTGTTCTCATTCACGCTTTCGTTCTAAAACACCATTTAGCTGCAACCTCATCGACGACTCCTGAAGATGGCAACATAGTTTGTCGAAAGCTCGAGATTACCATCAAAAGGGTTCAATAAGCTTTAACAATTTCCAATTCCCAATAAACAATTTATGTTATATATATTTTTTTTTTGACTTGCATACAATGTGAGGACCGACTTTATACTATACAAAGTAAGGACCACTAGAAGGAATGTAGCTACAAATGTGGTTTTAGGCATGATCTAGTAGCACGCCATTGTTGTATCTAAAAGTGGCGAGTATACACGGAAAAACTAATTTAAATGTATGACTTGTACATCCTATAGGCAATATATAAAATGGATTGGAATGTCCAGTTCGTATGACCCACCTTCCGAGGTCCGACCGTTGTTGCCTTGCTTGCGGTCCTCACTTGGTGCGTCCCACGGTTTTCTATTGACTGCATCATATACACGTCCGGAAAATATATTTGCGCGCGCAGCGCCGGGTGCGGCGGAACGCCCAAGTACCATATACAAATTTTAACGTGCTGGGTACGAACTTAATGATTAGAGGTTGGGGGAACACGATACATAGGGTCTGACAAAGTGAGGTCCGTATACGCTGCACCCCCACTTTCAATCTACTTTATTCGAGGTCATACTTTAGTACGAGGGTTGATCTCTAGCTCCGCCTCATTCCCTCTTGCGGTAAAGCTACATGTAATTTATACTCTTTATTTTTCTACGCCAACATTAATGCACTTAAAACACAAACAGCAATATAGCTTTCGTTCTTCCAAACTCAGTCGGCTACCAGCTAGAACAATGAACGAATGCTGAGTAACTATCGTCTATCCAGGATATAAGACTTATCGAAATAAGACAGCACAAAGTGCCATCTATTACCAGAATTGATCACTGCAAGAGTAAAAACAGCAAGCTGCGAAAGCTACTAGTTGGACTTGAAATTTTTTCCTCAAAAATGTTCCTGTAATTTCGGAAGCAGTATGAAATCACTGGTGATCAGGTCTGGTGAATATGGTGGGTAAGCTACCAATTCAATGGATACTTGCTAAAGGCTGGAACCGTCATTCTAGGGAGCAGTATGCGACGTGTTAACCTCTCCGACGTTCGTTTTTGAGATCCATCGTAATTTCGAGATTAAGTTTGCAAAATAGGTCCCTGTAATTCCACAGGTCCATTATGTAACAACGTATCGTTGCCACCGCCATATTGATTTACACAAGATTGCTTCCACAGTTACGATCTGCAGAGGTATTATGTAACATGAAAAGTGACATTATGTCGATCTTTTGACATTATGCTCTCTTGTAACAAGCGCGGAATGAATTCTTTGCACATTAGCTTACCTACTCAACTAGCTGACATTTTATTATTATTTCTTTACATAACACCCTGCCCGACACTAGTGTTTGACTATGTTACAAGAAACTGTATAGTGTATATCCTTCAACGGTCACCACAATGTCGACTTGAGTGAGCGTCGTACCCATTTTTGCAGATATTTCATTGGATACCTCTGTTCCACAGCCTTTGTTAAAATTGTTGTCACACATGAACCACAAAATACAACGTCAAAACTGTTAGACATATGAAAGTCAGTAACTGTCAACAAATAGGCATCTACAAACAGGTCAGGAGCGGTGCTTAGGGATCAATTCTCTTATATAAATTATGGGTATATCTTTCTGGGAATCCATTCTTGAAAACGAGGCAGTTGAATAGCTAGCGCATGGAAGCGAGGTTCTATTATTTTTTGAAAAATTGTTTTGCTCAACGTGTCTTTGATATAAAAGCCGTTCCTCAGGTGACTGTTTGGATCATTTAATATTTTACCAAAAATTGATGCGTTAACAAACTAGCTAATTGATTAAGGTCAAAAGCTTTCAGAAAGAGCATTGAAAAGAATGATGGTATGTTATCCTCATATTAACTTATATTCAAGAACTGGACTCCTAAAACGGATGCAGTGGTGGATAGTTCGTAGATCTGTCGTGAAAGATGTTCGCAGTTTATGACAAGTTCAAAAAAACTAATTTAAATTCTATTTTGATTACTGCTCTTGGTATTGTTATTTCACGTACCTCAGTTCCAAGAACACTTTGGAGAACTCTACAGTTGTCCTGAACATTCATCTCCCAGTTGGGGAATGGGGATATAGGTATATTAACCTTTTCTGGTGAATCAAGTGGAAAGGAACCCAATGTAACTGGTACCCCTGGTCGAAACTTGGGCATTGTGACGTAGACTCTATTCTTGAAGATTCTTGGTCCAGCAACCATGATGTTTTGTGGCAGATACCTATATTACGCCACACCAAACCAACGGAATATGACATTATGTTATACACGATTGATAGACATGTATTTATCAAACATTCAAGTCGGTGTTATAGGATCAAGAAGCAAAGGTTTCATAACAAAAACAAAAAATAGGTTGTACATAGTGCAAAGGAACTACCAATGTAGGATAGCTATCATTGATGTATCAGAACAACCTGTGAAACCTAACCTTAGCTAACGTATGTCCTGGAAGTTTTGGCACAAAATATTTATCGTTTTTTTTTTAATGAAGGAATTTATTTAAATACTAACTAGTTATCATAAATTACATCTCAATACTTAACTAAAAATATATTATAGAATTCTGCTCTATCAGGCGCAACTTTCACCGATTGTCTCTCAGTTTCTCGTAAATTCGCACAAACTTTTGTTTCCAAAGGCAACATGATATTAGTTTGTGTTGTTTAAAATGAAAGCCAATGAATTTTGTGCCAAAAGTTTTCGGACATACTTTATTATGTGCTTGCCTCGATCAATACATTTTAAAACTAGATAATGTATGTTGAACAGCAAAATTTTTTTATTGATTTTCAGCTTTAACTACATCGATTGTCTCACGATATAGAGAAACCATAGATGCTAAATTGACAAACCGATAGGTAGTTCTGACTCTTTCAAAAAAGTAGTGATTCCACATCTTATCAGTGTGACTGCGGTTAGTACAAGGTGGGATAATGTACAATTTATACTACTCGATCATATCACTTTCATCAACTTAGAGCGTCTATAATCTACCAGATCATGTCAATATTTCAGCAATTAGATGATGCTGACTAGCCAAAAATGGCTGTTGCTCTAGACAAAATTATACAGACAAATTTTACAGAAGAATTATGTTCTTAAGGGTGTTCCATCTAGGAA
The DNA here is from genome assembly GCA_963669975.1 of Acanthoscelides obtectus. NCBI lineage: Eukaryota > Metazoa > Arthropoda > Insecta > Coleoptera > Chrysomelidae > Acanthoscelides > Acanthoscelides obtectus. Next base: position 39,426,982 of record CAVLJG010000005.1, read on the forward strand.
TACAAGAACATTTGCTAGGTAACTCTTTTAGTAAACACATGAAACAAATATGAAGTACTGGTCTAACTAGTCTACAAAAGTGTTGTAGATGATGAAAGACCTTTAAAATTAATAGATCTAATGAGATCTGCGTAGCTAGACAGTGTGAAAAAACTGAGCAATAACCTCAAAAATATTGGATTTTCTGTTGTGCACATTATGGTAAAAAAGTCATTTTAAAATTGGCGACTTTTGGAATACAAAATTATCTGCTGCATCAAATTGAATATGTAAGGTCTAATTATGATGGCATGGAAATGTTCTACCACATCACTTTAGAGCAGTTTTACCATTACATCAAGCTTCTTTAAAAATACGGGAAAGCGATTTATTTTCTTAATCTGGCGGTTAATAAAAATGGTCACCAGCAAAATATACTGTATCTTCAGATGATAAAGCTTTTTATTCTAATCTATCTATACGATGTTTTTCTGAGATTATAGATATATACAAATACCAACGTGCAACTACATGAACAATGAGCAGGTTATTCAGAAATAAAATTTGCAAGAGCAACGTACCTTTTGTTCCTTACTGCTGCAGCATAGAGATTCGCTGAAGGCCAAGTATAGTTCACATAACTCCAAGACCATTGAACTTGGAATTCCTGAACATTGTCGAAATAATTTTTATAGTGAACTGCATCCACAAACTGAAGAATCAAAGGGAGAATCAACCACGCACACATTTTCTTATGAAGACTGGCTGACAAGTGCTGCAAAATCGAACGTTGACCGATATATGAACATTACCGGAATTACGAAAAAAAGATACTACTCAAAAGTAGTATTACTTTTTTATATCTATGATGGTGAAGCGTGTCGGATATATTGCGAAATGTATTTAAAGTTTCTCGCAGCAGATAGAGACCAATATTGACTCCCTATTATACTTGCATTCTTAGACAAATAAGCATATTGTTTATAGATAAATTTTACTTCACCAATCAAGAGGGTACCTAGATTCACGAAAGAAGAGATGTGTTTGGAAATGTAGATGAAAATTCACTAGACTATGATTGTTTCAAGTCTCTATATACTTGTATCTGAAGGTGTTATGAAAATTTGTTTTTCATTTTCATATTAATTAACCTTTGACTTTGAATAAATAAAAAGTGCAAGAGTTTTAGAAGATGCGGTTTAAGTGTGCATCTGTTTGTAATGAGTCAGATTAAACACAGCTACAGGGATACACTTATGTTGGGTTTGTTATGGTCAACAGAGCAAAGCTTCTATCGTTATTGTCAACTAAATGCTACTACTTCAGGAGATCGTCAAGCTTATTTGAACAAATCGTAGAATTATTACATTAATAACCGATAGAGGCGCTGGGACCGTAATGTTTACGTATTAACATGTCGTCCGTTAAAGTTGTTTTCCAAAGTGAACAGTCTAATAATTCATTAATAACAAGAAGAAACTGAGATTACGACAAAAATGTACATGATTACTATGCTATGCGTTTTAGTTGAATGTTTTCTGGACACCCTATTTTGGCATGTGATTAATCGATGCTCGATCATTTGTTGGATGAGTGGTAGACAATAGCGCTGCATATATTTGTAATTTTTGTCTTCATGAATGCTGTCTTTCTCGTAGCATGTATTTCGAGTTCTAAATTTCATTCCTTTATGTTTAGTGCTAAGACATATCTGATTTTTTAAGTCCCATGATGGTTGGTGCTTCTATGAAAGTACAATTTAGTTTTTTGCCAAATTCCCAGTTGGTACCACATGATTTCAGTGATCGATATATTGATAAAGTATGTACCATAGTTTATATATACTAAGTGACATATAAATCCGAACACCCAGTTCAAATGGTTTTATTTAAATAAAAGTTGGTGAATGTATTTATCTTACTGTAAATAACAAGTGAAACAATTTTCAGCCTTATCAGTTGGACATTTCGGTTTTTATACTGCTTTTTTTTAATTCACTAACGTTCTAAAAATGAATATTTCAGCCGCAGTAAAGAATCAACGTTGGCGGATTTTGGTTCTTGACATCCTTTACGATCGGTTACGATGCCTAGAGTACAGAGACCTGTACGATTTCGTCAACTTAGTGAGTTTGATATGGGCCGTATAGTGGGACTTCGGGAAGCTGGACTTTCTTTTCGGGCAATTGCAGTTAGAGTGCAAAGAAGTGGAGACACTGTGGTTAGGTGTTGTCAGGCATGGCTTCGACAAGGCCATACGCAAAGAGCAAGGGGCACTGGACGCCGCCGTAGAACAACAGACCGTGAAGATCACCGCCTAAGATTATTGGCCTTAAGGGACCGTTTCTCCACTACCAGGTCCACTGCAAATGAATGGTTTGCAGAACACGGAAGACCTATTGGCATGCGAAGTGTTTACCGACGAATGAGAAGTTTTGGCTTGTTTTCATACCGGCCACACTGGGTCTTCCCTTTAACTCGAGAACACCGACGTAATCGCCTTGAGTGGTGCAGACAACGGTCACTCTGGGATCAGGAATGGAACAGTATTGTCTTTAGTGACGAGTCTCGATATTGTTTAGGCATGCACGATGGTCGTGCCAGGGTTAGAAGGCGACGTGGTGAAAGGAGGAATCCACAGTTTTTTGTTGAAAGACATGTTCATCACACTGTTGGAGTTATGGTTTGGGGTGCTATAGCTTATGGTTCCAGGTCACCTTTAATCTTCATCAGAGGTAACATGAACGCGCAGCGTTATATCCACGAAGTTCTAGAACCCCATCTTTTACCCTATCTTGACACCCTGGCAGGTCCAACTTTCCAACAAGATAATGCCCGACCACATGTTGCAAGAGTCACAATAGACTTCTTTCAACATAATGATGTCACATTGTTACCATGGCCACCAAGATCTCCCGACTTATCCCCAATTGAGCACGTGTGGGATATGATGGGTAGGAGATTGCTCAATTTGCAACGTCCTCCTCAGACTCTAGAAGCACTTCGAGAGGAGTTGGTGGTTGCCTGGAATGAGATACCACAGGAGGACATTGACCACCTGATCAGAAGCATGCCTAGGCGCGTTGGAGAATGCGTAGCACATCAGGGTGGATCCACACATTATTAAAGGTCAAAGGGCTTTAAAGCAGTGCAATGATTTTGAAATTATTAAGTACTTATACAAAATTTTATTAAAAAAGAACCATTTAAACTGGGTGTTCGGATTTATATGTCACTTAGTATACATCCCGCACAAGGTTCATGTATCACCTAGTTAGTTGCATCACTGATTAGCATATTCTACTTGACGACGGTAAAAGGAGTTTTCACATTCTTGGAATGTGCCTTTTTGGTCCGAAAAGAGATAAAGCATGTTCTCAGCACATACTGTTCACATCCCCTTAGTGCAAATTCTTCTGACGAACGTTCTGAGAATATGCGATTTAAGAACATTTGGAACGGAATATCTTGAAGATATCTTAATTGGATCCTAATATACTTAGAACATGCTGCAGCAATAATAGAGGTTTGCAATATATCGTCAGCCGTCTTTAGAACGTAAAATTGCTATTGGAGGACTTAGAATATGCACAGCAAGCGAGTTTGTCTAATGGGTACTACTTCCTCCTGTCCGAAGAGTTATCCGAGATGAAATAAGGTATCGTAGTGCCTTCTATGAGAATATTGTTACAGCTATCTTTGTCATCTCCGAAATAATACGTTTACATGGGAAAGGTTAGTGTCTCGTAGATGATGCCATCATCACGTTAGTCAATTGTTGAAGAGAAAAAAACTGTTACCACGCTTTTACGGCAATAATACGATTTTAATAAGAAGTAATGAACTGCATCGAGCTTATTGAATATGAAAAATATGCGAGAACAAGGAATTTATTAGATAATTGTGGTTGCACGGTGCTCAGTTCGTATCTTGATGTCAAGGCGATGTGACTGTAGGTCAATCAGCTACACATCCATTATGCATTTATGAATTATTCTAAATGATAATGAATTGGACTTCTTTAAAAAATAAAATTGTTTTAGATTTTAAAAAGGTGGCAAATTTTTTCACGGAAAGGATTTAACAGTCAATTTCAACAAAACATTCTTTATTTTCTTTTCTTCTTGCGACAACAGATCTTCCCCAAATTTTAATCAACTACACACACTAAAACGTTGAATAGCTGCAAAAGCATGCAATCGGTTGATAATTTCAAATATTTAGAAGTATTCATAGATAACCATCTATGGAATATACATGTTTAGAATTTAATAGGAAAATTCAGATACCTTATTCCGAAAATCAAATATTTCAGCAGTTGTTTAAGCGAAAAATATCTACAGATATATCTATATATATATATATATATATTATGCTTGTTCAATCACTACTAGCTTATAGAATGTTAGCATGGGGGGTCTTGAATGATTATTATAAATAGATTGAAATTACGCAGACGTGGATTTTAAAGGTTATGTTAAGCAAAAAGAAATGTTATCCCACAAAAAAACCTTTACAATGAATCTCAGCTTTCCGACTGCAGACAAATTAATTTTTATCATACAATAATATATTTATCAAAAAATCCAAAATTGTTACATTCTATCAATTCAAGGAAACATCTGCACTAATTCCTAGATTAAATAAAACAATCAGCCAAAGATCAGTCTGTCTTCTATGCTCAAAATTTTATAATGTTATTCCTGCAAACTTTAAACATATAAAATATAAGAAACGTTTAAAAATTGAATTGAAGCTACAAATCCATAAGTCTGTAGACATCAAAAACATATATGTTTTTTGATAATAAAGTCATGCAAATTTATATATTTGACTAGTATACTTATAGGAAACTTATTAATATAATTCAACTTCGGTTAAAACCCAAGCACAAGTGTACAGTTTTTTGGGTATATTACGTTTATTGGACACTGCCGTTATTATTTATTACTATTACTATTATTATATTTTTTATTAAATATGTATATTATATATATATATATATATAAACTAATTCCATATATGAAAAGTTTTTAAATTTCCTTTGTTCCAATGATCTCAGAGCTTCATATAAATGTCTGTCATGATCTTCACTTCATCGACATTCCCGAGTTAATAACGATTAGAGCAGTTATGTCTTTCGGCTAGTCGAATTTACGAATTAAATTTTGTTTTGAGTTACCGGTGGCTACGTTTTCACGTGGATTGATTAAGGAGGAAAATTATACTCACCCGTAAAATACCATAAACCATTCACCTAACCATAGACCTAGGTTTAGTATTCTCATTTTGATGGTGCAGCCTTTTGAATAAAACATTAAGCTGAGAGCATTTCCTTGAGGAGTAAATGAAATAATATTTCTGGAATTATTTATTGTGGAAATAAAATAATTATTTGAACTATGTCTATATCGGTGAGTAATACACTATTTAAGATTACATAATTAACCTTACATTTGTAGGATATGATTAAAGCTATCAAACATTTTAATTTATACAAGTACAAACACCACACGCTCTCTTCGAATATAATTTAAGTAAAAGAGAACTAGAAAGTTTGATTATAGTACTTCTGATGTTTACAGGGCTGGCTCCAGAGATTTGCGCGCCCGGCGGCACTTAGGCCCGTAACGTCAGTCGTCCCTACAATTGTAGGGCGTCTTTATGGCCTCCTTGATTGTCATAGTTTTCTACTTCTCCGTGTCAGAACTCTATTTTGAGGTTATGTCACAAACATCTATTTGCATCAAATTGTGCTTGCTTTTGAGTTATATCATGTTTTATCAGCCTGAAATTTCCTACAATTTAAAAGAAAACATATCTTCACAATAGGAGAGCGCTGACGCTGACACGGGACAAGTTTTGAAGGAGAGAAAGGAGTATGACAATGAAGGAGACCTAAGGCCCGTATCGTCAGTCGTCCCTACAATTGAAGGGCGCGTTTATGGCCTCCTTGATTGTCATACTCCTTTCTCTCCTTCAAAAATTTCTAGATTGCACCTGTCTCGTGTCAGCGTCAGTGCTCTCCTATTGTGAAGATATGTTTTCTTTTCAAATTTTAGGAAATTTCAGGCTGATAAAACATGATACAACTCAAAAGCAAGCACAATTGGATGCAAATAGATATTTGTGACATAACCTCAAAATAGAGCGCTGACACGGAAAAGTAGAAAACTATGACAATCAAGGAGGCCATAAAGGCACCCTACAATTGTGGGAACGACTGACGATACGGGCCTAAGTCACAGTTTCGGATTTAGGAAGCTATAAAAAGGGGGTAAAGTGGTGGTCCAGGATTTGTCTGAGATGTTCGAATGACATTTGACCAGGCTGCAACAGTGTTTCTAGGAGCTAATGCCTTTCTGATAACTGAAGAGCGGGGAGGATTCACCCACACGGGGGTCATGATCGTAACGACTCTTATGACACCCTGAATCTGCCCTTGACTTGAAGTTTTGCGCCCCCCATGGCACTGCGCCCTGAAGCCGCTGCCTCACCTGCTCACCGCCTGTAGCCAGCCCTAGATGTTTACATAACAGGTTCTCCATCATTATTACAAGCTACCGGCAGATTGCAGGGCCTTTGTTCTATTCGTTTTCCACAAGATGTGATTCCTGGTGGCTTGTACAGAATTCTTCTGGTTCTTTGCTGTATTGCTGACGAACCGCAATTGTTACTACATGGAGTCCACTTAGACCAACTGAAACACGAAATGTTTTAGAGCGCAACAATCAAAAAGGTTATCAGCTACCGAAAACAGTATTGTCTTAAAATATCCTCCCTATGAAATTCAAAATAACAGTTTTACTAAAATGATCTGGGTGATGAGCGAAATTTGTCGCACAAAAATATCGAACGCTCAAGAAAATTGCGTTTTGACATCAGTGACGCATGCGACACTGGAATTTTATTTTTGTGATTTCTGTTATCGTTTGTCACTGTGTTGTCACTTTTGTAAACTTATGTGACTTTTCAGATGGGTGTTAAAAATAGGACAATAACGAAGAGAAAAGTAAATATTTTTAAGCAGACCTCCATTTCCCTTTTTCTAACGGTGAAAAAATTTCGAACGGGTCAAATGTCTATTGCGACATATGAGAACACCCACCTTCTTGGTAGTTGAATTGAAAATATGTTTCCATTTAATTGTTATATGGAATGATCAGAAACCAAATCTCTTGAAGGTGGAATTTTAGCATTAAGTTACTTGAAGACTCCTAATTGCCGCATGAGATACAATAGACAGCTTTCAGTGGAACAAAAATAACGAACCATTACGCCTTCCGCTATGTTATTTTTGACAGTGACAGCGAATAACGACTGTCAATGAAAAAAGAGTTTTTATGACCAGTAAAGTGAACCGTGGTAATTTGACAGTACTGACTACGTACAGTCATGACAACTTTCTTATTTCGATCTTACTGTAAAACTAAGCTTTAAATTTTAAAACCTTGTAATTTTTTTTATAGAAAAAATTCGGTAATATTTGTGTCCAGGCCGAACAAGAAACTAACAGGTTCAGAATCACAGAACCACAGAAGGACCACAAAATCAACAGAACTACAATAAAAGGCTACCTTACCACATTGCATATGGAACGAGAAACAGAGGGCAATTCAATTTATTTAGGACACCGCCTGTTTCTTGCATTTATTTTTATCAGTAATCTAAAACTAATATGCTTATAATGTTTCAATTAATACATTTGTATAACATGAAATTATTTCAATTAAGCTCATCCAGCTTTACAAATTCGGGAAGTAGCATTGAATAAAGCAAATATAACCTTAGGAAATAGGCCCTCCCCTATTCTCGGTAACTAACGGAGCTTTCTTATTTTGTTAACGGATAACGGAGCAGCAAAATAACAGCACTGAAAACTTTTTAAAAATAGGGGAAAAATAGAGGTGAATAACCATTTCTGTCAAAGAGCTTGCTAAGTCTAACCTGCTCATCTTGCATTCCTTTGGTGGTTGCCTTTCTTCTGTAACAGCTTCTCCACTTTCTGGTGGTTCGGTAGTGTTTTGCAACTCTTCCGATTTGTGATGCTTGTGCTTCTTAGTGCCTTTACAACGAACTTTACAATGGGAGCGTCTGAGCAAATGCTGGGGGCAAGCCTCTCCTCCGTTCTCTGGATGTCTCTGGAAAGAATAAAATTATCGCTCAAAATGGTTACATTCAAATGCATTCTCATCGATCATAACTTCGCCATAAAAAGTCAAAGTGAGATTACATACCAATATCTCCCTATGTCGGGTTTTAGTGCCTTGTCCACATGGTTTTCCCTTCAGATCACAAGTACTCCACCTTGACCACTTGCTAACCTTACAGTCGACTACTCTTCCTGATACTGTCGTAAATTCTGTCACCACCTGACTCAATCCTGAAAGTTATAGTTCATTCAAGAGTTGTAGCAAGATAAATTTTGGATCCTGTTTAAAAGAGAAGTTGATGGGGCATGTATAAGAAGCTCAGTTAGTTTTTCTCATATATTTCTGAAATAGAAACGAGAACTGGAACATTTTGGCAAAAGCATGCAGTTATCACCTAATGACCTTTTTTCGTTATTTAAGCTAGCCTCCATTATTTTTCTTTTAGAAAAATAGTAAATAATCAGCAGAAAAGTTTCTTCTTAGGTTGTCTATTTGTTTACAAAGACATACCGTTTTAATTATTTTTCTGGGCTTTCAGACGTATGGCCGCATTTTGTACTCGTCTTGATGATTTATTATATATAGTCAACGCCAAACAAAGTGGCGTGCACGTCATCAAGGTGGGTGTGTTGAAAAATTTACATTGTTGCCAAACTTTTTGTAAAATAATAAAATTTATTATTTACATATCTAGGTTTATAAGCAATATTAACCTCAAATGAGAACAAAAATGATAGTATAATAAAATTATAGATCTGTACTTGCATAATCATTAAGTATGACAATTATTGATCAGATGACACTATGAAACTACCATATTTAATTGATAGCTTAAAGGTACTGAATAAAAATCCAAATGGGGTCCTCCAAATTTTATGCATGGTATTTATTTTACAGAATTCATACAGAAAAATGCATTCTACAATTAGGTAAGCTACTGGTGTAAGCTTTTACTGTACAAAAAGTTAGTCGGAGTTTCTTTCTTCAGCGCTGTCTGAATCTGAATCTTCATCACTCTCAAAGTTGATTATTAAAGGTTCGATGTCTGGTCGATCAAAAATTCGTTCTCTTTCATACCATTTAAAAATTTCTTGCTCAGTATGTCGAACACTATTTTTCCACATGTCTGGGGTAACCGTTTGTAGAGCCTCGTTCCACATATCCAAACAGTCTTTTTCACTGTTACCATCTCTACCAATATGTCTGTTATAGTAACCTTTTGCTATGCCCCAAATTAACTCAATAGGGTTAAATATACAATGGTAAGGAGGCAGACGAAGAACTTTGTGCCCATGTTGTTCCGCCAATTCATCAATCACGTATATTTTAGGTGGTTTGTTTCTAAAAAAGCAGTTATTTTAAGAATAGGAATAAACAAAAGAAAAATAAACTGTTGACCAAAATCTATATAATTAAGAAGCATTATGTACCGAGCAACAATACTCAATAGCTCTGTTTTAAACATTGTGTTTAAAAATGGTATGTTTTGATTTGTCAACCAGTCTTGGATATTTTTTTTGTCCATGCATTGTTGGGCACTTTGTTCAATATCATGCTGTGATAAGGGGCGTTATCCAGTATAATCATAGATGGACTCTCCAATTTTTCTAATAACTGATGTTGAAACCATTTCAAAAAATTGTCCTGGTTCATCTCTCCATGGTAATCGCTCAATTTTGTTTTCGAAGAAAATATGGCTTCACTACCCTCAATAAACCCATTTTCATTTCCAGCATGTAATATAATGTATCTAAAATATATTAGTTTTAAATTTTATAGTGCAAATTGTGTAAAAGTACATACCTTTTACCATCTGTTTTAATAGCTTTCACGCTTTTTTGGTTTCCATTTTGCCAAGAGCGACCTATGGTCCCATTTTGAAATATCCAAGTTTCATCGAGGAAGACAAACTGGTATAAGGCCTCAACCTTGGCTTGATTGTATTGCCTTAGAAATTCCACCCTTTTCAAAGCTATACTTGGTAGTTCCATGAGCCCTCGTCGCGGATTGTCCTTAAGCCACTTAAATCCAAGATCTCTAAGCAACCGCCTTAAAGATGTGGCACTACCATCAAATAATGCCCTATCTCTTAATCGAGACCATAAAGTTTGTATCGTAACTTGTTCTTCTGAAACCATGTGTAATATGACATTATAATTTAGTTAACAAATTAATGCAAATTTCTGATAAGTTATTATAATAAGATCTTACTTTTGTGATACATATTATAGATCACTTCTCGAATGGCACTTGTATCCAATGTCGCTGTGTTGGTTACACGTTTAATATAACTCCGCTTTTTCATGGGCGATTCTAAATTTGCATCACTTTTCACACCCTCGGAAATACGACTAACTGTCCTTAAACTAATTTTTAAAGCAGCAGCAACACGCTACAAAAAATGAAATAAAATTTCACTATTATTAATATACATTACATATAATTATTAGTAACCTACCTCTTGAACAGCATTTAAAGGCAACAAAGGCCCGTTGTTGTCCCTTTCTTGCTCAAAGTAGTGCATTAACGAGGCCACGAGTTCCTTACACCGACTATTTAACTGTTTGGGCATCTTTATATACCAAAATTGCCTTTATCTACTCGTAAAATGAATAATTTTGTTTTGAAACAAACAGTTGTTGATTTACAGTATGCGGGGCCAAAGGATTTATAAAGATTTGAAATGCCACAAATTGATTCAGTGTCAAAATTAATACAAATGTCAGTTCCCAGTTTAAATAAGTTTCAAGGTGACAATGTGTCAACGCTGCGAAATCGGTTTAGTGCGTTTACATGTCGATAAGTGATTGGAGCGTTTGCAAAACATTTTATTTCGCATAATGCGTCTAAATTTATCAGAAAGCAACTTATGTGATATTTTAATAACAATGTTTATATGACTATTAACCATAATAAGAGAGTAATGACCATTTTACAATTTATATATCACATTAATATGAAACTGCAATAGAGCAATTGTTTGTGATAGAAACCTAGGCATTGGGTCGGGGAATTTTTATCGTGATGACGTGCACGCCACTTTGTTTGGCGTTGACTTATAAGTGAATTAGTCTATTGCCTCTTTCCACGTTTATAGTAGGTCAGACGCAATTCTATAGTCTTACCTCTTTCCTTTTCCTCACACGGCACCTCGCATTCCATGGTCTCCTCTGGAGGACAGTCCTCTTCATTCATCTCCTCATCACCATCGTCTCCCTCCTCTTTTGGAGGTCTCCTGCTAGGATCAACTGGCAACCGCATTCTTCTAGAATATCCTTTGCCACACTTTTCGTTTCCTTCCACTTTGCATGCTGACCATTCTCCCCACGCATCTCCAATACATTCATCGCTTTGCAACAACTCTAATTCATCCAGCCCTTCGCAATTGCGTGCGAATTCAGGATAACGGAACTGTCTGAATCTACAAGGAATTATGGAGATAGACTGTATATGGCTTTACATGCTGGAGGAAATACAAAGCTTGTAAAGGGTGTCCTAACATTCGCGCAAGAGATGAATTGAAAACAAAACACAGTTTTCTCCATCATCCCCCATGCTTGTCAGGGATCTCTCTCCTTGTGTGTTAACAACAAATTGATGGTTCGTCGATTTCAGCAATAGCCCTAAAGTGGATCGCTGTGGAACACCCACAATAATAATTATCCTTGGTCGGTACAACTATCAGTATTCTTCCATTAAAACAGCTTTTGCTACGATTATTATATGGGTAGGGGCACCAAACCTTCGATTGATCTAACTGAAGTAATAAAAAAATAATCAGGTCATTTGATACCTACCTAGTCTTGGTTCCGTTGCCACATGTGGTACTGCATAGAGACCAATCTGTCCAGTTACCGAGAGCACAACGCGTATCTCCTGCTGGGAAGGCTTCTACCGACTAACAACACAGAAAATAGAAATATCACTTTCAAAATTATATTTGGATTTGAACATTGCTGAGAAAGGAAGAATGACGAAACATAATGACAACACCAGTTTCAGAAGCTAAATTAGTGAATATCAATTAATGAAATTGTGCTCCATACTAACTCGTACCTCTGTAACAGCGTTAGAGCCATCTTCTTCTTGCTCTGATCCCTGGTTGCCACCGTTACAGTCACCTACACATTCCATCATTTGTATCAATTCTTCCTGGCAAAACTGTAAACTTGACTCTTGGGTATAGTTTCGTGTCCTAAAATCAAGATTAAACTTGATTGAACTTCTCCAGGTGGCTCTTCTTCGAGCACAAAATAAATGGATTTTTAAAGTTAAGATAGTGAAGATAACGAGATAGTAAATATCGTGAAAAGATTGTGCGAACAGTGTGGATAGTAGATAGTGACGATAGTGCAGATAATAAGAATATTGCAGATATATTGAGGATAGTGAATATATTGATGATTGCGAAGATAGTGAAGTTGCTGAATATAGCGAAGATTTTGAACATGGTGAATACGAAAATAGTGCAGATAATGACGGTAGCGAATATATTGATTATAGTGAATATAGTGACTATAGTGAATATAGTGACTATAGTGAATATAGTGACTATAGTGAATATAGTGAATATAGTGAATATAGTGAATATAGTGAATATAGTGAATATAGTGAATATAGTGAATATAGTGAATATAGTGAATATAGTGAATATAGTGAATATAGTGAATATAGTGAATATAGTGAATATAGTGAATATAGTGAATATAGTGAATATAGTGAATATAGTGAATATAGTGAATATAGTGAATATAGTGAATATAGTGAATATAGTGAATATAGTGAATATAGTGAATATAATGAATATAGTAAATATAGTGAACATAGTGAATATAGTAAATATAGTAATCGTAGTGAATATAGTAAATATAGTGAACATAATGAATATAGCGAATATAGAGAATATAGCGAATAAGGTGAATAGTGAATATAGCGAATAAGGTGGATATAGAGAATATAGTAAATATAGCGAGTATTGCGAATATAGCGAATAACGCGAATACAGCGCATATAGCGAATATGGTGAATATAGTGAATATAGTGAATATAGTGTCTATAGTGAATATAGTGAATAAAGTGCATATTTTTTTTTTATACTCCAACAACCACGAAGGCCCAAGGCCTAAGCACCCATTGGGTACCGTGGGGCTATAGGGGGATACATGGGAAAGGGGGGGACGCCACATGGTCTCTGGCGAGGGAACACGTGTGCATGCAACATGCACACATTCTGGCTCCGCCTACGAGAACCGCCGGGTGGTACCTCCGCGTTCGACAGTCAGAGACCATCTACCACCTACGGACAGTCACAACATCCATAGCCAATAGAAAAATTTCTCCTGGGACGGGACTCGAACCCGCACAGCGCACGGCGACTGATCAGGAGACCGAATTGTCTACTACTGCGGCCACCGCTGCTGCCCAGCATATAGTGAATATAGGGAATATAATGAATATAGTGAATATAGTGAATAAGGTAAAGATAGTGGAGGTGGTTGAGGTTGTGAAGATTGTGGACACAGTGGGAGTAATGAAGATAGTAAAAGTAGTTAGTATTCACAGTGAAAATAAAAATAAGATGCACACCTTACAGATATCCCAGGTCCACAAATGGACGTACACCTGGTCCATGGTGTCCACTTAGTCGTTAAACACTCGTTGGTTGTTTTTGACCCATCTTCATCCTCTCCATGCTCACATGGTTTGTCATACAGCCTTTGTCTGGTGAAGTGCAGTTTGGCAATGGGGTTCATTCGTTCGCCTTCTTCACTGAAGAAAGGAGATCTGGGATCGTTGGGATTATTCTCCGTTATCTCCAGGATGGGTCTTGGTATCGAGTTCGGATTTGGTGGATCAGGGCTCTAAAATACAATTATGGTTAGGGTTCTCTTCTTCCTTCGTCAATGAGTGGCGCTTTCTACAATTACGGTCTTCAGCAAACTATGCAAGGTGTTCTGAAAGTTAGGACTTTCCTTTTGTGAGCCATCACGATTACTCTGATCCCAATCCTTTGCTGGAGAGATGAGAGCCGGATTTTCCTGTTAACCTAATAACTGTATTGACTTAAGTTCATGCGTTACTAGGAACATTTGCTTATCTCTACAAGAGCTATACGCTATATAAAGGAAAGTCCCTGTATTATTTTTACTTACAGTATATCCTATTCGATCGTCAGTTCCAGTATCAATTGGATAGAGGTTGTAGGTATATGATTCTAACCAAGTACAGTTGCTCCTGCATAGTTCGAAGTCAGATACACCAACGAACCAATCTGGAGAAGGAATTATTTTAGACACCAATGAGACTCTGTGATTGGTGCTGTCTACCCGAAAAACGCTGTACGTTGATTGGGTGATGTTAGGGTACTGAAGACTTCTTGCCTTTATGATAGTTCTAATGTGTTGGCTCTGAAAGGAAAACAGCAGGAATAAATGACATGTGCATTGCTACAGGCCCTTAATATGAACTAGTGTAGGTTTAACAAAGGTACCGATGATGCTAAGACAAAATTACGAAGATAGTGACTAATCATACTGCCTTTATAAGTTGAATGTTCATTGTTACCATTTCTTTCAGCTCTGATTCAAGAGCTCTGATGCTTTCAGTTTCCATAAGCTCTTTGAGACCATCGCTAGCGTAGTCGGCAATTTTCCAAAATGAATGCAGCCGCGCATGGGATGCACCTATGATATCGCTGAATTTTGTGCTCCAAACATCTGATGGGTAGTGCCTGGGATGGGTGTTCCTAGTCCAGGTTCCTTCAAATGCAACCTATGGAATTAGTGGTCAAATAGGAGTATCACATGTTATTTATTTCAGAACCTATACCTTGAAAGACAACAAATGTGGTATTTTCATAAACCTTTCTCCTGGTTTTGATTATGTCGATCATGAATTGTTGCTGTTTAAACTACATATAAGTATGGAATTTGTGGTCTAGCCCTACAAAGTTCTTAGTCATATCTTGATATAAGAAGCGAGACGAAGGTTTTGTCCCATCAAGATACGTCTTTGGGCCTTTCCTGTTTCTATAGTATGTATTTCTATCTACAGTATATTCTGGAGTCAAACACAGATGACACTGGTATATTACTAGCTCATTTGGGTAGCGATGACCTTACCATAAAAATAATAACTTATAACTATGCACAAAAATAATCTGAAAACAATGGGCTCATACTGAATGTAGAAAAGACTGAAGTCATTAAGTTCTTCTCTATTCCTTAGAATGCTGGATATAACCAATGATCACCTGGAAGCCTAATATGGAATCATGATGCACTATGAAGCAAATTACGGAGAAGTTGCTATGAAATTAGATTTTTATCAAACTATTATAGTAAGTATGTATTACTAAGTCTTGGCCATTCCAATCTTAGTTGCCACTTGCGTTATGGCATTTTATGCTCATTAATTGTGCATAAATTATTTCAAATCCCTACATATTTCAACAATAGCTAGTATTCCCATATACGAGTTGTCGATTTTTATGTATAGAACAAATCAACATTTTTCAAACAAAAATGTGACCATAATTATCCCTTCAGAGCCATAGATTTGTTAATACTCCCTAAACATCGCATAAAAATATAGTCTTCAATAAACCTGATATAGGTATCAAGGATTCTACAAAATTAATAGTTTTTAAATAAAAAATCAAGGCCTTTTTGATAGAGGGTTTAGAGGAGTTCTTTTCATCCTAAACTCATGCTATTTTCACAATTTTACATTTACTAAACTGTGAGTCTTCTTGTCTCACCAATTTCTGTGTTGACTTGTTATACTGCGTGCTACTATTTAACAGGAAAATAAGTGTTTTATTTTTTTGTTATTTAATATGTGATAATCTAGTTATCTATGCTTACCTCATACTTTGCCTCAGAACATGCACAGCATTTTTCCAACCTCTCAGGCTGAACATTCTGATCTTCTGATTCTTCACACAATCTTCTAGTTAATCTACCATGTTCACTGAACCAGCTTTCTCTGCTTTCTATAACTGTAGCTTTCAGAACTATACAGCCACTGTCCCTTGGTGGGGCTGTCCAATAAACCTAGGATAACAGTAATATAAATTATGTTTCCCAAGAAACAATAATATATGATGCAGTCTTTACTAAGCATTTTTAACTAATAGTTACACATGGTTTCATGAGGTAAACCACAGTAACGCCAATTACTGTTAATAATTTCAAAAAAATTACCTGAACCTCTGTCTTCGGTATCTCACTGGTTTCAACGATAGTATTAGGACAAAATTTGCTGAACGTAGCCAATACCTCATCTGCACCATATACAATGTCGAATTTTCCAGCGTGTCCATTTTGTTGCGAGCTCTCAAACTCAGCCGTCAAAATGAACCACTTGAATTTCTTATAAGCAGGAGAATCATCGCTTAGTTTTAGGGATACTACAAAGAATAGAGTAGAACAATTATTCACCAGATTTCTTCAAACTCTTGTGTATACATATTTAGAGCTGACATTTTTACACGGTCACAGATGAGCCTTGAAGTTTATAAAAAAAATATTTCATACTGAAATGCGCTGAACTGTTTATAAAGTTAGCACGCAAACTGAAGACACTATTATGTTTCAAACTATATTAGACTAGTTAATATGTAGCATGCGCTAAATGGCTGCATTATTAATGAATGCATGACTTTGTCAAATAAGAAGGTCACGTTATCCAGCTTCTTTACGAAGAAATATAACTCCCTGGACATTTTTTCTACAAGTATTAAAAAAGTATACGTCTATTTTCGAAATCTTCTACGATTAAAACTAGTGCGAACTCAAAATATTAGAAAATAAACTCGAGAAAACGAGAAACGGAAGACAAATATCAACCAATTGTAGCGAACTGATCGTCTGGAAGTTTAGGCAAAATGATCAGTATGAGTCCCCAACACATTATTTAAAGTTTCAGCATTTTATCTTGTATAGTTGTCAATAGTATTCTGATTGTTTATAACAGATTTGATATACATGCAACGCTCGCTTGACATTTGTCAGTTAATTTAAATACCCCCTTAAACGACTTGCATCAATAAAATCGGACTTTACAATTATTTCGCAAACCAGGGTTATTTTCGTCTATGATTAGACATAGGATCATCACTGTTATCAAAGAAGATTTCTATGTTCACTTTTGTCATTCTGCCACTGTCTCATAAATGGCCCCTTTCTTTCATTGGAATGTCTTCAGGTAGAATACGTTAATCAATGGTGTGAGGTAATGCGGGTGGCAAGAAGTAATCCGAATGTCTCCGAACTTAGTTCTTATAGTTCTTTGAGCTTTCGGACATCATTGCACAGCACAGTAAGAATGTGAAAAATTGTGACATTAACGTTTCATGTTTCTGAAGCTTTCAATAATATACCCTGAGGTGTATAAAGTATTTCTCTAGGGCTGGTAGTAGAAGTAGTAGTGGTGGGGGAGGAGAAGCGTGGCAACTAGGCCATCTTTGACCCTTTTGCCGACCCCGTAGTACCTACACTGTACTACTCCACGAGCCGTCTACTGATAACTGATATAATAAACCAGCTCCAGCGATGAGATATACCTGTTAATATTGCACCACGTGCGTGACAGAGACAACCCAACATCCATGGCAAGGAATTCCGAGGCGGAGATTCGAACCCGCGAGCCCTGGGTTGCAGAATTGACTCTTCTGTAAGCTATTTTTTACAATACAAAGAATAAGAACTAAGAACAAATCAGCCAGGTAGAAGACAGACTTACCATTGTAACGTTGACCAGGAGCATAGCTTTTTGGATTTCCATGTATCGCTATCATGTATCTATCTATATCATTTATGTTTTTTGGTTTTAGGACGTTCACAGACATACGATCACAGTTCATGCAGTATACTTTGCATATTAGCAGACATATGAGGCCTACTTGAATTATGACACTGTGTAATTCCATTGTGTATGGATTTCTGCAAAGAATTATATTTCAAGAATAGTGTACGGAATTTTATCAAGATTATAATCTTCAAGATCGCTGTAATTCGGAATTCGGAAATTCAACAAGTCCACAAGTAAAATGAAAAACACATCGCTGGCAAAATTTGATTGAAACAACCTGAAATACTAGGATAATATTTTTTTTGATCTAGCAGAAAATTTACATTCTCAATTTAAATCATTTCTGTTAGTGATGCAGCTTTCATTTGTCCGACCATAGACGACTGACTAGGGATAGCTGTTTCGTGCTATTTGGCAACTCGTCAGCATGGTGTATCGTTTTGTCTCTGTGGACAACGCACAAAAGCTGAGTAGGTCTACTCTATTCTGAGTATAAGGTTTATCGAAATAAGACAGCATTTCTATTGTCTGTCGCCGTCTGTCGGATAATTCTTGGTCTTCCTGTAACTCAGAAAGTAATGCTTGGTTGAGTGAACAGCCAAAAATTCCAAAATACCCCTAATAACTTCTGAGCGCTCAATATCCCCAACTACGCAGTCGCAATCTGTTTTTGGAAGCATCAAGATTTCTTAAAATACGAAATTCCAGTTTTGAATGTTCTTCAGCTTCCTGATTCCTTTGGGGCGTAGACAGATACAAATTTTAGGGGATAGTCTAATCATATTAGACGAAAATACCGCTGGTCTGTGAAATAATTGTAAAGTCGGGTTTTAAGTTGGGGTATTCAAAACATGGACGCATAAAATGGGTACACCAATTTTTGTGGGAAAACTTTTTATTCGACATTCAATGGAAAGTATTATAATATTTTTAGATATTTATGAGATCTACAAAATGAGACCACACGTACAAAGATCTGACTATTATCAAAAAAGTTATGGCCGAATACCGGGGCAAACTCCAGGTTTTGGCACTTATTGGTAATGCGATGATGGTTTCTCGCAGATATTTGAAATTCTTCAGATTCGTAGGATTTGTACTTCTGAATAACGACAACCAAATTGGAGTAGACTGGTCACGTAGTTTTTGAGAATTTCTAATTGTTTATTCCAAGACACATGTTTTGCATCCATCACTACTAGTTTATTGAGCAATGTACAGCGTTAACTCAAAAGGCATTTTATAGCAAAACACAAGTTACCACGCCGATATGAATCGCAAACCTTTCCTGAAGATAAGTGGTATTTTTATGCAAAACAGGATGGTTTACGTTTTTTATTCTAAACAAATGCGAACATTTTGTATTTGTGAGTAATTCGCAATAAAAGATGATAGACACATCCGCTTTGCTTTAAAATGTGTACAGTAACGTATGTTCTCGAATATTGTAGCGCATCTGTTCAGTTACTCACAAATACGAAATGTTTGAATTTGTTTGGAAGAAAAAACGTAACCTTTGTTTTTCGGATAACAATAACATCTATCTTTCGGAATGGTTTGTGATTCATATCGGAAAGGTAAACACGTGTATTTTGCCATTAAATGCTCTTTGAACAAACTCTGGATATTGCTCAATTAACTAGTAGTGATGGCCGAAAACCGGTGTTTTGGGATAAACAATTAGAAATTCTCAAAAAAATATTTGACTAAAAGACTCCAATTTTGTTGTTGTTATTTAAAAGTACGAATCCTACGGATTTGAAGAATTTCAAATATCCGCGAGAAACCATCGTCGCATTAGCAACAAGTGCCAAACCGTCCAATTTGCCTCGGTTTTCGGCCATAACTTTTTTGCTATTAGTCTGATCTTTTCACTTGTGATCTCATTTTGTAGGTCTCATGATTACCTAAAAACCTTATATAAAAAGTTTTTTCGTTCCTGTCAACACTTTCGATTGAATCCCCAAAAAAACGTTTTCTCATTCTTTGTCGTCGAATAAAAAGTTTTCCCACAAAATTTTTACGCCCATGTTTTGAATACCCCTTGAACAACTTATACTGATAAAACCTGACTTTACAATTTTTTCGGGGAAATTTGCTAATATGATTAGACTAGGACTCATAAAACATAACGCGTAGGATTTCCAAAATTGAAGTTATGTGATATGTATGTACTTGACTCCATTTCTTTTGTCACCAGTAGGTACTCGAATAATTAAAAACCAAGACAAACTTTCCGTAAGGTTCTAGCGGAGTCATTTCTGCTGCTATACTCAATGAAAAGTCGACAATATCCCAAGGAAAATGTTTGTTATTAAATGCTATAAGAGAACCACCTGAGAGGTCATTTGTATGGTGTGTATTATACGTATAGGTATATTTTGATGTAAACATGTTTGAATGATTTAAATTATCAACGTTTGACACCAGAAGGTGGCCGATAATGAACCATAGTAAACACCTAAACCTAATCACATGTATCTGCGTTAATCTCATGTAGAAAGATCTCCATCGACATTGATCCGAAATATCAAAATTAACCTTGAACCAGTAAGTGGGACAACAACAATCTTCTCGCCCGCTGAGACAGTCTGTGAAAAATTAGTTTTAATTGATGAACACTAGCGAAAACTAATAAATTGGTAGATTGTTAATGAACCAGAAGTGTGCGGTTTACAGTGGTCACCATACCTAGTTGGAAATTGTCATAAGAAAAATATGGTATACGACCGATATAGCGTCGGTAGACTGACTGACTCTTCAATTAAATTATTGAAACAAATAAAAAATGGGATTTGGTGTATTTCCGAAATATCTATCAGTATTGTTTGGTACCTCTCGTCTAGTTTATAATTTGTTCTGATCTAGTAGAAGTGACATTTTGGAATCAAGTACTGATGCTAGTGCGTGTGAACTAAGTAGATGGGACGTAAACTTAAGACACAAAAACATCGGTTAAACCGTGAAGAGACGATATACGAAGTAATAATTAAGCAGATCAACAGGAAAATGGATTTTTCAGTCTTAAAGATAGTTAGTGATAGTTTTAGATGCGCTGAGACTTGTAACTTTTAGTCAGAGCAAAAACAAAGACAACAAGTACGCAAGATGAATTTCTTGTTAAAGTAGAGCAGTGAAGTTGAAAATAAGTTACAGAAACTTCTTTTGGTGACTGTTTTGCAATGTTATTTTTTCATTCGGTCAAAGTATAGATGCACTTTCGTTAGCATGTCCAGTTTTATAGGTAATAGTCATATACAAACCAAGTTAAACCTTCACATTGTCCTACCTAGGCGTACCGAGCTTGATGCTTATGTAGACTTCTGATAGTGGTTGGAAGACAAAGCGATTTTTCAGATTTTTTTTAAAGCATTCATGTGATAACTGATATTTGCAATTTCTTACCTGTTGAAACTGGTTGGTAGAACTGTTAAATTTTTTGCCAACAGATTTTTCGCCGCATTTAAAAGTGGAAATTAACGATCTTTAAAGCCCTTGCTGCTGATACAGAAAAGAGAAACACAATTTTAGGCATTGGGGGAGCCCAGAAGCCTACTCGTTTTATGTGCTCATCGATTCAAACTAGCTCTCACTGGTTTTTCTTGTTATCCTTAGATATATTCATGTAAGTAAGCTCCTGGTTCATTTTGTTTTCACAGATGCTCAACATTTATTTGTCTTTGTTGACTATTGTTGTTATAAAGTAGATTTTTCATTTTGTGGCAAAGAACTTACTAAATTTCTGTCTCTATTTGCTCAAGCTGTAGTCCAGTTACATAAAACTGCATTGTTACATGTTTGCAACATGTTTGTAAATCTTCAATGATAGCCTAAACAAATAAATGGCAAAACGAGACTACGTCAAAATATACATTTCTGGAAACTATTGTGTCACATCATTGAACTTTTGAGCTAGTATTCGAAAAAATAATGACACAATTCATACAATAGGACTGATAAATTAGCTTCTGTTTTGCTAGGTTGCTCAAACGCGCTATTCGGCATAGGTACCATATTGACGGCTTCGAGTACTTTATCTAATTTCACCTCAATAAATGTGCACTTTATCTTTAGCTAACTTCGAATCTACTTTAAACTAGGGCTTAACACGTTTCTAGATTCAACGCTGTTATTTTACGTAAGAGGATATTTTCTGAATGGTAGGTGCCAGTCCCTAAATGGTCCATTCAATATAAGTCTATCTACGATGAATTAATTTGTAAGGAATGATAATAGTGCCGAATCACTGATTCACTTACCGATTTGTTTAATACTGAAATAATGTTCGATATACAACTAGCTGTTCATTTAACACATTGGTACTCCACAATCTCATTGACAGCAATCACTGAATTAATACTAATTATAAACATGGTTGGACAAGATATCTCTCGTATCATCTGAACGTCTGCGAGCGTGGTAGGGAACCGTATAAACAATCATTTATCTCAAGTTCAATTCGCGAACATAATTTTTTCATTCGAACCGATTAATTGGTCGAAATCATAACAGACGATAGTGCGACGTTAGCGGTGCTCAATTGATATTTGTGAATCCAAAAATATTTTATAACAGTGCACCATGTTATGCCCAAACTTGTTGCATATTTTACTCGCTTTTATACTGTTGCCGCTTAAGTTTTAGTCTTCCAAGAAAGCTGAACATCTAAAGAACACTGAAGAAACTTTATTGGAAATTTTTTGATAAATTAGTATATTGCAGATTTTTACTCGTAGAACAAAAGGGACCAGAGTTTTCCGACGTATAATTTCGTAGATATGGTGGCTACCAGTTGGGGTTTACGTGTATCCAATTACAGCGTATTACGGCTACAGTAAACTACTACAGGGTGACGGAGTTTTGTTCCTAGATACGATTTTTTTTCTAAATTGTCAAGGATTATCCTGTGAGGATACATTTCGAAAGTATTCACGATTGGTTGCTGGCCAGGGGTAACCATTTTAATTGTATTTTATTAAAAAAAAACATGATATATGTACATAGTACTAGATTTTTGTGTAAACATGTATTATAGTCTCCAATTGCAACCTAGCTTACGGAACGTGATGTGTTAAGGATAGTGGGGGACCAGTCGAATCTTGTCCAATCTTATATGGTGAAGAGGTTCTCGGTAAATTTCACGAATTTTTTCCCTTAAGAAACATATTAATTTTAGTAGTTTAAGTATATTAGTTTTCAATCTTACCAATGTGAGTTTAGGTTACGATCTGAGCAATCTCAAATACTACTCTTGGGGCCATATCGTCAGTCGGTCCTACAATTGTAGAACACCTTTATGGCCTCCTTGATTTTCACAGTTTTCTACTGTTCCGTGTCAGCGCTCCATTTTGAGGGTATGTCATAAATATATCTATCAGGTAACCAAATAAGTTCGTGCAGTTTTTAGTAGAAAAATATAATTTTTTATTGAGAAACAATAGGACACTATTTATGCGTCAAAGTAATTACCATCACATTCAAGGCCTTTTTGCCAACGTGAAACCAATTTTTGTATGCCGGTATTGTAGAACTCCCTGGATTTGAAGTAAAAAAAATGGCGGACTGCATTTATTACACCATCTCGAGTTGTGAACTGTCGGTGCCTCATACAGTTGTCAAGAGACAAAAAAAGGTGATAATCACTGGGAGAAATGTCGGGAGAATATGGCGGGTGCGGTAACGTTTTCCAGCCGAGGTCAGAAATTTTTTCTCGGGTCACTTTTGCGGTATAAGGCTTGGCGTTATCCTGCAAGAATATCACTTTCTTCTGATTGATCAAAGAAGACTGTTTCTGAATGAGTGCTGCTTGTACTCGTTGAAGCTGCTCACAATACAAGTTAGCAGTGATGGTTTGACCCCTTTCCAAAAATTCATAATGGACTATTCCAGTTGCTGTCCACCAAACATACAACAAAACCTTGTTTGGATGCAAGGAAGCCTTGGGCGTGTGTGGTACCGAATCAGTAGGCGACAACCAATGATACGTACGCTTAAAATTCGAATAGAAGGTCCATTTTTCGTCGCATGTTAATAACCGATCAAGAAATGGTTCATTAGCGTAGCGTGAAATGTTTGCTGAACAAATGGTAAGACGACTTAATATGTTATCACTTGTCAGTTCATGTCGGACCCATTTGCTTAACTTCCACGTCTTTCCTAGCTGATGAAGATGCAAATGAATAGTTTCATGGCTCACTCTGAATATTTCTGCAAGTTCTTGGCACGTTGTCCTCGAATTGGCGTCCACAACCTGTCGAAGATCCTCGTTGTTTAAGATTTTTGGTCTTCCTGGGCGCGGTTCATCGCTCAAACTGAGATCTCCCGAAGAACATTTTTTGAACCAGTTCTGTGCTGTTCGATCACTAACGGCATCATCTTCGAATGCTGTACATATTTTTTGCGCCGCCGCTGCAGCTTTTGTACCAAGTTTGTAATTACTGTTTTATTCGTCGCCATTTTCAATTATTAAAACTAGGTATGTAACAATTTTCAGCAACTTTTTATGTGTGTGAGAAAAGAAGAATTCATACTAGAGGGACAACAGGTAACAAACAATCGCTATCGATCAACAACATCCATGGTAATGTGCGATATACATCAACCGAACGAACTTATTTGGTTACCTGATATTTGCATTAAGTTATTCAAGCTTTTGATTTATATCATCTGTTTTAACAGCCTTAAATTTCCTACAATTCAAAATGTAAACATAACTTCACAATAAGAGAGCACTGACGCTAAATAAAGGCAATTGACAATTGTAGAAACGACTGACGATACGGACCTAAATAATTATTAAAAATAGAAATCCTCAAAACTCTCATACTCGTATAATTTGTGAAACTATGGATCGAGTTTACTGTCCTGGAATGTGGAGCAGAAACAAATTCCTTTTCCATGATACAAGCTGTTTATATAGACAGGTATTCAAGAATAAGCTTCTCTACCTTACTCTGTACATTTTATTATTGTCTTATTTCTACAAAATATTAACAATGATTTCATACCTGTAGTAGGTTAAATTAAACACTGATATGTTACTAGATATACAAAACTACATACTAAAAAATATCATAAAAAGATTGTAACAGAGTTCAATTTGAGTGTCTCGAGCAGGATACTAAAACCATGGACCAAGTAGTCCATATACGTCTATGATCTCAGTGAAATTTCCATTATTCACTCTTATGCCTCCATTTCAAGAACTATCAAAATTACTATTGAAGGAAAATCTACAATCAATATGTTAGCAGTTGGTCGACAAACATTTCTTTGGAGTTACAGAAAAAGACGAGGTCTTGCGTCAACGATAATTTAAGGAAAAATATCTAAATTATTCCATTGATACTCGGACGAGTATCTTGCTCAATAACAGGGACATGGTCGATGCTCCACTTCATTTTGGCAGGTGCTATCTGGCTCTTCTGGATAAACTAGAACATGTCTAACTCTGTGTTGGTATTGGTTTTCACAGTCTGGGCTGCACTTGCTCCACGAGGACCATTCGGACATGCCACAACCGGTTCGCACCCTAATCTTCTTCTTTTTCTTTTTTTGACAAGTGACGTGACACTTCTTTCGCTTCACTAGTTTCTTCGGGCATGGAAATCCGTCGTTTTTGGTGTGAACCTGTAATAGGTACAGTGGGTCAGAAAATCCATATCGTAAAATGTTCGAATAATGTAAAGTAGCATGACCTTGGGCTCCAGGAGCTGCTAATAGTAATGTATTTGTAATACAGGAACCTGAAAGTTAATATCTAATAAATAGTACAATAATTACATTCATAGTTTGAGAAGTGGGACACAGTGGGCGGGCATTTTATCACCTGAGGAGCCTAGTGATGAGTGATATAATGTACGAGTCCAATAATGGCCTTATCAAAAAGGTAAGTATATTTTGAGGGTAAGCATTAGTTTTCATTACTAACAGGGTGTTTCCTAGTTGAATGTTAACATTTGGGGGGCAAATTTAAGGTTCATTTTAAGAAGAAAACTTCACATGGACGTATGTCCTAAAATAAATGAAAATCAAAACCTGTATTCATTAAAGTAAGATTTTATCTCTTAATTTTTTCAGTACAACGTACGGTTTTATTATAAGATCTATTTCTCTGAACGGTGATGTCATATTAACGATATAGACCTAGTCAGAATTCATTGAATTCAACATATTACTAATTTGATTTCGACTGTTCGATTCAAGAGGAATAAGGTACTTTAAACGTTTAGAGCCGTTATCAAACATTATGTCGATTATTGCGGTATTTAAAAATCAAAACTATATAGGAGCTACATTCAAAATTTCTTATTTCGTAATTGTTCTAAAATATCTTGAAATATAAAGTCTGGCACCACAAACTTTACAGGCTGCAATTTTAGATGACGTTATTATTATATATTACAGTATAAAATAAAAGCGAAAAATGCGAATAAATGATAGTCCCACAGGGAGGAATACCTACGTGGGTAAATAAAATTAAATATAAAAATAAGACTCAATAATGTAGCATATAACGTCCTTAATATAAATTATCCTCATCAGGTAAATAGCACTTACAGTTCGTTAAAAATGTTACGCAATCATAATTTGAGGATACAATCACAATTAAAAAATCAAATCAGACATTAGATAATAGAGTAACTATTTTTAAAATCAGTTTCTTGGTGTATCTACATTCGAGGTATAGATCGGAACCACTTTTTTATACATTTGTTTCCAGAAGGAATGATTTTGAACAATCTAGGAGCTAAGAAAGAATATGATCTTAGAAACAAAGTTTTTTGTAGCGTTGGTACTCTAGCCTTTTTCGTTTGATACTTATAAGTAACATAGCACAATTATTTTTTTTTGTTTTTATATTGATTTATAGGCTATAGAAACCGAGTTGTATTATGTCAAAAACTCAGACTTTCTGAATAGTTCGTTAGAGGGATATGTTTTGGTAGGTTATGTATTATTTTCATTACTTGTTTTTGTACTATTTTTAGTTGATTTAGATGATTTTTGTTTGCCGAACCCCATATTGTTATGCCGTAAATGAGATGCCTTTCTATTAAGGCATAGTATAATTATTATACTATATGTTGCGTAAAAGTTAGATACTGCTTTAGATGTCTAATTTTATAAACAAGAAATATGAGATTCCCAAACAAATAATCTATATGCATATTTCAGTTTATCATATACTTCAAATATATGCCTAAATATTTAATGCTGTCTTTTCTTTTTATTTCTTTTGAAGCATTTCCTGGTGATATTTTCAGGAGATTATAGGGCAGTGATAGCTTTACATTTGGCGTGACAAGAATTGATAGGTCTTTCTCACTGTCACACATTAATTTATCCCACGCCCCAGCCTGGTAAATAAAGACAGTGTTGTCCGCAAAGCTGATCATTTCCCTTGCCGTTGGTGCGTCTACTTAAGTAGATATTAGATAGTGCAATGCCATACTTAAAAGTTAGGGGTTTACTAGTACTGCCGTTAATATTAACATATTGTGTTCTGTTATTTAGATAACCCTTAAAAACCTTATAGGCAACTCCTCTTACCCCAACTCTCCATAAAACTGCCAGTAACTGCAGTGGACGACTGTGTCAAAGGTCCTTTTTAGGTGTATAAAAACCCCAAGATGTCGGATACTATTATCAACGTTTTCGCATATCTTAGAGGAAAACAGGTTTATAGACTTATTTTTTCTTGCTTTCATTGTTCATCTAGAGAGAAAAATGCCACTACTCAGTGAGGCAATGCGGTCAATAGATTCGTCAGGTAAGTGTAAAGATCTTTCTCCTGAATCAGGGGTATTTCTATATTTCTAGAAAATTCTCTCTTCATGGGATACGGCTAGGTCATGTACCTTAGTGTGAAATGATCGAAATCAACTCGTTTTTTTTATCTAAAGATACTATTTGAATACTACTAATTATCTTACGAGTATTGTTCTCCTTTTCTCTTTCAGTCCCCAACCACAAATTCCATTTGTGACGTTGCATGGGCTCCAATTACTCCATTTGGTTACTTCACAGTCCAAATTTATGTCGTCCAGAAACGTTTCCTCTACCACCTTGTTATTTCTGTTATCATCACTATTCGCTAAAATCTTATTATTATTAGAACACTGGATTGCCTGGCAAAAACTACATGACAAGAAATATTTTTATTTGAAGGCTAAGCACGGTCATTTCTTGTAGCACCTATGAACAGGTACTACAAGATTTAGGACAAACTGTCAAATTAGTAATAACTGCGAAAACTACTAACAACACATATCTGCTGTATGTGTACTAGAGTCTAAGATTGCCCTTCAAGGATGAAGAGTTCTGAAATTTGAAAAAAAAAACATTTATTTTCAGAGCTGTCGAATCTTAATTGATTATCATATTTTCCTGTCATGTAGCTAAAGCACATAACTGCTAAAAATAACGTCAAATTACCACAATTATTACCATTGATAGCGTCATTTTGGATGTTGTACTGCATTACACTAGACAAAGTTACTCCTAGATGTTTCTTCCACATTGTTGAATTAAGCATGAATTCTCCTGAAAGGAGACAAAACAACTTGGAAAATATCCGTCAATAGCTGCGTTGGCTTTACACACAATCTCAGATACACTCACATCGCTTCAGTTTATACATTTTTTTGCACGTTCTATTAATTAAAAGTAAGTTTTAATGGGGTGAAGTTTCTGTCCCCCTCTATGCTAACAGCATTACCTACATACCAACTTCAGCTGGGTGACATTTATCCTCTCTTGCAGTTTTCAGGTTGAGGTTATTTTGTTTATACGTAAACTCCGTGAATTCAAATTGCGATCACCTTATCAGTGGAAATAGAAAATTAATTTAGAATGTCCTACGGTATAGTTACAAACAATCAGGGACGGAATATGTTTATGCTCTTGTCAAGGTTAACTGCTGTTCTTTTTGAGCTCTGAAGTGAGCCAGACATCTACAAGATTTGGTTGCCTCATCTCTATTTGGACTATCACTGCACTTGCAAAACTAACGCAATTTATATTTTGCATCAAATATTACGTTCAGCTGATGTCGTTCTATTTTCAATTTTTCTATATTGTGCGTATAATTAACTTTATAAACTATGGCATATTTATGAAAGAAAATTTGTATGCTTACGTTGATATTTTGCACATAGTGTCTGGCACTGTTCTAAGGTGTTGAAATTGTTGTCGTTTCCTTCGCATCCACTGTAAGTGAATATTTCGCAATTGCCTTTCAGAATGTCAAAATACCACCTGTCTACACTGCTTTTACATTCTCCAACATCCTTGGGTAACGTACAGGCTAACTCTGAAAAAGAAGATTTGTTTTTTCTAGAAATTGTGTTTTAACTAGGGAAATACTTATGTTAGATGATTTCTACTTTCGCTATTCATACGTCTATGCTACCTAATCGATTGGATGTCATGGCTTAGTTTCGTAAAATGCCATTGAGTAGATTTATTTATTTCGAATACAGGAAACAACTAATTTTTCAATTTACCTGATTTCTGTTTTGTCTGTTCTGGACAAGGCCTCTGGAAACACTCAACTGTTTCTCTGACCTTCAAGTTGTTACATGGATCCTCTTCATCGAATTCCTCTTCTTCATCGCTCCCTCTATAGTTTCTAAAGAAAGGCCAATGGATCGAAGATCTGTCTGTAGAATCCAAAGCGATTCTGTATCTTTCTTTAAAGCCCTTTCCACACGTTGCAGAACAAGGAGACCACTCACTCCAGGGACGGTGTGGACAGTCGATATCGGGCTGAAATAAACTTACGATAGAAACAAATATCGTGATAAAATTAGTTCCGATGACAGATAATCGTAATGTCCTTTAAAGTTGAGACATTGATCTAAGTGGAGCCCTAAAAACTTAGTGCTTTTATCACTCTGCAGTGCTGAACCGTTTAGAACAAGCTGAATCGCTGGTATCGACTTCTGAACGTTATGGAACCTTATAACTGTAGTCTTCTAGCTATTAACAAGTAATTGATTTTCTTCAAACCAGCTATTGATGTTGTACACTAAGGTGTTACATTTATTTATTAAATCAGCCTCGTCTTTGATATAATGATGGAGGCATCGTCTCCTTACAACGTGTAATGTGCTTCAAGGAAACATTGCTCCATGTTATTTATATAAAGGGAAAACAACACTGGCCCCAATATAGATCCTTGTGGTACGCCTATATTCATGTTAACCATACCCGATTTGACCTGGTTCAGTTGACCAGCGTTGTTGTGCCACGTATTGTGACCTATTCTGTAAGTACGATTTTATCTACAGATAGGCTGAACCACCAATTCCATAGTCTGTTAGTTTGGCTAATTGTATTTCAATGACTGACACAGTGGAACGCTCTACTGGGGTCACAAAATATCCCAACAGGGGATTCTCCTGCCTCAATATAGTTGACTAACCTGTTGATAAATGAAAGACATGCGGTCATGGTTGATTTTCCAATACGGAAACCATGTTGATTGGATGATAGAGTGTCATTGCTTTCCAAGAACAGCAGGACTCGATATAAAAAACAATACTCAAGAATCTTGGAAAAACAGCATGGAACAGTCACCGGTCTGTATTTGCTGACCAAAGAAGTATATCCTTTCTTATGAATTGGAGTTACTTTTCCTGTTTTTAGGTTGTTTGGAAATACACCAGTGCAGAATGATAAATTAACCAGAAAAACAAAAGGTTTGGTTATGTACAATAAAATTTTCTTGACTAAGAAATTCGGAACTTCATCGGTGCCTGTAGAACGCTTGTTTTTTAATTTGTCATTAATTAGTTTATTGAATTCTTCTTCCAAGAACGGGTATAAAAACATAAAAGATTTTTGGTCGCAGGTATGATCACTTAGAACTGGATTTGTGTCCTTAGATATTTTTTGAATAATATCCAAAGGAGCCTGTTTAAAATAGTTGTTAAAATAATTAGAAATCTCTTCCGTTTATGTCAGAAACCACATTCCATCACGTTGTGCGAATTGGATATTTTTTGTTGATAATATGCCTTTTTTGTTTTTCTGACAAGCTTCTGATGTTGTCTTTTTGCATCTAGATAATGTTGTCTGTGACATAAGTTCGGCTTCTGGGTCACGGCACAGACGCGGCCGGATGACCGACCATGTCGTTTGTATCGTGGCAGAGAGTTCTGTGCGATATTACAGATATACTATAATTAAAACTGACAGCTTTGCTGCGGTTTATACAAAATTTTGATACTTCTGGCCAGTTTTTTTGAGTCCACGTCTATGCATCTCCATGTCGACACAGACGTGGTTCAATGAGTATTTCCTCTCCAGTCACAACATCATCACGATAACAATATTCACATTATCTCGAAATAAAAGCAATAATCATACCTATCCCCGTTCTGGTTTACACCAATTAGGTTATTTATTCATCAGAATAAGCTCATACACTAATGTTAATTTTCATCCTTTCTACCACAATAATTAAATATCAAAATGATGTTCACAACAGTACAATGATATTTCCGGAAGAGACAATTTTATCGCCCTGTTGATTACCCTGCACCTTCTAATTTTTCTGTGTTGACACAGGTAAACATAGGTACAATACAGTATTTGTAAGTCGTTGGTCTGACTCATTTTTCACCCAGGCTTGTGGTAGCGATGGTAGCTGGAGTCACGTGACGTGATCTCTCTGTTTCACGATTTAACAAGATAATTCTCCAAATAAGAAAACTGTCATTTTTTAAGATATCCAAACATTTTTTTACAGTGATGACTTAGACTATCCTTTTAAGTGTCTTTCAAAAAATAGGAAACTTCTTCATTCATATTATCATTTTGTAGGAGAACGAGATTTGGAAAAAGTTGGAATACCTTGCTGTCGGTAGCATTTTGAATCACCAATTTCGCACAGTCTAAGCAGATGTTTTAACCACTCAGCAACGGTAACCTACCAAGCGTCTAGTGATGATACAATATCTTCCTTACTATGGCTAATATGTTGAAGATTAACAGCGATCATTACAGAATATGTTGCATGTTCACCACATGAACATTGCAAATAGTTGAATTCCTACCTCTTCTTCATAATCGTCACATATTTCTTCTCCCCAGCATTCTAGGTTTTGCTGCAGTAAGGGTGGATTGGTTTTAAAAGCCGAACACGTTTTAGCAGCAAGTCTATTCTTGTATTTTCTGTCTCTAGTCCGTACCCCTTTGCCACAAGTCACGCTGCAACTGGACCATTCTGACCAAGGACCCAGTTCACACATTGGATCTTCAGTTACTCTTACAGGTGGTGGTGGACAATACCTTCAGTGCAACAATTCATTATTATTTTAATAAACCAAACGAAAAAAGTATTGTCAAAATATAAATATGTTTTCTATACGATGTTTCAGATGAGCGCATCCGTAACGGTGAGTATGTTTGAATAAAGAAAATTAGAAGCATACCGGCCATCATGAGCAGTCGGCGCATAGGCCACATGGGGGACCTTATTCATTACGACATTCCTAAGTCTCTAGCTCCGCCATTCTAGCAAAGTTGAGTATAGCGCTTGAGTTCCAGCTCTTAACATTCTGGGGACCCCTGTACAGTCTGTTTGTAGTAGATCAGAGTCTTACAACGACACAACATGCGCCGAGGACTCTTCTTCTACCTCGCAGCGCGAACCGTGTGACGTGTCATGGTGTTATGGCCTGACAACAGTCGCACCAACAACCTTAGGTTAGCTCTATTCAAAGATAAGCAAATGCATCCATCCTTAACACTGGAGCCTACGATGTGCTATCGTGCCTGACGGAGATTTCTAGAGATGCTTCTCCATTTCAGAGAGTGTTGTCTAGTAATCCAGTGCTCCATTGTCCTCCTGACTCTTTGCGCGGGTACCCCTAGGACTGGCTCAAGACCAACAAGTCGACTGATGGGGCATGAAGCAGCTTGAAAGAATAGGGGAGCAGTGGCGTGGATAGGATTGAATTTGCTTCTAATAGTCGATCCTGAAAGTTGGTTGATAGCTGGTGTTGTAGACTTTGGTTAAGTCGCCTCCGTGGAATGGAGGAGATGTGGGTTCGAATCCCGCCGGTGTCGATTTTTCCTTTCTCTCAAAAATTGTTGCTCACTAAATACATTTTTTGATATTAAATGGTTCCATACCTTTCCACTGCTTCACAGCTCGCTCTTTCCGTGAGTTTTCTGTGGCAAACGTATTTACTTTCCTCATTCTTGTATCGCCTTTGCTTGTACTTCATTCCTTTCCCACATGTCGCCGAGCATGGTGACCAATCTGACCTGCGAAATACGCGACATGTAATGGCAAAAGGACATGGAGTGATCAATATATTCGATTAGATCTTAATGTTGCCCTTTAATTGGATTATTGAAATCGTTAAAGAACAAGTTTCAATTAAGTTAACATTTTCACTTCTCACATATATCAGGGGAATTTATTGTAGTAGCAAATATATACAGGGTGTAAAGTTAGTAGTAGATCAACGGAAGTCAGGTGATAGAACGCCTCAAAACCTATCGAATGAACCCCTATACGTGTGGTCCGAAATTTTATAGTTCAGGAGATATTTGAAATTTTGTGAAATTTCGAAAAAAATGGGATAATGGACTTTCAATCGCAATTACAACTAAACCATTAGGTTTAGGGGTGTAATTTTTTTGAGATGAGCTTAATGGTTAGTTTTAGCAATGGTCACTTGTTAACAGAGCTAATTAAAAACCAACGCAAAAAATCTTAAATTCATTTTTTTCTGAAAAATCACTTCCATCCCTCAACTTTGTTCATTCTATTGTAAAAACTATTTCAAGCTATGTAGAATAACTCCTGAAAATTTCAGCTTGCTACGATAAGTGTCTCATCTTAAAAAATCTGTATGTTTGACGCAGGTGGGTATCTATAGATGCAAACAAGACATTCTATTTTAAGAGCTACAGTCCAAACGACAAGATGGATTTTGACATAATATACCGTTAGATTCGTCCTAGCAGTGCGAGTGATACTGTGTGTATTAACATTTTGTAAAATCAAAATGACGGATTTTTTACGTAAGTAGCCAAATCAGCTTAATGAGCGGAATTTGTATCTAACGTTTGGCATCTGAGTAGAATCATGTCATATTCTCCGCGAGATTATGTAGACATGCATTACTATTATGGTGCTGCCTTAGGAAATGCTCGAGCAGCTGCTCGCATGTATCGGGAGTATGTGGTTAGAAGAGGTGGACCACAACCGGCGGTATATCCCGACTACCGCGTTTTTATTCGCGTCCATAATGCATATATGGAGGGCCGCATACTAGGTACTCATCGTCAGCTAGGAGCGCCGAGGATACGCCCAGAAGAAATAGCTGTAGAAGATATAATTGAATAGAATAGCGTGTATTCGCCGGCACAGCTTTCAACGTCAGTTCGGCGTTAATTTATGGGCTGGAGTACTCAACAAAAAATTAATTGGAGCATATGAATTGCCCGCCAGGTTGAATGGTCAGTCATATTTTGCTTTTCTACGAAGCAGTTTGCATGAGCTGCAATAGGATGTTACTTGGACAGTGTCTTTCCTGGGCGTTGGATAGGTAGAGGTGGACACATACGATGGCCTCTACGGTCACTTGATTTAAATCCTCTAGAATTTTTTATATGGGGGCTTTATAAGGGGATAATATATACATCTGAATATACAAATGCCAACCAACTGCGCCAGGAAATTGATAAAGCAAAAATAAAAATTATGGAAAACGCAAATTCATTTCAAAGACTAAAGGACAATTTTATTAGAAAGTGTCACTTGTGTATAGAAAATAATAGAGGCCATTTCTAAAATGTTGTTTGAAAGTTTGTTAAATTAAATTATCTTCCACATTTGTCGGTAAATCGCCATAAATAGCGGCTAAGCACAATAGGTTCTGTACTTGTAGGTGGTAAGGATTCTATTGCGTTTCTATCGCATCAGAACAACGAATCTGACATGATACTCATCGTAGCAAGCAGTTTTCAGGGTTTATTCTACATGGATTGAAATAGTTTCTACAATAAAACGAATAATGAAATACAACATCAATTTTTATTACCGCCCTCCAAAGATGAGGAATGGAAGAGATTTTTCACAAAAAATATAATTTAAGATTTTTTGCGTTGATTTCTAATAAGATCTGTTGACATAACTATTGCTAAAACTAACCATTTAGCTCATCTAAAAAAAAATCACAGCCCTAAACCTAATGGTTTAGTTGTAATTGCAATTGAAAGTTCATTATCCTGTTTTGTTTGAAATTTCGCAAAATTGAAAATATGGAACTATAAAATTTCGGCCCACACATATAGGAGTTCATTCGATTGATTTTGAGGCTCTCTATCACCTGACTTTCGTAGATCCACTACTAACTTTACACCCTGTGTATGTATATACAGGGTTATCCAAATTAAGTGTCCACCATTAGTAACTTTGTTATTAGTGAAAATACAAAGTTGTTTGAATTAGCAAACTAGTAGCATTTTTAACGCTGGTAAAAATGAGAAATAAAAAAAAACAATTGAGAGTCGTTATTTTGATTTTTTTCAGTAAAATAACATTTTTTTAAATGGAAACCCCTGTATATTATATTTTTTTCTGTTGAAGCATCAAATTTTAAACAAAAAAGTTCATAATGACTTTTCCGCTAAAGTCAAAAATAAAGTCAAAATAACGATAAATATTTTTAATTATTTGCAGTATTATAATATTAAGACGGCTATGAAAACAACATGGCGTTCGCGATTTGACAGCATTAAGATAAGCGACAAATTGTTAAACTGGACATACTCGCAACTAGAAGGCTTTGGAAAACAATGATAAAATCAAATAATGTCAAACATTAGTGTAAATACTTGTTTATAAGCTTTATTGTGTCATTAATTTAAAGAAAAATGTTCTCCCATGAAGAAAAGTGTGATATGTTAGAATGCTATTTAGTGTGCAGAAAATCCTCCTTGAGAGCAAGAGAATACTACAGTGAATTATATCCCGCTCGCATTCAACCGTATGAACGATATTTTCTGAGACTTTATCGAAAATTTAGGGGCAACGAAAATGTTTTTGCTAAAACAAGGGCAAAAAAAGAATTCATAATAAGCGAGGCCACGGAAATTGCAGTTATTGGATATTTTGAAGCTTATCGTGAGAATTCAATAGCAGATATTCTCAAGGACTCTAATTTCAGTTATGGTACTGTTCAAAGGATTTTAAAAAAATACAAATTTATTCCGTATAAGTACCGACCAGTTCAAACGCTTTTGGCAGGGGATCCAGAGAGAAGACTTGTTTTTTGCCATTGGTATCTTAGCTTCTGTCGCCAAAATGTAAATAACTTTCGTTACCTTTTATGGACAGATGAATCAAATTTTTCAAATTCTGGAATGTTTAATAGAAAAAAACACCATTATTGGTCAAGAGAAAATCTTTTGTTAGTACATCCAAGAGGCCCACAAGTCCGTTTCAGTTTCAATGTTTGGTGCGGTATAATTGGTTCAAAAATTGTTGGCCCGTTCTTTTATGAGGGAACCCTAACTGGTGAAAGATATGTGGAATTTATGTCAGAAATTCTGACTAATTTCTTAGACGAATTGGATCTTATAAGTTATAAGTAGACATCATCTGCATTTTCAGCAAGATGGCGCACCTGCCCACAACTCCAGAGGTACTTATCATTTTCTAAGTACTACTTTTAATGATCAGTGGATAGGAACAAATGGCCCAATACAGTGGCCTCCCAGATCACCAGATCTAAACCCACTTGATTACTTCTTGTGGGGTTACTTAAAGAACCAAATTTACAAGCGAAGGTACGATAACCTTGACGCGTTAAAGACTGCAGTTAGGGAAAAGATAACCCAGATAGATGGTAGGACCATACTTAAGACAGTTCGAGCAGTTGAAAAACGTGCCCAAAAATGTATTGAAGAACAAGGTGGTGTTTTCGAGCATCATCTTTAAAAAAAATTGTTATTGTATTTTGTAAGATTATAAGTTGATGTTGAAAATAAAGTTTGTCGATACAATTTAATTGTTTCAGATTGGAAGCCATAACTTCAACAATTTGTAACCTAGGAGAAAAGTTATTGTGAGCTTTTTTGTTTAAAATTTGATGCTTTAACAGAAAAAAATATAATATACAGGGGTTTCCATTTAAAAAAATGTTATTTTACTGAAAAAAATCAAAATAACGACTCTCAATTGTTTTTTTTTATTTCTCATTTTTACCAGCGTTAAAAATGCTACTAGTTTGCTAATTCAAACAACTTTGTATTTTCACTAATAACAAAGTTACTAATGGTGGACACTTAATTTGGATAACCCTGTATATATATATATATATGAATTTAATTCATTCTTGCGCATTCTTACACTGCAAGAATGGCTCTTAACTTAATCTCTACGCAGCATCCCTGTAGGTACACTTCAGTTCTGGAAGGTATAATGGGTTCGAAAAGTTACCGGCTTTATTAGCTTTCTCAAGCTCAATCTTGACAGCTTTAGAAGTGAAAATATTTTTGAGGAACCTTAGAATGTGCACTGAAGCCCAAAGACCTAGAACTAATCAAGCTTGATCAAAACTTTCTGTTGAAAATTGGATGTTTCCTTATTTTTCTCCACCTCAAAATGCAGCTCATTTTTCCAGATTTGAAGCTATCCGTGAGTGCTATTCACATAATTCCTTTTTTTGTTTGATTGACGGAAATGCGAAATGAATCTACTTGACTCCATTATTTTATATCCTGTTTTTATTCCAACATTTCATCTAAAGATGACTCTTATTTGATGGTATAAGATATACACCTGTATGTACCTACATATTCAGTTCTTCTAGCCTCGTTCAACATGATATATTGAGGCCAAAACGACGAAATGAATATGAAATATTTTACCATCAGATGCAGTCTTAACATTAGGATTCAATGCAATGCTTCAACTCATAGAACATTTTTTTTGACAAAAGGCTTTGAAAAACTGAAGTTGGTACAAAAGTAAAGAAAATATTTCGTATCACATGACCTCTCGCTGTGAAGATAAAAGTTTCCATGCGAGTATTTTACTTGTATCTTGCAATCGTCAGCTTAAAGTAGTAAAAAGTACACAACGATAACACAGATTATTACTTTTTGTAAGTTTTGAGAGAGTTCAAGTAAGTATTTTTGAGTGCTCGGCAAGTATTTAAAGTGTCTAAAGGCAATTGTTGATTGAGTCATTTTGCGTTACAATTCTTGAGTAGCTGTCTATGTCACTAACATCTTTTTAGACATTTGTCACAATTTTGTTCATCTTGAGACTCTGATCTTTCAAATAACATAATTATATCTGTGGATCTGCACGTCTATCTCTTACATCTTTAATTTGTACTTTTGCAATTCAGGAATCCTTTTATACGTTTTGCTGCTGTACTTTTGATAAGTCAGCGAGCGCAATTTAGGAGAAATGTCACAGAACCTTTGAATGTCTGAATGAGAAATACCGATAGCTGAAATTAAAATGTCACAGCAGATGAATAACTACAGACACTACATAGATGATACAGAGTGAACAGCATTATAGTCAAGGTGAGTCAAAGTCAATTATAGGGTAGGAATAATAAATATTTGGCTTTTCCCATAATCCTGGACCCTGAACTGTACCCCATTGATATATATGGGGTTGAATAACTAAATTGAAAAAAAATCGACAGAAGTATCAAATGAAACTTTTATACATGCAGTATGAACAGCATAAACAGATCTCATAAAAAATGCTTGTCTCAAACAAAATCAGAGGCATAGAAGCTTAAATCCTTCAAAATATCTCCCTGAAAAAGGTGTTGAATTTAACATTAATTCCTTTTTGAGCTATATTTTGATCATTTCGTTTGTAGAAAATACGTTTGATGTTCTGCTACGCTGTGAGTTTTATTGTTGTTTTGAGCCTTACCATTCCGTAGTCTCGCAGTTTGAAGCTGCGTTATCTGAGTCGTCTGATCCAGACGCGTCGCATGATTTCTCATACAGCCGCTGTCTAGAAAGTATGAGCCTGGCCAACGGCTTCATAGGCGTTCCTGTGGGATCGAAAAAGGGAGATCGCGGGTCGCTGGGGTAATTGGTGCGTAGACGGCGGATCGGTTGTCTAGGATTGGAGGGCTGGTTTGGAGACTGTAAAAATATTTTGCAATTTACGCTTTATTCTCTAAGCGTTTTACTACCTACCAGTGATGGGCGTTTACGCATATACATTAATTGTCTACGTCTCGTTGTATACAATGCGTATACAATGAATACAATGTATACGTTGCGTATATAATGAATACAATGTATACAATGATGCAGATAATGTATATAGAATAGCATAAGTGAGGTTAGGCGTATTCGCAAACGTCAGAAAGTTGGTAAACAGTAAACCGACAACTTTAAAAAAATATGGTTGGATGCTCCAAGAACAAAGAAATCGATGAGCTAGGGTTCATTTGTTGTTCTTAATTTATTTAAAACTGTATCTTTGTATACGTATATAAATATTATATACGTTTTCATTATTTATAAACTGCTTCCACAGTCAAACCAATAATGCATTTGATCCCAAACAGATTCGACGGAAATGTGTATTTGAGCGTAGAAAACAAGGCGATGCATCAAGTTAAAGTTGTGTTTTGTGCCCTTTATCACTGTTGTTTGGCGCACTCTTTCTACACAAGTGGTGCCCGCTTGTCCTCTTCTCTCTCTTCCTCGTACACTATATGCAAGTAGTTGAAATATTATTTACTATTGTATACATTATATACATTTTATACATTGTATACGTAAATATCTAGACGTATATATTCACCATTGTATTCGTGTATACAATGGTGTATACAATGCATCCATCACTGCTACCTAATTAATAAGAAAAACCCATGAGGGTGAGTTGCCTCATTCCTCAGCTGAGTAGGGAAGGATTTGCATACGCACTCTGTAATCAAATCACAATCTAGCGGAATATAATTCACTTTGATATGAACCCATAAAGGACATAGAACATGACCCTCGGTCAAAGTGTCTGAATTTTTAGTACCTTGTTCTCCATACCGATCTAACCAAAGTTCTTCATGCACTGTGGCCTTAAAACCAAGGGTTTTCGAGTTACTGGATGTTAGCTGAATTAATTCGAAAGATAAGGGCTTACGACAGATTTAAATATGATTTTATGATCTCTTTGGTCAATAATTAGGAACTTGTTAGCTCCTATAATGCAAATTTGACCCATTTACTGGATATATGCTGATTTTCAGACACATTGTTTGATGTTATCAAATCATTATAATTGTAATGGAAAATACCCGATTACGCCAAAGTTATTAAAAACCTTATCCGAACTTGGATAGTTCCTATGTCGCCACTAATGGGGCGCAGTGAAGTCTAATCTATAATCCTAGTTTCTTGGGTTCTTCCAAGTACGCCATCGATCCCTTATAAATTAGATAATATCTCGTTATCCAATAACACAAAATGCATTCTTATTTCAACCACTAACGTATATTTTTGGTAGAAAATGTTTCTATTCTTTTTTTGTTGGAAAGTAAGAAGCAATCAAAAAATTAATAAAGCCCTATAGAAAGACTGATTGATTCAAACCTAACAAAAATCAGTTCAACCCTTCTACAGAGCATTTGCCATTGACAAATTCTCGTTAAAATTAACTTAGCAGTTTTCAAGATATTTGGGGAAAATAAATTTCTGGGAACATTTAAGACATACTGCACTTTAAAAACGAAACATTTGTCGACATGCCTCCATATAGTTTTTCTCAAAATTAAATTAACAATCTTCCTGGAGGATAGATAGAAAGCAGTTGAACCGAAAAGTGCACTGAAAAAAATCCGAATCATTAGTCTCTGGTATATTCCCATGTAATATGCTTTGTTAAAATATCATGTTTGTGTTCAATGTACTTGATTTATTTATCCGATATCGGACTAAAAATATCTGAAAATCAATATCTCCTACAGCGTATATATCAGAGTGGGTAGCCAATTGGAGGAGTATTTTTCTATTTAAAAAGACATATCTGAGAACTTATCGCTTATTGTCACTTCAAACTCTCCTTATACGAGTTTTTTTCTATTGCAAGTAATATGTGAACAAAATTACTCCTAGAGGTCAATTCTTGAGCGGAAATACAATGCCGCCTGGGAAATGATTCCAAATTCTGCTAGCTGTTGACATTTTTTGTCAAACAAGTTTGTGGATGGCTCTATTTTCAGCAAAATAAACTTTACTCCCTCGTTTCAAGAATCAAGCCTCTGGAGTACATTT
This sequence comes from Acanthoscelides obtectus, assembly GCA_963669975.1. Lineage (NCBI taxonomy): Eukaryota > Metazoa > Arthropoda > Insecta > Coleoptera > Chrysomelidae > Acanthoscelides > Acanthoscelides obtectus. Next base: position 39,468,215 of record CAVLJG010000005.1, read on the forward strand.
ACACTTTGTCACGTTTTTGTATCAACAGCTCACCATGTATGTGATTCCATCATCGGTGCCAACATCCCAAGGGTACAAATTGAGCACTCTGGACTCTGTCCATGTGCAGTTTCTCAAACACAGCTCCAAATTGGACACGCCGACCACCCAGTCGGGTGATGGGTCAATCATAGACACTATCGACATCAGATGATGGCGGTTGTCCACTCTGAATACGGCGAATGTCTTTCCTGTGATGTTTGGGTAGCTGATACCACGGGCTTTGATGATGGTGCGGATGTGATCACTCTGAAAAAAAAAGATACATAGACATCATCCGTATGTACTGGGAAATACTCAATGTTGGGACACATTATACATTAATTCAGCTTCAGGAATTGAAAAAAAAAACATTCTCCAGCCCCTTGATACTCCGTGCCATCGTAAAACGGTCCTTAAGGAATGAATTCTCTAATGACTAAAGTAGCAACCCTAAAAGTTTCTTAAAAAGAATGCGTCTTCGGTATCAAAAAGATACAAAACTGGCAACAACGAGCCCCAAAATCTGACCACAATGCGGATTCAAGAAATGATGATTGAAGAAATAGGCGTAATTCTCCAGTACAAGTGTTACGTTACTAACATGCTGGAGCTGAATTGTAACACGTATTCCCCAGTTTTTCGGCTACAAACTGATCCCTGAAGAGTCTCATGCTCCCTTTTAGTTGTTTCTATTGACGACCGCCATTTTTAATTTGGTATAGTATACCCTTTGGAAAAAACTCAGTCATACTCAAATCATTTAGAATAGCATGTTCCCAGCTTTTCATATTAGTTAATACGTTCAGTTGTACCAGCTGCTACGGCTAGCCTTGCATGAAGTATGGCTTACAAAAAATAGATTATTCCACCAAAGCGTTTATTTTCCTTGTTCTTTAAATATTTTTTCAATTTGAAGTGAGAAATTATTATCTTTTTTTTTAATCAAAGTAAGACAATTCTGTTTGATTATCAACAACATCTTCTCTACAAAATAGGCACCAGCCAAGAACGTTCCTGAAATGTAGAATAGCTATAATGGAACTTGATGAAAGACAAACATGATTTCTTATTATTAATATTTCGCGGATACTAAATTGACGGGAACGTTTTTTTCCTGGCACGACCCATATTCTCGTTAAGTAATCCTTTTCACACGTTCTCACGAAATCACTTGTTCACTATTAATTTCCTCCAACGTTTTTAAAGTCTAAAAGTCAATTTAACGTGTATTACTTTATTCAATATTTAGATGAATTATAATACAGGGTGGTTCAAAACCGAGGATGAAAATTAAATTCTGTCTGTTTTTATAATTGTATCGTAATTATTAAAAATAAGAATAATTCCGTATTAGGTTATCTACTTCTCAAATTAGTTTTTTCCAAGTTATTTTGAAAAATCTGTCTTCATATTCCTCAAATAATCTGCTACACGGCTTTTACGTCCAGTTAAGTTTCAGTTAGCTATAGTGACCTGAGGTAAATGACTAAGGAATTGTCACGGTCATGCCTCCATTTTTATATCCACACTTTTAAACTTTCTAAACCTTTGTCATTCTCCCTTCAGAAAGAAACTGCTGAAACGGTATGTAAAAGATATTCAAATACAATTTCGTAGTCTTTGTGTGTCCTTAAAGTTGAGACTTTCTTTTACATGGCATATAGATCTTGAAAAAATAAGCAGTATTTTCTAGTAACATATACACCAAAGTCTTAAGATTACTGAAATGTTATGATCTGCAAAATCAAACTTAAACAAAACCAAATCCGGTCCTGCACCTCGAGCAAATCAAACATCAACACGTACTTTGCACATCAGCACTCAATCTAGGCGCTGGCCCTCTTAGTAAACAAATCCTTTACACATCGGTTCTAGCAAAAACTAAAATGGCACACCCATTCAGCAATATCGGATCGATATTATTTTAATTTACGGTGAGTGTCGCAGAAATACTAAGGAGGCTTCGCCGGTGAATGCAGTTCGTTTTTAAAGATCCTTGCTGACGTCTTCTTTTGTTTTGGGCAAAATGAAATGTTTAGTGTATAAAACTGAGGTGAACACGGTTGACGAACTAGGCATGCGAATTTAGCAGTATCTGCTGCATTCATTCGGTAAATGGCAGTCTCATTTAGAAGCCTAGCTTGATGCTTCGTCGAGCACTTACATGTGACTTTGAATCTATCGCAGGCAACTTTGAACAATACTTACAAGTGACAGACCTGTACTTGATGATCGGTGAGTAGTTTTTCATTTATTTTTTTCACACTTCCGCTGATGTTTCACTATACATTAGGTTTGTTATTTCAAAGGTAGTTGTTTCTAAAAAGTCCCAACCTTCAGGACACCCTACGTATACAGGGTTTAAACTTAGTAGTGGATCAACGGAAGTAATAAGTAGAGGGCTTCAAAAGCTATCGAATGAACTCCTTTATGTGTGGTCCGAAATTTGATAGCTCAGGAGATATTTGCAATTTTGTGAAATTTCGAAAAAAAAGGGGATAATGAGCTTTCAATCGCAACTACAACTAAACCATTAGATTTAGGGCTGTGTTTTTTTCTGATATGAGCTAGACGATTAGTTTTAGCAATGTTTATGTCACTTTTTAACAGAGCTTATTAAAAATCAAGGCGGAAAATCTTAATTTTTTTTTTAAAAATCTCTTCCATCCCTCAACATTGGAGGGCAATAAGAAAATTGAGGTTGTATTTAATTATTCATTTTATTGTAAAAACTATTTCCATCCATGTAGAATAAACCCTGACAATTTCAGCTTGGTAAGATGAGTGTATCATATCGCATTCATCATTGTTGTGATGCGATAAACGTAAGAAACGCAATAGAACCCTTACCACCTACAAGTACAGAACCTATTGTGTTTAGCCGCTCTTTATGGCGATTTACCGACAAATGTGGAAGATAATTTGATTTAACTAACTTTTAAAGAAATGGCCTCCATTATCTTCTATACACAAGCGACACCTTCTAATAAAATCTAATCTTTGAAATTAATTTGCGTTTTCCATAATTTTTATTTTTGCTTCATCAATTTTTGACATTTGTATATTCAGATGTATATACAGGGTGGCGCATCGAAAACGAACCGGACGCATTTACAGGCCGCTCAGTTTTTTTTTTTGGAGGGGGACACAAGTTTGGCAAAAAATCACGTTAGCACGTGCACCCCCCTAAATGGAAAGGGGGGTCGAGTGATACTTTATTTTAAAGGTCTTTCAATTTCCTTTAGAATGATATAAAATTAATGTAATACAGTTCAGTAGTTTTGAAGATTTATTGATTTAAAGCTGAAATAAAACTAATACATCATCATTAGTGGAGATCAATACATTTGGCAGCAAAGTAATTTAAAAATGAAGAATGAATTGACTCGTTAGGCAAGTAGATGTTGAAAATGGCCACCATGACTCTCCATGCAAAAATAACGATTTTGCTCAAAACGTTGCCGCACATTTTGCAATATTTGAGGAGTAATTTGAAGGCACTCATTCACAATTCTTTGTCGCAGGTCTTCTAATGATGTTGGCTGAATAGCACAGATTTTGCTTTTTAAATGACCCCACATAAAGAAATCCAAAGGTGATAAATCTGTCGATCTTGGGGGCCATTCAATGGCACCTCTTCTACCGATCCAACTGGAAACGTCTAATCTAAATATTGTCGAACATGTGATGCGTAATGTGGTGGGGCACCATCCTATTGGAACATCAACCTATTCGCAATGTACCGCCGATTATTCTGATTTTCAATTATGGCTATTAGTGCAGAATCTATGGCGTCTTCCAGTAATTCCAAATACATTTCACCGGTCAAATTTCCAGGTAAGAAAAAAGGACCAACTAAATGGTCGCCAAAAATACCAGCCCAAACATTTAATTTTTGTGGCTGCTGTGTATGAACCTCACGATAATTCTGGGAGTAGATTGGGACCAGTATCGGCAGTTATGACGATTTACTACGCCATTTAAGAAAAAGGAACATTCGTCGGAAAAACAAGTGTTGAATAGAAAATGTTCATTGTTTATAATTCGTTCACTCATGTCTTCACAAAATGGTAATCGCCGATCAAAATCGTCTTCCATAAGTTCTTGTACCAGGTGAATTTTATACGGATGAAAACTATGGGCCTTTAGAATCCGTTGGAAAGTACGTCGCCTAACACCACACACAGTCTCCAATTTGCGGGTACTTAACGTAGGATCTACATAAACATGGCCTAAAACCCCCACTTCTATTGCTTCGTTCCTTATGGGATTTTCAATGTTGCGTTTTTTATTGGCGACTGACCCAGTTTCCCGAAATTTAGCTACAAGTTCTAGAACATATTTTCGATGCACGTTACTGTTCTCATGTCGCTCATTATACTTCTCCTATTCTATTAGCGCACTGATTATGTCCGAAAAATATTTAGATAATTTCAACTCTTTCTGCTGTGGAATATACCATGGTTAATTTATGTAATAAAGCATTGCAAGTTATTTTAGCAACAAAGTTTGGTCAAATCAATCGCAAACTATGTACTAAATTCCTATTTAAAATAAGTGCGAGATATTTCCTTATCTTTCTTCAAGAAATAACTTTTTTCCACAAAAAAATGCTCCAATTGCTATTTTCAACAACAAAGTGGGCGTAGTGAAGAAAAGCATTTACTTATGAAGTAAATTCTTTTAGTCAAATTTCCTCTGAAAGTAGTACAAGCTAATCTGATGTACCTATTAAAGTCTACTGTAAGCTTTAAATCAATAAATCTTCAAAACTACTGAACTGAAGTACATTAATTTTATATCATTATAAGGGGAATTGAAAGACCTTTAAAATAAGGTATCCCTCGACCCCCCCCATCCATTTAAGGTTTTAGGGTTGGTGTCACCCCCGCCCAGTTGGCTGCACGTGTTGACGTGATTTTTTGCCAAACTTGTGTCCCCCTCGAAACCAAAATCGACGGGTCTGAGCGTTTTTCAAACAGAAAATGAGCTGCCAGTAAATGCGTCTGTTTCGTTTTCGATGCGCCACCCTGTATTATAACCCCCATATGAAATATACATGCGGCTTCGAACGCATCCTGTACCAGCTCATGCAAATGGCTTTGTAGAAAAGCAAGACATGATTGACCATTCAACCTGGCGGGCAATTCTTATGGTCCAATTAATTTTTTGTTGGGTACTCCAGCCCATAAATTAAGGCCGAACTGACGTTGAAAGCTGTGTCGGCGAATAGCGTGTGGATTTTTTATGCTCCATGAATGGAAATTGTTATTATTTATTCTGGGCGTAACACTTCTAGTGTCAATGAGTATAAATTTTTTAGCTTGTTTTAATTGTGATTGTACATGTGCATATGTTTTGTACTCAAGTACAGTAAGTAAATCTGAACACTGCAAGGAATTACGCCATACAACTGAGTTTGTATTGACCGTACCCCAAGATCGCGATGTTTTTAAATTTACTGTCGACACGACGGTCAGGAAGAAACATTAAGAATGAAACAACGTCAACACTTCACGTGGAATTCCTCGTGTTGGAACTTTTAGCTCCATTCCCTTCCAACCCTACCTCTTTCTCATAAGGCTCTGTCAAGAAGTAACTTTCGTAGACCTCTCAGCACTGGCTTTCCATTCAATCTAAGTATAAATCTTTTCCAAAGTAATTTCAAAGTATTTATCCGCTGATTATGTCTTCGAAATTCATTATAGATTTCATCAATAACGGCAGAAGTTCGGGCAAAATTAACAAACTTTACCAACTGACAAGCTTAGCTTGGGAGTTCGCAGGAACAGCTGCCGGTCGGCAACACCAATTTACTGACATTTCAAGGAGTTTCATCTTACATCAACAAGATCGTGATTTAATATACTTTTAATAGGATTTTATAATGAAGTGTCATCAAATCATACGTATTGTTGTACCTAAAGGCTTAGGCCCGTATTGTCAGTCGTCCCTACAATTGTAGGGCGCGTTTATGGCCTCCTTGATTGTCATACTCCTTTCTCTCCTTCAAAAATTTCTAGATTACACTTGTCCCGTGTCAGCGTCAGCGCTCTCCTACTGTGAAGATATGTTTTCTTTTTAAATTGTAGGAAATTTCAGGCTGATAAAACATGATATAACTCAAAAGCAAGCACAATTTGATGCAAATAGATGTTTGTGACATAACCTCAAAATAGAGTTCTGACACGGAGAAGTAGAAAACTATGACAATCAAGGAGGCCATAAAGGCGCCCTACAATTGTAGGGACGACTGACGATACGGGCCTAAGACAAGGGACGTAAAATAGCTAAAAGTTACTATCAACATTGACATTGATTAAGTTCAGTTGTGCTTAGCTAATGGGAGCAGCCGTGGACAAAGCATAGCTGGATTTATGAAGCTGCATGTAACGAAAAGTGACAAAGATATGCTTAGCAGAAGTCAGAAATGATCAAGATATTTCAATATAAAAGGCCATATTCCACCCTTGCATGCAAGGTACAATAAGCAGTACGACATAGACCTACGAGAGCAGACACATACAGACGCTCAAGGCAATAATCGTGTTTGATCTAGAGCGAAAATGTAACCTCTTTAGAGGAACGCGCTAAATAACGTTGATATCTCCATCTTTCTAGATAGTAAGAGCAGTGATGACGCTAAACATGTAGTTCAATTACGGGTCAATTAGGATAGGACAAATCATGAAGGTTAGGAGATGAGCTTAAGACCTTCTTTCAATAAAAGTAGACAAGTTTAAGAACATAAAAGTAACAAAAACACGTTGATTGAAGCTAATTTTCTTCTTGAAGAACACAAAAAGTAAAACTCCCTTCAAACCCCTGGAACTCTAAAATCACTATTAAATAAACGAGTCGAGTGCTAGTGACGTCCTCTTTGGATCTGATGAATATTCTGAAAGTAAGCTAGCTTTCATCATGATAAAAAAGAACGAGAATTGCTAATTAGACGATTAAATACGGCTCTGAACTGACTGATGCGTCTTAAAAAGTCTAGTCAACGCTGAGAAAATTAACGAGCGACAATCTGGAAGGGATCCTAAATGGGTAAGTTGAGAGCAGATAGACGTAGATTAATTTTAGTACGGTAACCGTAATGGGAAGTATTTGGGGAAGTTGGAAAATTTTGTATTTCAGTCGTTGATCTGAAACTTATTTGGAAACACGTACTTAGACAAACCGGAGCACATACCCTTAGAGATCGGTCATCATCCAGATCAAGTAGGCTATGGTTAAAAGTAGATAGATTCCACTTTGTAAGAGCAGGAGTGAGGAGAAATATTGGAAATGAGGGAGATGACCTTCAGGGAAGAGTATCTTGTACTAAAAGATCAACATTTTATCTACTTAGCAGCATCCATTTTAATAATCATGATAATAATAAATTCATTTCATTTACAGGACAAAACTATGAACCCACACAAAAATATGTCTAGATATATAAAGGAACAAAAAAAAGGATATAAAAAGGAAATGATCATATCTTTCAGGTTATTTATCCAACGAAAATACCAGATAGTCAGCATTGACATCACATACGTGACTAATAATATTAAAATTACATTGCATGTAAGGCAATGGAGTGGAGAGGTTAATCCTAAATTTGTATTGCTGCAATTTAACTTAAAATAAGGGTACGATCTAAGTCCGAATGGCGGTGCATTCAACTGCGATGTAGGTGCATACTATATATCTTGTTATATAACAGTTTATACAAGATTATAATGAAGATTGAACGCGCCTCAAATCAAGCAGTGACAAGCCAAACCTATGACACAGATGAACCTCAGAAATAAACCATTACAATTTAAGAAAATGCCTTTGCACCTGTACCCATGGAGGTCTTATAAGCTATATAGATCGGCTTCCAAACTAAAGATGCATATTCCTACCTAGAGCGAACATAATATGCACAATATAACTTTTTCAAGACAATCATATCACCGAACGCTTCAAAGTTTCTGACTATGACTCCATAGAATTTGAATGCATCTTATATTTTCAAGTTAATATGATAGTAAAAGGCTAGTTTTTCATCGGACCATATACCCAGATTCTTAATTTAGTCAAGTCCTGAGAGATCATTATTAGCAACTTTATATTGATGCTCATTTACCTGCCTTTTTCTTGAAAATGTTTGCATGTGGATACAACTTGTTAGCTAGATGCTAATACGGAGGTGTCATTAATTGTTATGAAGATTTTCAGATCATCAGCGTATAATAAATTTCAAACAAGGAAAGGTGTAAGTCAGATGTACATGTACATGTAATGTTTATGTATAGTAAACTTAGAACTGGAAGTAAATTAGAACCTTGCGGTACACCTGAAGCTGCTATATATTCTTGAGATACAAAGCAATTATGAAGAACAGATTTTGAAGATTTTGAAATTAAATTAAATCCAAAATTAGATACTTTGCTCAATATGATACCAGTGAAATAATCTCTATATTTGCCACTAGTATACTAGCTGGTCGCTAGCCCATGCAATTCTGCATTCTGGCAATGTCTGAGGCCATAGAAGCTATAAATGGCATCCGCGACTGCTATCTCTGAAGTAGATGTTACATGACATAAGCCACGGTACTTAACTCTGTATTCTTTGGTATTAGTACACAATGTAACGCATTATGCAGACATATTAGCATGTTTAATCAACAACAGCTGCGTCGGTTGCCGGCAAATATTTATGTTTAGCAGAAAGACAGCGGGTCGTTGCTCTTTGCCAACAAATAGTATCAATCTTAAAATTCTACTATCGCACCATGCAAACGGGATCCGCATAGGCATTACGTATCTTAAAAAGTGACAGTATGCCGTTTTTTAACATCATATAGGTTTTTTGTGATATTATGTGGGTCAACTTAGCACTAGCTGTTGCACTCTTGATGTGTACTCGTTTCGTAGCCGCACGTGTTACCTAGACGTGATGATGCCTCATCTGTCAATGTTTGGCTCTGATGTGATGTAACATCTGCTTCAGAGATGGCATTATTCTGTAATCTGTAAGTTGTATACTATAACTGGAAGAAACGTCAGTTCATAAATGAATTGTGAGGATATGTTTGCTAATAATCTATGTTGATGCAAAGCTAGAAATTAGTTGCGCATGTGCTTTTTCTTATTCAACCTGGAAACTTCATATGATGAATTTCAGAAGAGAGCGTTAAGAAAAGAGAATCCGTGGTTGGTGGACTGTATTAAAAGTAGCATGTGAAAAAATATGGTACATACAGGAATATTTATGAAAGTAAAGTTATTACATTTCACATTAATTTGTATTTCCAGTTATTTAAATTTTATAGAAATTTATTTTATATTCCAACAACCATGAAGGCCTAAGGCCTAAACACCCATGGAGTACCGTGGGGCTATAGGGGGATACAGGGTAAAGGGGAAACGCCACACGGACTCTGGCGAGGGAACACGTGTGCATGCAACATGCACACATTCTGGTCCCGCCTACGGGATCCGCGGGGTGGTACCTCTGTGTTCGACAGCTAGAGACCGTCTACCACTTACGCACAATCACAAGATACATAGCCAAGAGAAAAATTTCTCTTGGGGCGGGATTCGCGCACCGCGACTGATCAGGAGACCGAAGGGTCTACTACTGCGGCCACCGCTGCGCTTATGGTGTCAAGTAGAAAATACAAATCAGCGCCTAGATGTGAGGCATTGCGAAAATGTTTTGTATATTATAAGTAATTCTTAATTTTTGTTTGATGTGGCTGAATCACACACAACGCGAGTGCGGTGCTGATTTCCCGCAAAGTTCCTCAAAGTTTTCGAAGATCCAAAAAACGAGGAAATTCGTAATGGATAACTTTGAACACAACCTCTCTTCAGAAAGGACAACACAAATAACCCTTCTGACACAGCCAATAGATATATTTTATGGGTAGCATATTCAGTAATAATTTTCTCACATAGTAAATATTACTGATCATATACACATGCAGACCAATATACACAATAATTCAGATGTGATCTTGCTACTGTGCTACTCAACCGCACATCTTCTCAGAGTATACTTTACCAGACTCTCGGATTTCTGCAACTAACAACGCATGATGGTTAGCTGACTTGCAGCATGGTCATTGAGCGTGTCGTGTCGTTGAGTCATTCCTCCATAGATGGACGCTTTTGATGACGCTCACAACGCTCATAGCGAGCAAACACGGAAAGTACTATTTGCACACTAGGAACTATCTAGGTTTTTTACGTAATAACCCTGCAGGACTCACATCTATACGATTATTTTTTATATTTTCACAAATTGATACATTTCCTTTTATACAGGATATTATCTGAATCCCACCACACGTTTTATTTCATAACAGACAAAAAATACGTTATTGCTCTATATAATGTCAATTAAAGAACTCCGTTTAGTTTCATCTGCTCAGGAAAATGTTTCGATTAGGATTTTTTCACAATTTTATTCAATAAATTTGCAAACTTACATGCATCCACAGTTTTCCTCAACGAAGTCCTATAATCTTTCTTCGTCCTTATATTCTGAACAAAAAAATACTTTAAGAACTTTTCTCTAAAGTTATTAGTTTTCAAGATACAAACAATTTAATATTTCAAAAAGTGCAAATTATGCTAATTTCTACCTCTCAAGTATCCATTGACAAACTCCCATAGCATTGAACGGGGTATTAGCACTGTAAACTTTTGTTTTTAATTGTTATGCAAACGCGCGCTCAGTACTTACTCTGCCTTTAACACTTTGAAGGGAAAAAACAATTTTTGGATTTGTTCGCAAAAATTGTTCAATTTTGTATGCAATTTTGGGACGCGCAAGGTGCAGATTCAATCAAAAATATAAATAAATGTTTTTCTGAGCAGATGCTACCTGGACTATTTGGCTCCTGAAAAAGTCCTACATACTAGATACCGATATTCTTCATAGAAGATAAATTAGGTATCCTCAATGAGTATGAATAGAAGAGAAGTACTAAGTCATTCTACTTGACAGTTGCATTTAACTAGAAGTAGTGTCCATTATGACTGGGCTAACGATATGGATCAACGCAGATGGGAAAAACGGTCCCGCGGGACCTCTAGATTAACCGCACATCCGCAGGAACCAGCATGCGGTGAAATACTGCGACGAACAGTTGTGGGATTGCGGGATGGTCACAAAATTCATGCACGCAATTTTATGAGCTGTATCGGAAATCAATATTTTAATTTCAGCTAGGATCGGTTGTGTTTTATTGTAGTGGAGAGGTTATTGTCCGAACGGCAGAATTAATATAAAATTCCCGGAACAATTGCATAAATCTAACAGTTAGTTGGAAAAAAAAGGAAATTGGGTGCGATTTCAACAAAAATAACAGTGTTTTGAGCAGATCAACAAACAAAACATCGGTTTAAGCATCTACAGTGCTTTTTAAAAAGATCTTCATACTTTATTCTTTACACGAGTTATCAAGGTAAAATTAGGGGTGATCATATTGATGCCTGATTGCCATATTCTTTAGTTTTATGACATTTCTATTTTTGTAACCTCAAAAATAATTTTTTATTTCTGAACGTGTGGTACGTAGCTGCAACATAACTGTTTTTTACCACGTCATTACTTGAGTAACTGATTTTAATAATAATTGTGAAAAGGTATTTTTGTGATTTGTGTCAAAATTTAAAAAACGCCCACGTTTTCTTTTATAGTTGTTTTTTGCCTCAACGTGTTCTCTTAGATATTCTGAGCGTTGGTAGCTTCATCAATAACATAGGATCTTGAAGATAATCCAGATGTCCTGGTATTTCTTGCGTCATCTGACCTGTATCTATTTGATTTTAGCGTAAGCAGGGACGTGAACAACTAATTCCCTGAAGATGGCTGAACAGTATAGCGGAAAGCTTGGAATAAAGTAGTTGCGAAGTACAATCACATTGTTTGTCTTGATAATGGTGACCTTCACAATGACCTTGAATACGAGCTTTAATGTCCTCAAGGTCAAGCGAATATTTTCAGCTGGAACCTCTGGAAGCAGCAAATTTATTGTCCACACATCACCTTGACTATTTCCTTCAAGGTCAACTCAAGACATCAAAACCAATTTGCTCTAGGTTACATGTTCGTCAGCACAGTTGTGAGGTTTGTGGTGGGGATCACCCAAAGGTGACCTTACTCATGGCGACGACCATGTCAATGATCTTGATCATGTCTTCCAAGGTGAAGTCAAAATTTCCAAAGGAAACCTCTCATATTTTGATACCGGAAATGGAAAAAGCGGGAAAATTTATCATAGTATGTGACCTTGACCTCAAATGACATTCAAGCTTGGCACCATTTTAACTTTGAGGTAAAGGTCATATTCAGACGTAAAATTTCCTGCTTTCTCCATTTCCAGAATACCAATGAGGTTTTAAAGGTCATGGCCAAGTTCATCTTTCGGTGATCCCTACAAAGCTCACAACTGTGGCGTCAAACATTTCTGCTAGGGCAAATTGTTTTCGATGTCTTTATTCGACCGCAAAATGGCATTGAACGCAATTGTTAAGGTCATGGCCAAGGTGACGTCCGGACGTAAAATTTACTCCTCTTTTCAATTCCGATGAGGAAAAAGAAGGGTTTCATTTGAAAATATTCGCTTGGCCTTAAAGGTCGTAGTCAATGCCATTGTCAAGATCACTGTCATTTTTTCTCCTCCAAACCCTACAACTTTTGTATAAAACTTTTTTCTGGCATGCGCAGTTTTCAAAATATTTAGGTGGCTGGATTAAAATGGAAGAACGTGTATAAATATCTATGGACATCTATATTCATACCTGTTCCAATTATTCAAAAAACACTTTTACATAAATATGCAAGCAACCTAATTAAACTAGTATTTGCTATTATATAGGGTGTAAACGTTATGATAGTCATTATTTAAATGGGTGATAGAGGGGTAAAAAGGATACAAAAAGTTTCATAGAACATGGGGGTCATTTTCTTACAGAAAAGCGATGTTAAATTGAAATAAAATCTGACAACGCCGCAATGCCAGACGCAAATTACGACGGAACGCAGTGTAAATAAAGATGGAGTTTGTTATTTTTGGCTCTTGGGTATTATTTCATTATTTGATAATGTACTCGTAAAATGCAAACAATTAAAAAAACGGTCTTACCACTAACTGTCTCAGCGCTTCACCTAGTATGTGAAAGTTTTTTGAGCGTATTAAAAAAATCCACTTATAAATAGGGAATACAATTTTGATACATACATTGTTTTTGTTTTTGAAGCGCACACTGCACTTTTTTGTATTCAAAGAAGGTGTTCAAAATGTCGTCCTCCACTTTCCACACAAGCTTCATTACGACGAACAAAGTTTCTTCTTACTCCAGGTCCTCGAAGTTGTCCATTTATTATTTCAGCCGCATTAAACATTTGTTCGTGAAGTTGTGCTTCAGTTGTTATTGGACCAGCCCCATAAACCATCCCTTTAAGTTCTCCCCAATACCAGAAATCCATCGGATTGAGGTCAGGAGATCTTGCTGGCCATTCTCGAGGATCAGGAGCATTTCGACTGATCCAGCGATTTGGATATTGTTCATTCAAATACTGATTGACGCCTTTAAAAATGGGTGGTGGTGCCCGGTCATGAAGAAAATACAAGTTCTGTCTCCGTTGTAATGGAATGTTGTCTAAGGTCTGTTCTAAAAGTTCTGGTAGGTTATTGGCTAGAAAGCCAGGGTATCCTCCTCCTGACAACTTTGGGGGTAACTCCAATTACCTGATCGTCAAGAATACCCGCACAAATATTTATTTTAAAACGTAGTTGAAAATGACCTTCACGAATGGTATGAGGATTTTCTTGGGCCCACGTGTGAGTATTATGGAAATTTAATATCCCTTCCCGCGTAAAAGTACATTCGTCCATCGCCAGAATGTTTTATTTTCAATGTTTTTGTGCAAAAACCACTGACAGAATGTTAGTCTGCGAGGATAGTCTTCTGGTAACAAGGCCTGCACTCGTTGTACATTGTAGGGATAAAGAAAATTTTCCCGTAGGATTCTATGGTATGCGATAGTCCTACGTGGCGGCCTAATTCCCGAGTGCAGATATCTGCATTGATTTCCACGATATTTAAAATTTGCTCCTCCTGCTCTACAGTATCCTGTCTTTCACCGTAAACTAACAACATGTCGGCGAACTCTTGATCCGAGAACATTGTAAATCAAGACGACGACGTACGCGAACAAAAACAAAACAACGTACTAACCGCTGTTACCGTTTGCAATCAATTGCCGTTTCGATAAAGGTGATGATGATCGACGCGCAGTCATGTGTGTTTTAAATATTCAATTTAATGAAACTTTCTTACTTACTAACTACAAATTTTGGCTTAACTTAGAAAAACTTAATGCCATTTATTTGTTAATTACCCAATTTAAAAAAGTTTTTGGATTAGATTATGAAAATTAGTAAGATTGTGATGATTGTGGTCGCCATTTAGACAAAAATCTATTGACTTTTGGACCATGGGTCATATGAACTTTTTGACTTGTTTTGACCCCCCTATTACCCATTTCAATAATGACTACCATAACGTTTACACCCAGTATTCCTTATCTACATTGCTTATATTGTATAAGTATGATACGTATACAAATGCAATTGCATATGCGCACACAATGGTGCAATGCATTCATGGAATAACTTTTCGTGTTAATGAACTGCATCTTACTTATTTCCAAATTCATTACCAATTATTATCGCCCATTAATATCGCAGTTAACACCCTCTAAATCACTTTAAAGATTATTCAGACCGTATTCACTATCTGGTAATTAGGGCCTGCGACGAGAAACTTTAGAAAACTATTTCGTCGAGTTCTAAATTGGGATTTATTCGTTATCTGAAGTGCACCCAGCCAATTACAGAACTTATTCTATTTTGTGGGTCGGCCGCTCCTTCTCGACATGGTAGGGGTGAAGAAGTCTGAAAGGGTTGTACTTGATATTACTAGTTGAATAATATAATAGACAAAATAAATAAATATACATGCAAACATGAAACAATACAATAATATAAGTGAGCTTGAAAATGAAACCACAAGATACACATTTAAAACACTATAAGAAAACATATGAATTAAATTTATGTTAAATATTTCAATATATATATATATATATATATATATATATATATATAGGTATATTGATTAGGTATATTATTCAAAATACGCGTCTGGATATGCTTTTTAAATTTACGATTTTTTTAGTGATACAGTTTGTGGAATTTCATGGTAAAGAATACTTATTCTTAGCGAAATATCTTTAAAAAACCCAGATAAATTTGAAATATCTTAGAAACGCTTGAGTGATATAAGGCTATGTCTACCCTTGACAGCTGCACTTTCAGGGTCGGGTGAAACCGGCATGGTATCTTGAAAAGTGACATTATGTCGATTATTTTTTACATTGTATTAGTTTTTGTGACATTATGTACGTTTTTCTACAAGACGTAAACTTAGCACTAGCTGACGGACACGTTGTGAACTCGTTTTGTAGTTGTATGTGTTGCCTAAATGTCATGATGGTTCCGTTATCAATGTTGGGTTATCTGCTTCAGAGCCATCTGCATTACTGAGATCTAAGCTGTAAGTTGTTTACTATAGCTAGAAGGGAACGACAATGCATAGGTGCATAGTGAGGATTTGTGTGCTAACAATATGTGTTGATGATAATTCTATTTGATTTTTGTCTCAAATAGACTTACTTGAGATTCAAAGCTAGACATTAGTTGCGCATTCAGTTTTTCTTATCCATTATGGAAATTACATATGCAAATTTGCTGAATTTAAAAAATGAGAGAGATAAGAAATAATGATATTCACTGTACACTGTCGAATGACAAGTCATATATACATGCTAACAGTAATTACAAACACCGCGGGCGCGATGGTGATTTCTCATGATTCTCAAAGATTTTCAAAACACAAAAAAAACGTGAAAAATCGTAATGTATAATTCTGAACATAACCTGTCTTCAGAAAGGACAACATATAAATAAACCGTCGGGCACAGCTAATATATTCAGTAATAATTTGCTTACACAGCAAATATCACTGATTTTATACACACAATACACATAATCATCTAGTTGCGATCTTGCTGTCTTCTCAGAGATGAAAACTACAGACTACTCGGCTTCACAAAACATATGCAACCAACAATGCGTGTAGTTGAGTCATTCCTCCACAGATGGACGCTCACAACGATCCTAGTGAGCAAACGTGGAATGACTGTTTGCACCGTAAAAACTACTTAGTCTGCCAGATGACATTTTATAGTTTTTTTACGTTTTATAGGTTTTTTATATAATACCCGTGCCGGAGAGACAAAAGCTAAAAATACAGATTTGATAGGAAGGTTATGGCAAAAATACATATTTTATAGAAAAGTAATCTATTTTCACGTTTTGACGTATATTGAGTTAAATGGATCATCAACAATTGACGTGTTTGCTGTCACCTGTCACCTGTCGTCTACCAAATATGTCTTTTTAGGTTACATTTCATCCGCACGGGTATTACGTGCGTGAAAAGTGGCATTCGTGTTTTTGACATTTTGTAGGTTTTTTTGTGACATAACCTAGGATTTTCTACAAGATGTTGACTTAGGACAAGCTGCTGTACACTTGTTGTGAACTCGTTTTGTAGCTGTACGTGTTGTCTAAACGTCAGCGAACAGCAATTATAGTGAGCAAACGTGGAATGAACTATGTGCAAATAAAAAACTACGTAGTCCGCAAGATGACATTTCGTCGGATTTTTTTTTACATTTTTTAGGTTTTTTACATAATACCTTTGCCGGTTTGACCTCACCTTGGAGGTAATAGGTATCAAGCCTTGAAATCAGATATTGGATTGGGAAATGGAAGAGGTTATATTACAATAGGTGATGTCCACACTTGACTGATGTGAGGTATATACTTGTATATAACCTATAAATTTGAGTTGGCGAGAAATGTTTTAGCATTTTTAGATAAAAACTAGCATCGATGGTCATTTGTTGAATTGTTTACACACTTGATTATTGTTAGCATTGCATTCAAAGTTTGGACTAATAGGATTTTAATAAAATCCTTCGTGTTGTCAAGTGCAACAGTAACGCAGTAAATCGAGTCGATTCAGATGAAAGTTTGTTGAAAACAAGCACAAAAGATGCCATTAAGTCTAAAAAAGCTTCAAACACACAAAATAAGCAACGACAACATAAAAAAAACAACCGAACCATAGGGTTAGGGTTTAGGGGTATAGGGTTATATTCCACTCACATACGAGGTACGTGACGTTACATGAACATGACCTACAAATTATCTTAGACAAAACTATAACAAAAAAAAATTTTGTTTCACCGACCTTATTCTATTCTGAGTGTCGAGTCAGGGTAGGGTAGAAAAGGATCAATATTGCTGTTGAGAGTGCAAAAGAGCGTTTTACTTTGCGATAGCCTGTTTTCTGCTTATCACGCTTAGGTTTGTTGTACGGATTTAATACTCCGTCTACTCCAGATTACATTTTAGTTTGTAAACCAACATCAGAGATCATACACCAAGGAACAATAAATTATCTTCAGGTATAAGGCAGCAGTTAAATGTAAGCAATTGAGAATTTAGCCAGAAACATATTCGTATACTTTTAATGTGCTGAAAACAATATTGTAATTTGATAGATGCTAACAAGACTAAGAAAAAGTACTAGTTTGTTTAAAGTTTAACAACTTGTACACCTGTCACTTAAATAGATGGAGTTGTGCGAGTTACAAACCTAGTCCGACAAAAAGCCTTTAGCCCTTACCTTCTTGATCAAGCATCCATATTTTGATTTTTGTTGCACAGTGACGGCTAAAATAATTGCATAATACAAATATGAATCCGCAGGGACCAGATCCTTCCATCTTTCCATTGAAGATTGACAATCTTCCATGTGAGAATGTAATTCACACACCTTGTATCCTGGTTTGATAGTGAAATAAAATGCGGACGCCTTTGTGCTTTTACAAGTATCTGTTCGTCATCATTCGAAACGTGTTTCTCAATAAAATTGTTATGAGTCTGCTGCTATAAAACTAAGAGCCACTATGGATGGATATAGGATGATTACGTAAAAGGCATCATTTAGTGGAATTGTTTGCACCGTTTATGCCTCTTAGAAGCACTCTACGTCTGAATATAATGCGGACGACACTGCGACGTTTAAACATGAAAGTGAACTAAGTGGCATAGAAAAAAGAACACCTAGTAATAATTAATTTGTTGCAATAATTTTTTGTATACATGGATTTTAGTGTTAGGTAAGTAATTAACGAACATTTCAGAAATATCCAACTGATGAAACAAATTTGAAAAATCAATAATTTGTTGGGCCTCCTTGATGCCTTATGCATTCAGAAGTACGTCTGATAGTATACACCCATCGATTTCCTGTTGAGGTACATATCTCATCCTAGGCTACTTGTACCTCATTTTTATGTGCCGCTAGAGTCTGTATTGAGTCTGTAGGATGGGGGAAACTAAGTAATATCCTTCCCTTATTGTCCCACATATGTTCAGTGGGTGAGGAATCAGGAGATCCAGCGGCCAAGGCCACAAATCATCCTCAAAATGGACCAACGCAGTTCTGGCTATATGTTATCGCACATTATCTTGTTGGAGAAGTGGGTTGGTTAGCGTCTCACTCTTGCAATCTGGATTCTTCACTAAGACGAGAAGCGGTCCCGTTTAGCCAAAAGCCGATGACAACGATCTTGGTGTGAGGCCGTCCTTCTGACACGCCGTGTGGCTCTTTCTGTTAGTGCACGGCCTTTCTGACTCCATACGCGGCAACGAACCAACACCGTAGTTAGACTTCTGTGCACATTGGCGGCTATTTCTTTGAAGGACCAGCCTTCCTCATGCAAGTCGATAATTCTCCCCGTTTCAAACTCGCAAAGCTGTTAAAAATTTCTTGTCTTGTCACTTTAGGTATAATGTATGCCAATTGTAGCTATAAAACCCAACTATAGCTTACTTCCTTTTTTGTAAGAACAGACGATATCACAGAAACCACTTGGTCGATAGCTTATCGCTTTTTGACCTAACTCAAACACACATATACCTAGAAAATTATTGTATTAAATTCGTTAATAATGGGTGTTGTTATTTCTACGTCAATGTCAGGATATTTTTGTTATCTCTTTAATTCATCGTGCTTGACGTAACTGACTAATGCTCTTTCCTTGGCGGCATCCGAATGCGGCATCAAGTAATACTGCAGTCACCAGGCTTATTTTCAATCAGTCCGGTATGGGTATTATGTAAAAAACCTATAAAACGTCAAAAGAAAACCTATAAAATGTCATCTTGCAAACTAGGTTGTTTTTAGGGTACAAACAGTCATTCCACGTTTGCGCACTAGGATCGTTGTGAGCGTCCATCTATGGAGGAATGGCTCAACTACACGCATTATTGGTTGCGTATGTGTTGTACAGCCGAGTAGTCTGTAGTTTTCATCTCTGGGAAGAAAGTTTTTTGAATAGCAAGATCGCATCTGGATGATTATGTGTATTAGTCTGCATGTGTATAAAATATTTGCTGTGCTAAAAAATCATTACCGAGTAAGCTGCCAATGAAGCTGTGCCCGACGGGTTATTTATATGTTGTCCTTTCTGAAGACATGTTATGTTCAAAGTTATAAATGACGATTTTTTACGCCCGCGTTGAGTGTAACTATTGTTAGCATGTATATGACTTGTAATTCGACAGTGTACAGTGAATATAATTATTTCTTATCTCTCTCGTTTTTGAAATCCAGCATATTTGTATATGTCATTTCTAGTATGGATCAGAAAAAGTGGATGTGCAACTAATTTCTAACTTTGAATCTCAAGCAAGTGTATTTGAGACAATAATCCAATGGAATTATCATCAACACATATTATTAGCACACAAATCCTCACTAGGCACCATGCATTGCCGTTTCCTATTAGCTATCTTACGGCTTAGACCTCGAGTAATGCCATCCCTGAAGCAGGTTTTACATGATATCAGAGCCAAACATTGACAACTGAAGGATCATGACTTTAGGCAACACATACAACTACAAAACGAGTTCAGAACGTTTCCCTCAGCGAGTGCTAAGTTAACATCTTCTAGAAAAATCTACATAATGTCACAAAAAACCAATACAATGTCAAAAAAATCGACATAATGTCACCTTTCAAGATAGGTAATATCCGTGCATTTATAAATCAAGTACTAATCTGTGCGGTTCCCCGTTTCCCTTTTGGTACTATATGAGGCTTCATTGGTTATTCAGCTAGTCTAGACTGTATCATCTTGTGATCTAGGACACACGTCATCGAGGGCGAATTCCATCTCTCTTCCGCATTGTGTGCAGCTAAGGTCATCATTCAGCTCTGTTTTGGACAGGTGGTTTCGGGTCTTTGTGTCCTGTTAGGCTACTGCCGTTTTTCTACATGATCCCAAGGTGAAAAATAAGAAAATTGTAATAATATTTTAGCAAATCCTGAATTTGCAACCCTCTATACTATGAACAAAATCCTCCGTGGCAAGCGGAACGTTAACATTGTTGGAAATAATGGATCAAACTCTAGCTTAGTCATAGACTGGACGCCACTGTAATTTCCTTCGGTGTTCGTTCCGAAAGCACATTTTAAATTTGTTCCGATACACTGGCACCCAAAAGTTCCCAAGCGAATTTTGCTATAAAGTACTAAAGGTAGTATACGGAATTGGCTCGCTTCGATTGCCAGCTACCTAATTTGAAAGTACAACGGAACTCCGTGAGAAGAAACGCGGGTTGTGGGTTGCCCGGAATCATTTTGCGGAAGAAAATGAAATGTCGATATTGGATAGCGTGGATATACATTGATGGAGTTTTATTAGTCTCTACCTGAACCATCGAATGTAGCTCTTTCTAGATACAGAAAGGGTGATTCGACGGATAGGCAAAGACACAATTTGAGTAAGATGCTATTTTGAGAAAAAGCGGATATACCAATTGAATTCCATGTTTATCTGTCCAGATGAAACCACATGCCAGATGTAACAAATATGTCGCATCGGCTCTGCAAGTAGGTATTTTTGCAAAAGGTCAAGGTCAACTTTAAACAATGAAAGGTTATTTCAAGATCCACTTTTGAGTTATAAACAGAAGTCCCCCTTTTTGATACCGGAAGCACGGCAGCACGGCAGCAAAGGAACGGCAAACTCCGCAAATTCCAAATATGTATGAAAACCTAAGATCAAAGGCACTTATAAAGGTCATATGAAGGTAAAATGTGTGAGGAAAATTCCTAGTTTAGCAGGATTATCATTAAAAAAGATTAGTCTTTAGTAATCTTCCAAAAAGATTCTGATGGTAGCATTAGAATTCAATCTTGAACCTTACCTTCAAAGTCATTTCAATATCAACTTTTTTTTTACTGAGAGCCTCCCTCGTTTGACGCCGGACATGGAAAGTTTCATGTTCTAATAAAATTTCGTCTACTATTATGACCTTGAAGATCAGGCTCAAGATCAATTCCGAGGTCAATACTAAAGTTTGTATGTCTGAACAAGGTCAAGGTTAACTTTGAACAATGATGGCCTTCAAGGTTATTTCAAGGTCAACCCTTGTTTTATAAACTGAAATCCCCCTTTTTAATCTAAGATCTGGGTCACTTATCGAGGTCAAATGAAGACAAAAATATGATGTGAGATTATGGAAAATTCCTAGTTATAAATTAGGATTATTAGTAAAAAAGATTCTTCTCTAGTAATCTTGAAGAAGTATTTAAATAGTGGCCTAAAATTAAAAAATTGACCATACCTGGAAAAATAAAGAAACATTCGTTACTTTCGTTACACGCCGCATACACATTATAGGAAATGAGTCTTAGCTAACGTCTCACCAAGGTGGCCGAAACCTTGGTACAAGATTATTAATTTCCTTTATTTGGCCAGAAAAATATGGAGTCTTATTAGCATAGAAATCACAGAATAAGTTTCATATGTTACATCGGATAAACCAAGTAAGAAAGAAGAAAACGGGATAACGGAAACATTATGATTTTACAAAGATCAGTTATTTGACAAATATCGCGAAACCGAAACAGTGGTTCATGCTAGGTCATACCCCGATTTCCGTCGTACAGAAGAGAAGATATATTCTGATAGAGCTCGGTGACCCGGCGCTATGAAAAAATCAATCTATGAGTCGTTGTCAATGTCTTTAGTATGATTTTGAGGCATAATCATTTATGTCTCTCATTTCTACCGGCTAGTAGAGCTGTTGTTCTGATCGCCTAACACCTGTTTTAGTTGTGACAACCTATTCATCGTGTAGTTTAAATGAAGTTACACACATTTTGCTTGGAATTATGAAACTTTCTCATTTTCTTAGTTATTAAATGCGCAACCTGGCCCATATTCAACTTCGTATCTATTACCGTTTCTGAAACCTCAATGGAGGGAGTAGAATTTGAAGCTCCCGGGGAATACCATCCTAGAAGTCTAGTTTTTGAAAAATTTGCCTGAAAGCTGATACAAGTTGATATGAGAACCAGAAGTATCAGATTACAGAGAGAGCATCAAAAATCACATGAGTTTTTATTTTTCTGTTTAATGCCTGTTTTTATCTAATAGTAGAATAATGGACATAGTGGACCTAGCATATAGATAAAACAATCTGGATCTCCAGAAAGCATCCATTAACATATTTTCGCTATAAAATTCCAACAAGAGACAACAACATGCCATATATCAACACCTTTTTTAATTTAAAGCACCCAAAGGACTCCAAACATCCATTATACAGTCCTCCGCACACAAAAACCACTCGAGCAGTATTAATGCATCCGAAATTTAATATCTCCAAATGCGCATATATTACATTCTGGAGGCGAAAGCAGCTTGTTGAATTTGAGGCAGTTGAAATCCAATAACATTGAGGAAGGGTAGTGTTTAGCACGGATTAAGTGGAATATATGAGGGTTGTTCTACACAATCCCTACTAATATTCAACACACTTGTTTAGTCGGTGTCCATTCAGAAGTCTCTCGGTAACTGGATCAGGGTCTATAAATGAGGTTTCTGGCCCTGATAACTTGTTTTCCAAAATGACCGCATTAATGAAATTTAGAATGTAGAACATATTTATTTTGAACTATCATCAAAATTATTCTTTTCTTTTTGTACTTGATTGTTCTTTATAAGCTCAAATTTCGCAATTCTGGCATTTCTGTCCAAATTCACCCATTTTAGAATATATACCTTGAGTAATTTTCATATGAGTGCATGGTCGGTTTTTTACTTCAAATCCATAATTAATCATTAAGACACAAAACATAAAAGTGTAGATCCATTGAGCTGACATTAACAACAAAACTTGAACTATCATAATTGTGTATTGACTTGTTCCAACTCTTGTCATGATAAAGGTACCTCAGTTTTTAACCCACATATTACTACTACTATTATATATATTATTACTTACTACCTAATGGCGATTACACAGTTTGCTTCTGAGGTTATGGATGATAATGGTCAAGTTGACGTAGCATTTGATAGATTGGATCATGGAGTTCTACTTGCTCAATCAAATAATTGCGATTTTGTCCAGAATTTCTAATATTTTCCAGGTCATATCCAAGTCATCCTGTAGACTACCGTGGTTTCCAGTCAATCGAAATTTACGTTAGATCGGGAGAACCACAAGGATCTATCCTGAGCCCCTTATGACTTAGTATTCTTGTAAACAATGTAGCATCCAGCTTGACTCGCAACAGTCTTCTGTTTGCCAATAATTTGACAATACAATAGACTGCCAGTTATTACAGATTTGGTAAATTTGGAATAGCAAATTATTCCTAAATATTAATTAATGTTTAAAATTGTCTTACTTACTTATACTTTACACATCTCAAATGAGAAATAGTGAATTTAAAATCCTCTGAGTTAATTTTGACACAAACTATCATGTAGTTGCAACGTCAACAATAAAACGTCAGCAGCCTATAAAAGATTGGGTTTTGTAATTAGAAATTCAAAAAATATTACTCAGCCTGACAACGATGCTTACTTTATATGCGGTTCTGTGAGATCCATATTAAAATACTTGTGGAATCCGCATTACGAAGCAAATCAAACAATTAGGAAAAAGTTCAAAGGCGATTTATGAAACACCTGTGGCTCAAGTATATCCACCACATGGTATTCGTAATGACGTTATTCTGAGCTCCTTCAATTCATCAAATCTGTCAAATCGCAGAAAAGTTGCAGGCTTTCAAGTTTTCTTCAAACTATTATTGTCTTAATTATGAATAAATATCAGATATACTGAGTGACATATAAATCCTAACACCCAGTTTAAATGGTTTTATTTTAATAAAATTTTGTATAAGTACTTAATGAAGCATAATAAGTAAATGATAAAAATTTCAAAATGATTGCACTGCTTTAAAGCCCTTTGACCTTTAATAATGTGTGGATGCACCCTGATGTGCTACGCATTCTCCAACGCGCCTAGGCATGCCTCTGATTAGGTGGTCAATGACCTCTTGTGGTATCTCATTCCAGGCAACCAAAAACTCCTCTCGAAGTGCTTCTAGAGTCTGAGGAGGACGTTGCAAATTGAGCAATCTCCTACCCATTATATCCCACACGTGCTCAATTGGGGATAAGTCAGAAGATCTTGGTGGCCATGGTAACAATGTGACACCATTATGTTGAAAGAAGTCTATTGTGACTCTTGCAACATGTGGTCGGGCATTATCTTGTTGGAAAGTTGGATCTGCCAGGGTGTCAAGATAGGGTAAAAGATGGGGTTCTAGAACTTCGTGGATATAACGCTGCGCGTTCATGTTACCTCTGATGAAGATTAAAGGTGACCTGGAAGCATAACCTATAGCACCCCAAACCATAACTCCAACAGTGTGATGAACATGTCTTTCAACAAAAGCTGTGGATTCCTCCTTTCACCACGTCGCCTTCTAACCCTGGCACGACCATCGTGCATGCCTAAAAAAATCGAGACTCGTCACTAAAGACAATACTGTTCCATTCCTGATCCCAGAGTGACCGTTGTCTGCACCACTCAAGGCGATTACGTCGGTGTTCTCGAGTTAAAGGGAGGACCCAGTGTGGCCGGTATGAAAACAAGCCAAAACTTCTCATTCGTCGGTAAACACTTCGCATGCCAATAGGCCTTCCGTGTTCTGCAAACCATTCATTTGCAATGGACCTGGTAGTGGAGAAACGGTCCCTTAAGGCCAATAATCTTAGGCGGCGATCTTCACGGTCTGTTGTTCTACAGCGGCGTCCAGTGCCCCTTGCTCTTTGCGTACGGCCTTCTCGAAGCCATGCCTGACAATACCTAACCACAGTGTCTACACTTCTTTGCACTCTAACTGCAATTGACCGAAAAGAAAGTCCAGCTTCCCGAAGTCCCACTATACGGCCCCTATCAAACTCACTAAGGCATCGTAACCGATCGTAAAGGATGTCAAGAACCAAAATCCGCCAACGTTGATTCTTTACTGCGGCTGAAATGTTCATTTTTAGAGCGTTAGTGAATTAAAAAAAGCAGTATAAAAACCGGAATGTCCAACTGATAAGGCTGAAAATTTTTTCACTTGTTATTTACAGTAAGATAAATACATTCACCAACTTTTATTAAAATAAAACCATTTAAACTGGGTGTTCTGATTTATATGTCACTTAGAATATGATAAATATATTTTCTTGCTGTGTTACATATTTAAGGGAACAGCTTTTGACAGTGGGGTGAATTATCTCTAATAAACATTTTTATTTTGAGTTTCACGATTTTAGGTTTGCTGAATTCCGTATGGCATTCAATGAGAATCTGAGAATGGGTTAATTTTGGACAAAAATGTCAAACTTGCGAGCTTTGGGCTTTAAAAAGAAACCATCAAGTAATAAAATAAAATGAAAATTTTGAAGAATTTGAGCTATTCTCAGGACCGAAAACTCCCGACCATGAACCTTTAGTCGGCTGCTGAAAACCGGTACTTCACGGCAGATATCACGAGTTGATTACTAGTTTCTTTCTCGTAAATATTCTTTTGATTTTGAAAATAGTCTAAAATTTCTCTGGACTGTATTTGAAGAATGAGGTGGGTAACCGACCAATTCAAAGGCCGATTGGTGTAGAGCAGCCATAACACTGCAGGAGATACAGATGAAAGCATTGTCTTTACGAAGCAATATGCTACTTGTTATGCTCCGCAACGTTTTTCTTCAGAAGTATCTTGCTATTTTTAGACTGGGTGTTCATCAAAGGTCCCTGTGATGCTACACGTCCATCTTGTACGTACTACTATAACATGCACTCTGTTTCGTTATAGTTGGCCCAACGCTATGTCGGTTTGCAAAGGAGAAAGTAACGCTTGTTATAGTCGATAAATGTTCCCTGACCTGTCATTTTCAAAGCCAAGTATGAGAATAATAGTTTTTTTGAAATAAGTTATATTTGACAAAGTCACGGTATAACCTATACATTTTTCAAATCAGAATGAAAACTATTCACCTGTGCAAAAATCCAGCACGGCCTCTATAAGAGAAAATAAGATTCATGATTGCAGGCAAGAGATGAAACGTCATATTGAAATTCTAATTCTGCCACCTTGTAGAGGAGAAAAAGTGACAATGTTAATGTACTTTTTATTTTGAAGTCCCATTTGAACTACAGCCAGGAAAAAACAATTTTGGGAAAATTCGATTTCTTTGCGAAACCTCCTAAATGCCGCCTTCTTAGTTACCTATATGCGCAACTTTGCTCTCATGACTAACTGCGTATCTCTTATCTTTCCGAGATCCTAACGATGAGCGTCGAATTTTAAACACCCGGAACATGTACTCGTATGTATACCTATAAAATTATTCTACATTACGAACTTTCTGAAAATGGTGTTTTATAGATAGTGGCTTACTAACTAAATTAGCTAACATACCGGAACCCGGAACTCGTAAAAAAAATTGAAGTAGTCGAGTCATTCAAATGTCTGGGTATACAGGGTGTCCCAGAAGTCGACGTCAAGCCGAAACCGGGTGATAGGAAAAGTCATAATAGCTATCAGAAAAATATTAAAAAAAATTTTATGTATGTGTTTTGAAAATTATAGGTCTTTGAAAAAGATATAGAAATTTCACACCCTACGGCAGTCTGTCAACTCCTGTTACTACAAATATTAACTTTTTTTGGATTTTATTTTTACAATGTAATGACAAATAATGCATCTTCAAACTGGTGTCTCAACCTTACTGCCAACTTTTCTCGTTCAGGAAAAATTGCCACTTATTTCCCGACCAAGTATTCCAAAGTAAAACTTTGCTCAACTTTAACAGGCTGTACTGGAAAAAAATGTACTACGAGAGTTTGGCAAGTAACCTTAAAAGTACAGCCCATAGAATCTTGCAAAAAAACGTGCTCCATCCATACCACATTCAGCGTGTTTAAGCTCTTCTGCCCCGGGATTATGAGCCCCGAGTTGCTTTTTGTCGCACAATGTTAGAAAGACACAGGGAAGATCCACGGTTCTTTGAAAAAATTTTATGGTCAGATGAGACCACATTTAAGAAAGATGGGTACATGAAC
The DNA here is from genome assembly GCA_963669975.1 of Acanthoscelides obtectus. Classification (NCBI taxonomy): domain Eukaryota; kingdom Metazoa; phylum Arthropoda; class Insecta; order Coleoptera; family Chrysomelidae; genus Acanthoscelides; species Acanthoscelides obtectus. Next base: position 39,495,850 of record CAVLJG010000005.1, read on the forward strand.
CTGCATAACTTACACGAGTGGCACGTAGCAAACCCACATTTGATGAGAGAAGATACATCTCAATATCGCTTCAAGATAAACCACTGGACAGGAATTTTAAATGGTAAAATAATCGGTCCGTTTGAGTTCCCAGAGACTTTGACTGCTGAGGTTTATTTAGGTTTTTTGCAAAATCATTTAGAAAATTTATTGGAGGACGTGCCACTGAGTATTTACAGGGTCATGTGGTTTCAGCATGATGGCTGCCCAGCGCACTATGCACTCTCAGTGAGAGAGTATCTCGATCAAAACTTTCCAGGCAGATGGATAGGGCGGTCTGGTACAATACCGTGGCCAGCCCGGTCACCAGATTTGAATTTTTTTACTGGGGCACTGTAAAAGAAAAAGTGTATTTCAAGCCGATTCAAAATGTAGCTGAGCTACGGCAAAGACTATTGGAAGCAGCTGAGTTTGTTAATAACCGTGGATTCGCTCGTTTAATAACCCGATCTTTTTTAAGAAGATGTCGAGCGTGTATTGCGGCTGAAGGAAAACAGTTTGAGCATTTGCTGTAAAGGTAAATCATCATCAGCAGCATTGTGACGCCCACTGTTGTGCAAACAGTTATCCTTAAGGGTCATTGTGCGTTTTCATAATCGCTGTTTAATTAGGGAATTTTGAAACATTTTCATCAGTTTTTCTTCAAATAAAAATTGTGCATAAGTTAACGAGTAATCTTCTAAGTGTTATACCATTTTGGAATCCTTATTAAATGCGCCAACTTTTAAGGTTACTTGCCAAACTCTCGTAGTACATTTTTTTCCAGTACAGCTAGTTAAAGTTGAGCAAAGTTTTACTCTGGAATACTTGGTTGGGAAATAAGTGGCAATTTTTCCTGAACGAGAAAAGTTGGCAGTAAGGTTGAGACACCAGTTTGAAGATGCATTATTCATCATTACATTGTAAAAATAAAATCCCAAAAAAGTTATTATTTGTAGCAACAGGAGTTGACAGACTGCCGTAGGGTGTGAAATTTCTATATTTTTTTTCAAAGACCTATAATTTTCAAAACACATACATAAAATTTTTTTAAATATTTTTCTGATAGCTGTTATGCCTATCACCCGGTTTCGGCTTGACGTCGACTTCTGGGACACCATGTATATGTGGATAGTAAACTACGGTTTCAAGATCATTATGAGTATATTATTTAAAAAATATCAAACATGATAAATTACTTCTGCACAGTATGTATTGCAAAAAAAAATTGTCTGTAATACTATAATTCTTCCCCATTTCTATAGCGTTCAATCATTTTGTTTACAGTAAATAAAAACATATTTTCAAAATTACAAATTCTACAAAGTAAAGGTATGAGAATCATTTTAAACAAAAACAAATATACTAAGATTATTTCTATGTTAGAACTACAGATGTTGAATGTGAAAAATTTATATGTTATTTAGGTCTTATTTTCATATACAAATTGAAAAAATCATTTATTACCACCACATTCAGAAAATTTCGCAAAATTAAATAATCGTTAACATAACTACGAAACTAGAGGCAGTATAGATTTTCGTCTACAGAATTTTAATAGTAGCATAATTAGCGAATCTGTATTTCAAAAGGGAGTATTTGAATTTAATAAATTGAGTGTATATATTAAACATTGTTCGAATCTAAAAATGTTTAAGGTGAAATTAAAAACAATCACTTTATGATTACCCAAAATGCGTAGTGATGTAATTTTAATAGGCAAGGATGTAAAATTACAGAAAAATGATTCAAATAATGCGTAAATGAATAATTATACAGTATTGACATTCTAGCATAAATAAATCTTCAACAAACAAAGATTTGTTTTCTTTGGGCCTATCCATATTTGGATTAAACGTCAAAGTTGTTAACTCCGCATAGCACTGACGCTGCGCTGCTGCAATAAGGAGAACGTCCATGCACACGACACTTTCTGCATACTTCGCAACTTCGGAAAGCAATCGGAGTTCTCGTCAGGGTACACAAGGGGCTTTAATGAGTTTTGAGTCGTGGCCAACCGCACACTTCACTGCTCGGCTGCTGCTTTAGAGTCTAGTAGGCCCGCTTAAGTACGTCTATTAACGTTCTTCAGATGAAAGTTATTAGAGCTGGAGGAGTTGGAGGGCTTTTCCCGAATTAAGCGCGTCTTCTTTGGTAACTTTTAGATTAAACTTATTCATTTGTAGGTGAAATATAAAGTAATGTGGTCAAGTGGATGAGAGAACGTTGCTGTGCATGTATACAAGGTGATTTTAAAAACATTACAACAACAATATTTGTAGAACACAAAAAGTTTCTATAAACATAGGTCTTAAGATGTCCGATTACCGAGATACAGGGTGCTAGAAATTTCTAAGACACTGATGAGACTGGTTAAGAAAAGATGACGAATTTTGTTCATATAGCGTTATAGTGAGCTGGGATTTCCCTACTACATACATTACAATTTTCAAAATAGAACGGGTTGAGGCTTTCTAAACAGATTTTACTTTGAATATTCAAACCATTTTTTCTGCAAATGGCAAGAATTTCTCAAGCGAGTCATGTAAATTTGAATACCGTATTAAAATGCAATAGACCTTTCAAATAAAAATGGCCTCGAGTAAATTGCGTCTGTACTTCCCACTAGGGCATGCAAACCGATAATCGGCTATTTATCTTTATCGATTCATTTTGAGAAATAATAAATATCGAAAGTAAAAACGATGAATATCGATAATCGATAAGAAACTAATATAAGTATTTTTCACAACGACTGTTAACCAATTGAGCTGAAATTTTGTACACACATTTGATTCGCGTGGGAATTCAAAATGAATTAAGAGCCACCATTTTGAATCCAATATGGCGAACGCTACAAAATGACGATTCATTATCTTTATAGTAACCCTGCATCAAGTGAAATGACTTGATTAGAGAAACTCGATAAATTGCATGACATTATTATGAATAAACTATGGCGGCCACCGCAAAATGGCCGATTTACATTTTTATAGTAACCCTTCCGATATGGGTATCAGATAAAACGGATTGATGGAAGAAACGCAATAAGCAAAGTAGCTTCATTCTAAATCCAATATAGTTACCGCCCCAAGATGGCGTTTAAATTATCATGGACACGCCTATGATTTAGAAATAAAGATTAAAAACTTTATGGGAGAAACATAACAAGCTACGCGATGCCATTAATACTCGTACAAAAACTGGCGTATAATAATCTCATACTATAAGGAAATAACGACAATTGAAATTCGATATTAAGTTCGCCGTAAAGTATCAGTAATTTATCAGTTTATGATTTATATCTAGAGAAATTTTCTAATACAAATAGAGTAAGAAATGATGACCTATCAATAAAATATATGGAAGCTATATAAAAATTACCAAACCACTTATTTGACACCATAAATACTAAACAGAAAACATAAATAAAATAGTAGTAGTGATAGTATATTTAGCCAAATTCCAAACATAAAGTTCACAGGGCATGTCAATAGAAAAGTAGCATAGTTAGAATATCGTAATAAACGTGAATATAATACAGAGTGAGTTAACAGAGTTTGTTGCACCACAGTATAAACAAAAATATGATAAACAATACCAGTTAAGTATGATTAGATTATACAGGGTGTCCGCAAAGTTGGGGTTTTCCTTTACACGACGTATAGATCTTGAAAACATAAGCAATTTTTCTGTAGCCGCGACCCGCGACATCACCGATTGGTACAAGGTCACTGGCTCAACCCGACGACAGAACTGGGTCGGAGTCAGTGTGTCATGCAACCTTCAACCGACGGTTACGGTGACGCGTGTAGAGGTAATCGCGTAGACGAGAATCCCTCAACAAGCACTAGAGACGTGGCTAGAGAAGTGCAAAAACTAAAGTGTGGTAACCGCTGCGTGAAGAGGAGCTGTATCCGTTTCACGTCCAACGTGTACAAGCCCTTCAACCTGGCGATTTTCCAGCAAGAGTGCGATTCTGTGAGTGGTTGTTGCATCAACATGACAATAATCCGGACATTTTGAAGTGCATATTGGTGACATACGAATCTACGTTCACGCGTAATGGGGTGAATAACTTTCGCAACACTCATGTTTGGTCAGTAGAAAATCCGCACGCTGTCCGTCGAGCACATTTTCAACAAACATTTTTGGTGAATATTTGGGCTGGCATGGTGAACGGTATGCTCATTGGACTATCTATTCTCCCAAATCGATTGGACGGGAAGCAATACCTAGACCTTTTACGCAACATTTTGCCTTACATGTTAGAAGATATGCCATTAAGTGTAAGACAATCAATGTGGTTTCTGCGTCTTCTTGGTAGCGTATCAGCTGATTTCATTTTCTTTTGGAGCGGTATGATTTCGGGCAGATACGTACTTAGCCCTTCTCGTCAACTGGAGAGTGAGTACTTTTTCCTTTATTTTTTTTACTTGGTCGCCCTCGTTTCACTACACATTACCTTTGTTATTTCAAGGGTAGTTGTTTCTGAAAAGGAAAACCCCAACTTTGCGGACACCCTGTATAGGTGATAATACGAATAAGTGTATGGAGCTTAATTTGGATCAATGTGTGTTTGCAACTTTCGACAAAACTAAGGTTGATTAACAATCTAATTATCCGTTTTTGGGCATGTAACTCCACCCATATTATAAGATACATCGCTGTCTAGTATTCTGATACTAGGCTCTTTTTACCTAAACACTGCTTCATATGCCTTTATTTATATTCATTTTTAAAAACAAGCTTTTATTTAGCCGTTCAAAAAATGAACTAAACATTCAAAAATAATTTTTCCGATTGGAAGTATTTAGACCATAACTAAGCTCCTTCATCTCAAATTTTCAAACATAAGCGTGTTTTTCCATCCTTCTGACAAAGTGTAACATGCTTTTATTTGAAAACTTGAACTGAAGGAGGTTCATTATATCTTAAGCATTTCCAATCGAGAATTGTTTTCAAATTTTTGATTTAATGCTAAATAAAAGCTTGTTTTTAAAAATATATTTTCTATTCTATAGATTTAACTCAAAAATATATTTTCTATTCTTTTGATTTAACTCAAAAATACAGTTTTTGCTGATATGCATTCTACTCTTCTAGTCGTATGTCATGGTTCAACGATTTTCGTAGCGGTCGAATAATAAACATATGTACCTGAGTTGACTCAGATACTACAGGGTGGGGCAAAAGTCGCGAAGGGATTTGAAAAATTAATAACTTTTTTAAATTTTAATTTTAATTTTTTTCCCTAACACAAAACTAAAATGCAATGTTTGGAGTTTGTTTACAATTTAAGTGTGAAAGATTACATCACGCAAATGACCGCCATTTTCAGCCTCGCAAAGTGCAGCTCTTGCAAGAGCATTTTCCATTACCCGAGTCAGAATATCTGACCCCAAAGCACTTACTTCTGCTCGAATATTATCTTTTAGTTGCTGCAGGGTTGTGGGTTTATTAATATACACCTTTCCTTTCAGATATCCCCAAAGGAAATAATCAGGGGCTGTTAAGGCGGCTCCGACGCAGTGAGTTTCAGGCCATTTACAAGGGTTTAGCTGCTTCGGAATTGACGCTCCATTTTTCTATATATTTGAATAAAATTTATACAGTATGTTCAGAAGACAATTGTCCAGGGTGCTATAGAGCCACTTTTCTAAAAAAAATTTTTTTCAGGAGTTATGGTGGGTGGAAGTGCAGATAATTGTTGTTCGACTTCTCGATTTTTTTAAAAATAACCCAGAGGAAAAAACGAAAAAGTGGCTCTATAGCACCCTGTGGAGTCTTGTTTTTAGTGCACTGTGAAAATTTCATTGAAAAATATTCAAAAATGAAGCGTCAATTTTGAAGCGCGAAAACCTCTGCAAATAGGCTTTTACACGAATTTTATACACTATCTCGTGCTGCCAGTCGAAGCAACGCGGCGGTGTGTAAGGACTAAGAAAGGACGTATTCAGATAATTTGTTGTCCCAAGTTAAACAGTAGCAGTTTTAACGTCGGTCGTTCGAGATAAACATCGGACCATTAAGTGATATTTTTAATAGACTTCAATGAAAGAGGGGAAATTTTTAATCGATTTTGATCATTTCTTTTTATACAATAGGCCATGCTTCAGAGGTGATACCACAAAAAATCATTTTTGTTCAATCACTCCAATATGGATATCAAATGGAAGCACTTGTACAAAACAGTAATACGAAAACAGTTTCAAATCAAGATGGCGGCCGTTACAAAATGGCGGATAACATACTTGCTAATATCTCAAATAAGAGTCGTCGCCTTGTAGAATACAGTACTTCACTAAAAATTTGATTCCAAGATTGCCGCCGTTTCGAAATTGCGAGTTACATACTTTTGTACAAAACCCCCAATTTACATATCAAATACAGAACTTTGTGACCAAAAGTTTCCAGGTGGTTCCAGGGTCATTGGAGGCGGTAATCTTTTTAGTTAAAAATAATATAGTGAACGCATTTACCACAAATAAAATGTCACTTGCTGTTTAGCTTTAACCTTATGGAGTATCGTAGAATAAACTTAACACGATAAGCGTCATGAGATATAATGCGTGTGTCGCACCTCATTTGGCGCTTTGGGCCTCGTGACACACATGATATGTCTCACTGCTGGCAGTTATATTTGGCCGCGTAACGTAAGACGTGTGCCATGCTGATGTGATTTTCTTACGGGAACCAAGAGTCCGTGGCCTGAGGGACCAAATTATACTGAATTGGAAATGAAAACATTAAAAAACACGTTGTTTATAGAGTTTTACAAAAAGAGGATATTCTACAAATCTAAAACAAAAAGCAAATCTTATAAAATAATCAGACATTCTCATTCAAAAATGAACAAAGTAATTTCACAGCAAATCAGTAAGTTATGGTAAATGTCGATATTCTAACGAACACAAATATGGAGGAACTCTTATAAACTAAACAGATTGACAAAGTCTTATGCAGGGATAAACAAAATACTGGTATAAATAAACAGTAATACAGATAATAATGGAATTACTACAACTACTATCTGATTCACTACCACTTGGAGAATACGCATCAGATAAGTATACATCCCCACATAACTCAGTACTGCCACTCTCTTCATCCGATAGTATTTCATTACACAATTGTTCAAGCCTTTTTTGCTCCGCTTCGTAATGCGACATCACAAATTTGGTATTCAATAATTTATAAACAGTAAAGCAATTTGGACAAGATGACGTACAATACCAACAACGCTTCAATAATAAATGACACGAAACAGTGCTCAACGCGCGACATGATGCAAGTCTTGACTTGCAAAAAACGCGACGCGACTTATGTGCCACGCGACCCGACTGGTCTGTGGGCCACGCGACATACAATTAGTACCTCAGAAAAAAAAATCAAAAAAGGGGAAAAATCATAGGATTTGAGAAAAAAGTCAAGTCAAAATATTAAACCGAAACTTAAAACAAGCTAATTTGACAATAATAACAGTTTGGCCCAGTGGACTGGATTTTCAGATTCTACTGTGGCGCTTAACGTGTCAATGTGACATTTCAATATTCGCCATCTAACAGACTAGATAAAGCTAGCCGATGCTACGTGCTATTGAGCCTGACGATTGACTTTTATTTAAATAAACAATATATACATAATATACAATAAATAGTGAACATCTGGTACTAGTACCAAAATGGAAAAGATTAGCATAACATCTCGCACATCGCTGCTAAAGCGAGATCTGCACACCGCATTTGCCGACACGAAGGGGTTAGTAACGGCGTACAATGTAATATGCTAATCTCTTCCATTTTGGTACCCGAGTACAGCAAAAATAGCCAATTCTCAAGAACTCTTTAATCAAATTCAAGCGGATAACCAAATGGAAATGGTATTTACCATTTTGGGTTGGTATTTACCGATCCGTTCAAGCGAGTGTAGTTATCAGTTTGGTTATAAGATCCGTGACGTCACGAATCAGCTGTTATATGTCATAGTTATCACCGCAAAATTGTGGTATTTACCCAACTCAAGAGTAGTTTTATATTTCTGGTTATTATTTGAAATGTGACAAGTTAGAATTCTGCCGGGTATTGGATATTGTTATTGTACTTCAGCTTCATTTTTGAGAAAATTGATACAGGCTGACTTCAGTTTTACCATAAAGTGGAGCACCTTATTAGTTATACTCATTTCGGTTGTTGGGGACACTTTAAATGTAGTTCCTATGCTTAACAAAGTATCCTGTGTAGCCATATACCACAAGAATATTAAAATATGGCCATATAAACTCACTAGATGATATCCACCTGTATACGGTTTTGCTAATTTCTTTTTTCATCATTTCTGCTGAATCAATAAATGTTTTCTTTGACATGCGGAAAAATTTAGAGAATTGAAAGTTATCATAGCTACAAAGCCATGGTTCCATCATTAAAAAAAAATCTGCAAAAAACATTTCTCTCATGAATATTATGAAAGGTTTCTTATTTAAACTTTCCATATACAGTTGTAGACGAAAAAGCACCGATTATTAAGTGATAATAAAAACAATCAGAGATTATATACGCGCTTTTCTAAAATAAACAATTTGCAACAAAACCGCGGTTAAAACCAACACGTTCAAGCGATTCGTGTAACTGACGTCATCAACCCGTGTGTCATCTTGAACCATATTATAACCGCAGCACATAACACAGAAATTTTGGTTATTCGCTTGGATTTGATTTTTTTCTTGTTTAAACGGTTCTCTTGTGCCTTCAAGATGGGATCGCGGATTGGCATATTTCTGCTTTTTCTGGGATCGACCAGTTCTGGGAGCAAGCAGTTCATGTAGAAGAATTTCAATTTCTCTTCCATTTCATTTTTCCAGAAAACGTCATCCTTTCGAATGACGTCTATTTTCAAACCATACGGGGTCCAAACACCAAGCACACAGTACTCTCTTTGTGCAACGTGTAGCTGCCCTTGAATTTGGTAATACCACTTATGCTTTTTATTTATTTCATCGTTTATCCAAAACGTAATTTTTTTGTTCAGAATGCCCTCTTCAGGGGCTATTTCTCTAGCAGACCATGGACATTTAATTTCTAGCAGACCTTTTTCGCCTATCAAACCATCTGGCGATGCTGCCAGAAATGGATGGGTCCTATCAATAAACAACCCGCAAGATTGTACTTCTGATTGCGAATATGATTTCTCTATTTCTGATTTTGCCACGCTTTCATGCTTTTTTCCATAGTCACATGCATTGCTAAAGAATTCGGTTGGGTATATTATGGCGTTTACTAGAGCTCTGCAACTTGTTGTATCTCTTCTTCTACAAACCTCACCAAACCGAGACGCAGTCAACCTCATTCTTCGATGAAGACGCCACAAATTGCAATCCTGAGATTTTGTGGCTTGCTCGATCTGGGAAATTTTGGAGTCGGTTTTTGCAAGTTTTTTCAAGAATTCTACCTTGGCAGCCTCTATCGTCGTTGCTCATGTCAGGCTTCTCACAGAATTCCCCATAGGATGCGTTCTCTTTAGTATCACTATCTCTGATTTTAATTTTCCTTGGTTTCAGCTTCCTTTTCAGATTTTTGTGCGCTCTCCTTTCTTCAACTTTAGCAATCAAAGAGGTTGGACTGAAACTAGGGAGTAGCCGCTTTTGGATCACACAAACAGGTCGCTGTGTATTGTGGCTCACTACGGCTGCAGCACATCTTCCTTGGTAGGATCTCTTCTTGCAATAATTAATCCGTTTACCCCCAATGAATTTAGCTATGATTCAGTTAAACTGCTCTACAATACTATTATCGACGTCATGAAGTAAACTTACTGCATTTTTAATCAGAATTGCCAGAAATGATATCAGCCTCTGGTGCAAATCTAAAAAAAAAGTGTATACACACCTGAATTTGAAGATCCATGCCATCTGTCTCTGTTAGAGAATGCATATGCGAAACCTTGCTGTCATTTTTAAGCTAAAATAACATATAAAATATAGTTATAATAGTAACTACGTATAGTCTAATTTATTGGCAAAATGAATGCTAAAATTCATAATTGTTTTGGTACCTACTTTTCTCAACTCAACAATAACAGCACAACAATAACAACACAACAATAACAACACGATAATACAACAATAAAATAACGGTAATAAGAGTAATAAGGGCTGAGTATACTATGCGCCAAAATAGGGAAACAGTCGTACGCTAGATCGTATATCCAAATCAAATCCGACTCTGTGCAATATGCAAATTCAACCAGGCACGCGAACAGCACACCTCTGCGTATTACTATCCTTTTCTAACGTAGAGCGCTTGCCTTGTCACAACGCCGTCCTACTAGCCTTTCCCTATCACCCCCCCGATTCCCCTCAGAAACTCTGCTTGACTGTGAGAGCGCCGTTAAGTCCGGCGAGCGGGCGGGCCAATTGAATCCTGAATTTCTCGAAATTAAACGTTCGCCAAAAATCTGCCTTAGAAGGTGCATAGTGGCTCGAGCAGTATGCGCAGTGGCTCCATCTTGTTGGAAAGTCATCGTTTGATTGTCAGCAAGAGCTGGTCTTAAGAAATTTTGAATCATATCACGATATCGGTCGCCATCTACAGATACAGCATTCCCATCGTGGTCTTCGAAGAAGAATGGTCCAATAATTCGTTGAGACGTAACTGCGCACCATACTGTACATTTAAGCGGATGTAATTGCCTTTGATGAACCACCCTTGGGTTCTCGGTACCCCATATTCTGCAGTTCTGCTTATTTACGAAGCCATTCAAATGAAAATGGGCTTCATCGCTCATGATCAGAGAATGAATAAATTCATTATCTTCTCGAGCCATTCTTTGCAAGCGAACTGCATAAGTTAGTCGTTCTTGAAAATCTGCTGGTTTTAGTTCTTGCACTAGCTGCACTTTATATGGAAACAGATGTAAATTTCCTCTTAATATTCTGCGTAAAGACCTTTGAGACATCTGCAGCTCAGCAAAACGTCTTCGGGTTGAGGTTTCCGGATTCTCCTGAACACTCTCCTGAACGCGTTGAATGTTCCCTTCATTTCTTGCGGAACGTGGCCTTCCGCTTCGTGGGAGATCCATAACTGTGCCTTGTTGCTGAAATCGTGCCACTAAGCGTCGAATCATTGATTCAGAGGGCGAATTCCGCAAATTGAAATGACGACGATATGCTCGTTGAGTTTGAATTATTGAATGGTGATATTCAAAATAAAATTCTATAAGTTTGGTTCGTTGATTGAGGTTGTAACGCTCCATAATTAATCTCCAGGATTTATTTTACACGGTCCTGAAAAAAAAAATGAAAACAAAATAAATTTAAAAAAGTTATTAATTTTTCAAATCCCTTCGTGACTTTTGCCCCACCCTGTATATACATGGTGCATATTAAGTCCATTTATCCATAACTGCAGAGTCAATCTTCCTTTTTTCAGAGGTAATATACCTGAGTGATAAGCTACCCCACAAGTTGAAGACTGCTCAAATTCCCGAAAACAGGTTTATACGAGATATTTCCTGCACGCCTTCAGAAATTACGACGAGTATAAAAGTTGAGAAGAAAGGCTCATCCATACCTCCAGAACGCTGCCGATACACCGACGATGGGAATCTTCTGGAGCGAGAGTGATGACTCCATAAAAGAGATTCATTGGAATTGCCAGTTTGTCCTGGAAAATCCAGTACAAGGAAACAAAATAACTGCGATAGAAAGAAGCGCTCTCCGTATGCATTTGTTACCTTTCGCTTATCAGCAGAGAAGTTTTTGATGAGATGTCATTCAGGTTTTTACATATACAGTGCCTCTTAAAGAGGTCCCCCGCTTTATTTAGCAAGCTCAAACTCGGGATGATAAAATTGATGCTTGAATACTATATTATAGCGAAAGAGAGTTGAGTGACGTATTGACGAATTTTTTTAAATGGAATTCGGCCTATACCTTCTTTTGAAGTTCTTTATAACCCCAGAGTATATATTTACCTATAAATTTACTATCTTTTAAAATGGCAGACTACCGAAGTTGAGCAATATTGTACATTTAATCTCTTGTAACTCAACAAATAATCATAAAAACGTTATGGTATGTTATAGCAACGCTTTCAGTTCGGAAGAGTCTTTCTAAATATGCAATAAAAAGGGATATTCCGTTCAAAAAATTTTACAGATTGTGACACAATTTATTAAATGAATAGTCTCATGCTTCATACGTCCGAATAGATCTTTCCAAGTACATATTGTTGATATAACATGCTATAGCATTTTCACATTCAGTTGGTGAGTTATAAGCATTTCAATGTAAAATGAGGCTCAAATTTGACCAGTTCACTATTTTGGAAACAGAAAATATATACTCCAGACTTATAAAATATACATGAGAAGCTCAAAAATGAGGTACCACCTTCCAACTAACAATTATCACTCCTATTAGAGTTGCAAGAAAGGTTATACAGTATTCCTTACACAGCATTGCATACTGTAAGAACATTGGCAAAACCCTCTTAGAACAGCTATACAAGCGGAATAGGCACACCTAATAGGACACTTCAGTCATTTAAGAGGTTGTATAAGGACTGCGGGTATCAGTTATACAACAAAAGTGTAAGCCTCCTGCAGCCGCTATAGGACATTTGCGTCAGTGCAAGATTCAGTTTTTGTCAACTATACAACTATTCTGTTACGTGATTCTACTTTATTGCAACCAAACTATTTCTTATGTATTGTATAGACGAAGAACACATTACAGTCATCTTGTTTACTCACATATCGACCATTGTGAATCTCATACACAGGTATATGATAAAGTTCTATACTGTGATATAGGGCTATTGAATTACTTGTGCAGCAAATTTTATTGTGATTATCGTGCAAGGTAGTTACGCAATTTCTACGGGCTTCGTATTTGATTCATATTTTGATAATGATCAGAAGTATGTCTAGATTTTTAAGATAGAAGACTGAACTTATCTGCGTTAAATCTTCCAGAAATCCTATATTTAGACACAATTGCACTAATGTTTATCACTTTATATCTGTAATTTCGAACTGAAACATAATTATTTAATATCAAATGGAGGAATAAATGTTTGCCCAGTATGGCGGGTAGTTGTGTATAATCATGGCATTATCCATGTTGTCTTTAGTTTATTAGAATATTTTGGTGTTGCCTGCAGGTGTTATACAACAATTTGACAAATGTCTGAAATGAAATACCGACAGAGTCGAATGATTTACCCAGAATTTGTACCAGACCTATATCTTCTGTTTGAACAGTTGATAAAACCTTTTGTACCGATATGCATGCGGTTGTTTGACATAAAACATTGGTAATGGCATTTCAACAAAAATATGACAGCAGAAAGTTAGGTTATGGTGAAGTTGTATACTAGCATATTTAGCATATGTACAGCCTTTAACAGTTACTAAACAACAGTTGAATAAGTGCTTCCGTTGGGAGCAATTTGTTGGCTAAAGTAGTAAATTTGCACAGCTAAACAACAAGGCTCGGGTTTGTTTCATAGACGGTGCCACAACACCATTTTGACTAACGTGCAAATATGCCGTATAAAATAGTTGTATAAACGTTTACGCAACGATTAAAAATTTGTCCTATAAGGTGTTGTAGAACTATACTATAAGAATATTTTAAACACCTCTTTTTAGAGCAAATATGTTGCAGAAAGCAAATTTGCATTCCACACAACATTAAGCCAGCATCTTGGTGTTCAGGCAACAACAATAGAGTGTTTTTATGGCTGAACGGTTCTTTTACCAAAATTTTGTAGCGCTACTTTGCTAGTTGGGTGACCCCTTATGTCAGTTAAAAAAATTGTCCAAGATAGCGTCCTACCGCCATCTTGAAATTTAAAACTGTCAATTCTTCAGGGTAAAATACAGTATCCATCCAATAATTGGATCATCACTAATTTTAGCTTGCTAGCCTAACCAGTTCAAAAAAAGGAAGGAGCGTGGGACATTTTGAAAAGCAATGTAAATCAAAGATTCTGTGGCTAAAAAATATAAATGTCGGCAGGCCAGCTTACAGACAGTTGATTATCAATACTCATATTGAACTTAAAAATTGCACTCCATTTGAGCGATATTATACAATATTTTTTTTATACCGAAGCAGCCGCGCAGACAGAAGCCTAAATGCCGGGACACCGCGGTTGCTAGAAAAGGATCTCCAAGAAATTTTGTTATCCCCATTTTTGAACTGCCTAAGGCTAGTAGAACTGGGAAAAGCTTCTTCTTCTGTTCAAATAGGGTGTCCTGAAATGATTCCAATAGGACTCCCCATTATTTTATAAGAGATCAACGGATAGTGACTTGTTAATGTTCATTTTAATATAAGCAAATTGAAAATACAACTCTTTCGAAGGAATTGTTTATCTATATGATGTTTTTAACCCATCCTTTTTCCATCTCCCTATTGATTATCAATTCACTTCTTCAGCTTCGACACAGGCAGACTGATTCTTCAGTAGGAACAGACTGGTTGGACAAATTTACATATAATGAACCAAAAAGTGAACATCTTGAGATGCATTTTCTCGCTCTCTAACAAACCTAATCTATACACCCTCTTTACGTAAACAATTTCTTCGTTTGCATTATCCGTGCCAGTCAGATTTAGGTTAAAAGAAATGTTATATTTGCAACATAGTTATTTTGCATAAACTTTATCAACTGCAGTAGTTTGCAACAAAGCCCAAAGCTAATCGTTGCTGCTAATGTATTAAATGGATCCGCATGAGGTCCACAAAACAACACAATAAAGCGAACTTCACAACAGCGTACGCAAATAAAGAAAACGAACTATAAAACATTGTTCTATAATTTAATCCTTTTATGCACCGGCCCCGGTTAAAATGTAGGTGTCCTGACGATACCACAAATGAAAAGGAACGACAAACCAGCGCGGTAATGAAAAAGGCAAACAATGGAGAAGCGATAGAAAGCCTTTTACGGGAAGAAATACCGTAGTAAATCGAATACTGCAACTGAAATACATTCAACAGAAGAAGGCATTAAACGATTTGTAAAAGGTGTAGAGCGAGATACTGATTTTTTGTCGAAGTCGAGCTTCTGAATTAACTGGCATACAAGTCAATTAATATTCTACAAGAAAACTGAGTTTCATTTTACGCAGCTGTAAGTCATTAGCACATCGTTAAATACGGACTGGAGTGCTAGAAGCTGTAGATAAGTACTTCCAGTAGTTCATAGGAAAAACAGAAAATTTAATTTATCATTGACATTTCCATAATCCGACATCACAGGCCATGTTTTTATCACAAGCGGACGGTAATTTGGTGCTTTTATACTGATATATATGTACAGAAGAGATAGCATCTTGAAAGACACGATTAGAATATCTTCTAAATATACAAAACGACGTCTGGCTCAAGTTGCAAAACTCTGTATGCATACTGCTATTCAGCAACTAAGACAACCTTAGTTTGGTCCTAAATTTTGTGTAATGTAATGTAGTAACGTGTAAAGCATCATGCTCATATGAAATATCACATCGATGAAAATGGTGCATCAAAAAGAAACATTTCCGGAAGAACTCAGCTAAGTTGTGAGAGACAATATACCATCTCTACCAGACATTCTATATCATTCAAAGGACCTTTGCAATACTTCATTGCCGTCTGACTGACAGATGGGTTCACGAGAGTGTTATTTTTTTTGTCATTTTAACACAGTCGTTCTCTATGCATCCAGAAAATCTTCCATGGGATGCAGGATAATCACCAGGACATATCTTTGATCTTTTTCCGACTCTATGAATTTTAAGCAGCCTCAAGCTCATATCAACAAAGTTTCCTCTTTGTAACAGTCTCGGTTACATGGGAATTTACTAATTAGGTATTGCCTTTACAGCTATATGAGTATGAAATACGAATTTGTAATGCTTATGGATATAAACAGAAAGTTACTATACATTTACTTGCCGGAAGCAACATGTTGTTGATTTTACGAGAAAATAAATGTACTAGCTCTAGTACACAGGAAACATTATTATTAATTATTCTTGGTTATTGACTTTTGGAGTCTAGCAGTACAGTAGATGCTGCTGGGCAGTTGAAGTGTTACATTGGTCGAGACAAAGGTATCTGGTGCTTATTATCATCTAATGTGTTTCATTTTTTTCGACTAGACAAATTTAATCATAGCTTCAATTTTGATCGTGACTCGTGACTCTAATGGCCTTTACTTTATATATCTACTTATCCAATTTTACTGAACTGTTCTTACAGCCCTCCCTCAACGAATGCGCAAAAATGCCGTTAAGAGAAGAAAACTAACTTATGCTCTTCTAAATATACTAAGTGACATATAAATCCGAACACCCAGTTTAAATGGTTTTATTTTAATAAAATTTTGTATAAGTACTTAATGAAGCATAATAAGTAAATGATAAAAATTTCAAAATGATTGCACTGCTTTAAAGCCCTTTGACCTTTAATAATGTGTGGATGCACCCTGATGTGCTACGCATTCTCCAACGCGCCTAGGCATGCTTCTGATCAGGTGGTCAATGTCCTCCTGTGGTATTTCATTCCAGGCAACCACCAACTCCTCTCGAAGTGCTTCTAGAGTCTGAGGAGGACGTTGCAAATTGAGCAATCTCCTACCCATCATATCCCACACGTGCTCAATTGGGGATAAGTCGGGAGATCTTGGTGGCCATGGTAACAATGTGACATCATTATGTTGAAAGAAGTCTATTGTGACTCTTGCAACATATGGTCGGGCATTATCTTGTTGGAAAGTTGGATCTGCCAGGGTGTCAAGATAGGGTAAAAGATGGGGTTCTAGAACTTCGTGGATATAACACTGCGCGTTCATGTTACCTCTGATGAAAATTAAAGGTGACCTGGAACCATAAGCTATAGCACCCCAAACCATAACTCCAACAGTGTGATGAACATGTCTTTCAACAAAAAACTGTGGATTCCTCCTTTCACCACGTCGCCTTCTAACCCTGGCACGACCATCGTGCATGCCTAAACAAAATCGAGACTCGTCACTAAAGACAATACTGTTCCATTCCTGATCCCAGAGTGACCCTTGTCTGCACCACTCAAGGCGATTACGTCGGTGTTCTCGAGTTAAAGGGAGGACCCAGTGTGGGCGGTATGAAAACAAGCCAAAACTTCTCATTCGTCGGTAAACACTTCGCATGCCAATAGGTCTTCCGTGTTCTGCAAACCATTCATTTGCAATGGTCTTGGTAGTGGAGAAACGGTCCCATAAGGCCAATAATCTTAGGCGGCGATCTTCACGGTCTGTTGTTCTCCGTCGGCGTCCAGTGCCACTTGCTCTTTGCGTACGGCCTCCTCGAAGCCATGCCTGACAACACCTAACCACAGTGTCTACACTTCTTTGCACTCTAACTGCAATTGCCCGAAAAGGAAGTCCAGCTTCCCGAAGTCCCACTATACGGCCCCTATCAAACTCACTAAGTTGACGAAATCGTACAGGTCTCCGTACTCTAGGCATCGTAACCGATCGTAAAGGATGTCAAGAACCAAAATCCGCCAACGTTGATTCTTTACTGCGGCTGAAATATTCATTTTTAGAGCGTTAGTGAATTTAAAAAAGCAGTATAAAAACCGGAATGTCCAACTGATAAGGCTGAAAATTTTTTCACTTGTTATGTACAGTAAGATAAATACATTCACCAACTTTTATTAAAATAAAACCATTTAAATTGGGTGTTCGGATTTATATGTCACTTAGTATACTTGCTACAGAATTATTGTCAAGAAAGTTCAAGTTGACTGTGTTATTAAGTTTATATATGGCAATAAAACGACGTGATTCCACCATTAAGAAACATGGCCCCAGCAGTCCATAATACTCATTCTGAAGTCCGAATTCAAATATTTCCCAGTAACAGTGACAGATACCCATCAGGCGTCACCTGCACAAAATTTCTGATATAATATTGAACAGTCTGCCGAAAGCAAGCTCAGTAGCAGGACACAACAGTTTTCCTCTATTTCTCTTGAACAGGTGAAAAGGTAAACTTTATAAAGAAGATTAAAAATCCTCACTTAATATTCCTCGATATGATCTCGAGCCACCTCCGGGAAAACCGAATTATCCGAAAGATTTACGGACGCCGTTTTAAATGATTTATCGGGGCCGGTTTAAGGGAAAATTTCTAACGCCCGTTATATTGTGTGTTTATTCCCGCGGTAGATGTGAAATATTACTGGTCGCTCCTATGAATAATCTCGACTGTACCATTTAGTACAATAAATCAACAATTTTATGGTGGAAAAATTACCTAATGGACTTTTCTGGGATCATAGGAAAGCTAGACGCTAGCGGAGTAGACAAAATGAGAGAGCTACTCTACTTCAACAATTTCTAAAAATGGTGGATGTGTCTATACGACAAACGAACAACTACGTGTGGTTAGAATAATCATTAAAGCCCGACCGAAGGTCAGTTCTTTAGCCAAAGCCAATGTTTGACTTTAACATAATTTTCGACCGAAGACGAAGGTTGATTTATTTACAAATATTAATAAAACGCTTATGTCTCCGAATCTGCTTCTTTTAAGTAGCAATCTCTATTTTAATGTGTAATACTGAATTGAAATTTCGAAACTCATACTTAAACCTTACATTACATTTATATAAAAATATTATAAAGTTCTGGAAATACAATATACTGGTACAAAGTACCAAGGTTGAAGCTGAAGTATACCAGAGAAAGACACGGACATTTTTTGAACATAAATTATTTTTTCTTTTAAATAGAAAATAAATGAAATTTCTCGCGCGTAGCGTTCTGCTGATGAAATCCATAATAACTTCATTAACTTTGTGTCAAAATATAAATTAAAATTACCTACAAATTCACATTGGAAAAATAATTGTTGCGTGAAGCTTTTTCAAAATCATATCTTTCAACTAAAAGTTTGTTATAAAAGGGAAGTAACTATGTACATCATTTTTCTGTTAATAATTAAAGATCATAACCAAAAAGTAAAGTAAACTGTCTTTCCTGTTATCGCAGGTTTGTTCTACCGTATTAAATATTTCTAGATACACTTTTTACAGACTTCGTAATTATTTTCTTTACACAGATACGACCAATTGAAAATAATAACTGATGTTAAAATACTAAGCAAAATAGCTGTATGTACTTGAGCAATATAATGCACCGATTGGGTCGTATCTCCAGCACTTAGGCTAACTTGCTTTTGAAATCAAATATTGCTATGCAAAATACTAAACGAAAAATGTGGCAACTGTTAATGTCTAACACTAACAGCAAAAATGGAAGGGAATAAAGATATAGAAAACCTTAATTCCGACCGAAAAGGTAAGATGCAATCACAATTAACAGAGTTAACATTACAAAAGTTAAAACTAGTGATTATAAAGAGTTATTACACATTTTCAAGAACAAACCTTTTGACTTTTGACTTGAAATATGACATTGATGAAGCTTTACAACATGTTGCGGCGCTGGTTGTAATGCAAAGGTAACTTTACCATTAATTTTTACAAATATTATAACTTGCAATAGAATTATTAGATGCTCGGTGTTTGTTTTATAAGTCATTTTTTAAATTGAAAAAGTATTTTTCATTCACATCATGAAAGAGAATTTCAAATTTCTCATCATAAGGTTTTAAACAAAGTTCTTGTTATATTACAACACAAATAGCACTGGACACCAACATAGATCGCGGGACTCAAATCCTTATTTTTAGTAGATTCACTAACGCGATTTCCTTAGTCAATTTAGTTTAAATCTAAGAGTTGTAACTGTCCACGCTACAATTGACAACACTGAATTACGCACATATTCCAGAAACATCGATATTTCAAAAAGGTATCTTGAAAATTAAGTCATTCCGAATACGTGTTTACATAAACTTTTCGTCTTAGAATCACTCAAGGAATACCCTCAGTTCAATGTCAGGCGATCGGTGTTTACTGTGATCCATCAGTGTTTATCACGGCTTGTGATATTTACTGACCAGGTGTTTTTTCTTTGACTCATATTTAAACAATAGTACCCAGAAGGCGAAACAATGAAATAGTGTTTCATCGGCGGAAAATATTCCATCCGGTCTACCTCAAGGCTCCGTGTTGGGACCGTTACTCTACTTAGTTTATACATTGGATTTACATGCTAGTCTTCAACACTGCAGGGAGATGGTACTCAGCTGACTATTTCATTTGATTGATTTAACTTTCATGAAGTGCCAAATCAACTTAACCTAGCCAGCAGTTATTATAACCTTCAGAGGTGACAATTGTCGTTAGTTTTAGTAATACGCATATTCCTATCGTGAACCATGCAACGAAACTTAGGCAACATGTAAGAAATTTATCTAGATTAACATACACACATTTAAGGATTTTATACTCTAATCGACATATTTCGAACTTCAAGACTTGCAAAAAACTATGTGAAAAGCTGGTAATGTCGTTAATATAAATAAATTATTCAATTGCTGTTTAGTCTCCTTGTCTTGAATACGTGACCAGATCTGATGTACAAAACGCCGAGACATGTCAAAAGCTATGTCAAGGGGAGCCACTTTTCAACCAAAAACTACTTCACCTCCTCTCACCCTTGGTTCCCCAGGGTCATTCCCTTAAAAAATTTAAATGTCAAGGGGTATCGAGTGATATCTTGTTTAAAAGGTCTTTCGGGGTCCTTTATTCTTACGTTTGATTTTTTAAATCAGTCGATTCGCTTCCGAGGAAATTAGAAAATTCTTCAATTACCTTCATTTGTTCAGATAGAAAACAAACCACACAAAAATATTACTTTTTATTTCGAAAATTGTTCAAAATGTTGACCGTTAGGGTTTGCCAAATCTACAAGACGTTTATAATTTAAAACGGAAACTACCAACGTAAACAACAATTCGGAAGATTAGACAAGGCAACAGCCAAATAACAACCCGAATATTTTTCCGCATTCTTTCCATCAACACAGATATCCTGGGCGAACTGTATTTATTGTTATACCTGTTTAGTTATTTGTTGCTCAGGAAAAGAAATAATTTAATTTGCTGTCGGTTACCTCTGTGACAATCTTGGGATAGTAAAAACTAATTTATTGATTCAGAGTTTACTTCCAAAATGATTTACACACTGGCCGAAAGAGTGGTAATGGTTCTAGTTTATGGTTCCCAAAATCAATGTGTTACTAAATTTACTCAAACTGGATCTGTGACGTGATCATCGGAAAGTTTTGGATGAAGCCGCTCATGTTGAAGTTTTGTGTCATTTTGGAATAAATCCTAATGCTTCGTTACGCAAAATTGTTGTTGCGACTGGTATTTCATTAAGCTATGTACACACAGTTACTAAACTCCATAAATTTCATCCATTCAAAGTGAAAATATTGCAAGAGTTAGCCGAAGATGATTTTTATAGGCGATTTGATTTTTGTGAACTAATGACTGTAGCGATTAACATTCATGTAAAGAGTATGTGCTTCAGTATTGAATGCACATTTTATCTAAATGCATAACTGCAGATATTGGGGCAATGACAATCCTCATGCTTTTGTAGAAGGGCATATCCAGCACCTCTAAAAATTAATGTATGGGCAGTCCATTTTAGGAAACAAAGTGATTGGGCCATTGTTTATTAATGGCATTTGAATAGAGGCATTTGTTTGGATATGTTGGAAAATACCATCAATCCACTTATCGCTTAAACTATTGAAAACCAAATGGAAGAGAATGGAAACCATATACTTGATGAGGCTTAAATATATTTCCAGCAAGACGGCGCTCCTCTTCACTATGTTCTTCCGATTCGGCAATGGCTAGACGACGAGTTTCCAGATAAATGGATAGGGCAAAGAGGGCCTATAGAATGGCCTGCTAGATCTGCTAAATTGACGCCGTTAGACTTTTTTCTACGAGGCCATTTGAAATCTATTGTGTTTATTCCCCAATCTGAAAGTCTGGATGAACTTCGTCAAACGCATCATTGAAAGCTCCCATGATATCCCAAAACATGTTTTTGAAAATGTCCGTCAGGAATTTGAACGTTGCCTATATCATTGTTGTGATATTTTCGTATGTTTTTGTTAAGATAAAGAAAGCTTTTTCTAATTTTCTTGAAAGCGAATCTACCGATTTCAAAAATCAAAAGTCAAAATAAAGGACTTCAAATGACCTTTCGAACAAGGTATTACTTGACACCCCTTGTTATTTAAAAGTGTGAAATGGGGTGGAGTAGTTAAGTAGTGGTGAAGTAGTTTTTAATTAAAAATGTGTCACCCTTGACAAATCTTTTGACGTGTCTCCACGTTGTTTCTTTTAATCAGTGGTTTTTGATGAGTCCGTGGTGCGAAGTTTTCAAGTGAACACCCTGTATACTCATTTTGCCTATTTTCATGCAATGATCACTGAACTTTGTTGAAATATATTTCATTAGTGAATTCCATTTCAGCAAACTCGTTTAAGCAGTGTACGAATTTCGGTGAAATTATCTACATCCAAAAAAGCAAACAAAATTAAAGCCGCACTACTCAAACATTCTACAGGTCTCAACGTATTGCGTCGAGGGGCGAGCACACATAAAGATTAGCAAAACTTGTACGTTTTCTGCAGCGGAAGCCAGCTGCAAGCTAATTTGAAGCCAAAGCGGTAATGTGCCTTTACGTGTCATGTGAGTGAACAGAGTGTTTTAGAAAAACGAGGTAACGTTTCTAGGGCATAAACTAGACGAATAAATAATAAGAAAAGTTCGTATAAACCTGTACCGTAAAATGTCCCAGCAGGCTGTTGAAACTATAATTCCAATATCGGAATATTTTTTTTTATAAAACATGAATGTTTCTCTGAGCAAGTCCCCAGCAACTATGAAATCTGGATAGCGGTAAATTTGTCAAGTAACAGGTAGAGAATGTGTATAAAATAGTACCTGAAATTCGTTAAAGTATAAAGGCCAGTTCTTCAAACTATTTTCAGAATGATACTAGAAATGACGTAATCCATTGCCAAACACGTCAGTACAGTTTCAACCCCTTGTCATAGTAGGTATAAAATCTGTAGTTCTCATATGGTACTTGGGAAACTAGTTATCAGTAGCCAGACAGATTTCAACATATGAGTATATTCAAGCGGATGCGAATGAGATGGTCAGTTTGGTCAATTTACTCATTGTTATATGATAATAATAACTAGCGTATTTTTTATTTGTAATATCTAGTATTACAGAAGGTGAGATTTAGATACTATATCTATTCTACCACTCACCCCCTTAACAATACGAGACGTATAAAATTGAAAGTTCATCGAAAATTAATACCTGTATACAATAACGACAAAATAAAGTATAATCTATGTAAAGGCATAAAGAAGACATGCGACCAGTTAACACTTAATATGGATTACAAAAGATAACGTTGCTGATCAAGTAGAATTTCTTTAACTATTTTTTTGAGTTTGGATAATGAATTGGTTTCTTTTAAGCTACGGTTTAAACAATTATATAATTTGATCGCATTGTATATATTCTGAAACAGAGACGTGCTGTGGCGTGGAATTGAAAACCTATCTCTTTATCTAATATTAATGACATACATATTCCCTCTACGTATTAATTTATTTACTTAATATGACGGTGTTTTTTAATAAAGAACCCTATGCGGCAGACTTAGAAGCTGGTATTTATACATTTTATCAGTTTTCATCCATTTGAGGTCATTATTGGTCTTCGATATATGATCATAATTTCTGAGATCATTTATAAGTCTGCAACATGATCAGTATAGTTTGAATACGATTTCGTGTTATAATATCTAAATAGGGATAGTAAACCACTAAGCAATACGATATTTTTGAAAACAAGAGAGAAAAATACAATTGCTTCCTCGCAGATTAATGTAATTTAGCCTTATTTGCAACTAAAACTCTGAGAATAGCGTAGCACTGAGGAATTAGATAGTTTGCGTGTTCAACAAATTTTACTTTATTACCTTTTAAATTTAAGTCCATGCTCTTTTTAAAGCATTAATTTTTGTTTTATTTGCGTATACCGACATATTTGTCTTTAAAGGGTTCAAACGAAGATTATGACTACTACTAAACTTTTCAATTTGGGCAGAATCTTGATTAATTTTACGTTTCTAAGCCATTACTCCTGAATGAATAGAAGATTTGAGTATCGTCTGCACGAAATTGTATGCTGCATGATTTTACCTCTATTTCCAAATCTAAGAGAAATATAAAGAAAATAACAGGGGTCCTAAGACAGATCCCTGTGGTACACCAGAACAATTTTTTTGTGCGGTGGGGTACTATTGATTTAGACGAACTTTTTGATACCGATTTTCAAGGTAGGTTTGAATAAAGACAGAGGATTTTGAGAAAATCCATAATAACTGCATTTTTTTGGTTGTCAAGCGCCATTGTGATACTGTCTCTTAAATCACAGTGTCGAAGCTGTATCATGCCCTTATCGAAATCCAGATTGTTTAGATGGAATAATTTTGTTAGAATATAAGTAGGATCAGAGCTGCTGGTAAACAACACATTCCAATACTTTAGAGAAAGTAGGCAGTAGACTGATTGGTGTCAGTTGGCTATAGTAGGAGCAGAACACTTAGGTAGCGCAACGACTATAGCGTGTTTCCACTGATCGGGGAAATATCCCCTCTCTAAACAACGGTTGTTAAGTACACATCACTTTCAGATACGTAATACATAGTAATATCATATCCAAAGCCATTTCATTTGAACCACTAGAATTTAATTTTATTTTACGAATAATTTTAACAACGGTGGCAATAGTCACTTTACTAAATTGAAATTTGGATTTTGAGTTATTTTTATTAGCGCACCTCAAATCACTGTTTCCGATAATTGAAATGAATATTTCATTTATTTTATACGGATCTCATAAACTCACAGGAATTGTAGAACCTTTTTGAGATTGCACTTTGAAAGTCTTGAGGGTCTTATAAAACCTTTTATATACTGATTTTGAACAACTTGTAAATAATCTCTTTTTCCTTTCCGCACGAGTGTTAATGCATGATTTCTGAAATATGTATATTGTTGCCAAGGCGCTTACTACATTGTTCATCAACATGCGTGGGCGATACTTCTTGGTCTCATTGACAGCGAAGTTCGCACCGAGTTCCCCTCCCTACTGGCCTTCAGCTTGGACAATGATGCTCCATTTTCGCAGCTAAGAATGACACCATTATGTACATGTCGAACAGTATTTTTTGTATTCATCATCAAATATCAGTGCATAGTATCTATAATTTAAGAATCAATTCTCAAAAAATTATCCAACAGAACGTTTCACGTCCAAAAATCAATAAAAAGTTTAATAAATTAATTGATAGTATTTAAGGGTTTTGTTAACTTTTTGAGCGATTCAGTTGTTTACTATTATATAGGATAAACAGTATTGTTTATAGTAAGAAATAAGAAGTGCGTCTGTTAAAAATAACCACCTGTCCAAGGACTTTCAAT
This sequence comes from Acanthoscelides obtectus, assembly GCA_963669975.1. NCBI lineage: Eukaryota > Metazoa > Arthropoda > Insecta > Coleoptera > Chrysomelidae > Acanthoscelides > Acanthoscelides obtectus. The sequence goes on from CAVLJG010000005.1 coordinate 39,521,354, forward strand.
TTAACCAAATTAGAAGTGTTACACCTAGAAAAAATAATTTCTTCAACTTGATTTTTTGACAATGAGGTAGTCTTACATCAAGAATGAAACGATGAAAAGTCTTAAAAAGATAATTTGTTGGGCGACCCTCAGCTGAATACACTCCTGTAGACGTCTAGGCATCGGCAAAATGAGATAGATGATCGATGTCAAGTTGTGGCACCTCATTCCAAATAGCTTGAACTTGGTGGATTATCTGTTGCATAGTTTTAGTAGATAGTGCAAAGTGGATAACCTCCTCCCCATCATATCCCACACATGTTCGATGCGATTTGAGTCCGGTAAACGGGGTGACCACGGCAAAACATCAAACCTGCTTCTTAAAGAAAGTCCGAAGTACGATGAGCAATATGGGACATGCGTTATCTTGCTGAAAAAGGACGTGTGGACGGCCCTCTAGATACGGCATCCACATACCGCGCAGCAATCATATTGTTCCTTGGTTCCATCGACGATATTTTGTAGAACAACGCCCGTAGCATATTTTACGATAGGCATTGTTTTCACATATTTGATATCCTGTATACCCGTTGTGTGGCCAGGTTGATACATTTGCCTGCTTTGTTTTGGTATGTCTTTTTTATGTTGTGTGTTGATGGGATGGCAAAGTCTATTAGTGTCGTTAAATAATTTGCGCCTTTTATCAATTACACACATAAATTTGGTCTATTGTGTAATTCCTCATAAATTTGCATTCTACTGTTGTCTATGTATATGTTGCTATCCCAGTATATTTTCGATTCACTGTCTTCTAATATTCGATCTGATGTACATTTGCAGTTGATATGGTGTTATTTCACTTGGTATCTTACATTTGAGCGCTAGGTTTGTTTGTAGAACTTTTCCAATGCTATCCTGCCTTTCTTTGTATCTTGATTCTGAGAAGACTGGGCAATCGTTGGTTATATGATCCAATATTTCTTGAAATATTTTACATTTCTTATGCCTTTTGGATAGAGCTATCTGACAGTATGTATTTTTTATAATCCTGGGCTGCAATGATCCAACCTTTTACTGTTATCATAGGACATTCAGTTTCATGAAGGGGCTTTGTTAACCATTCCTCTGACAAGTGAATGTATGATTTTATTTCCTTTCTATCCTTAGTTTGCTCAAGATTTAATGGTGTAATGGTGATTTGAACCTTTCAGCGGTAAGCTTTCTTTTTTCTACCATCTGACCACGTGCATTAATGCATGTCCAGAAGAAGTTTATTCAATATCTGCTTCCTTTTAGTGGGAAGGGATTGACGAAAACCACATCATGCACTCCTCCAGCTTTGTAGTTGTCTTGTAACTGTTTTGTAGTCGATTTCGTTGAGAAAAAAAAAATAAGAAAAATCCCTGATATGAACAGGTAAAATATCATTTTAATTAACTGTTTTTTTAGATATTTATATATTGATTTGGCATTTTTAGTATCCAAATGTGGTTCAATGTCTACATGGCACCTTCTATTGAGCTTACCCCATACATTGATCATGATTTTGATTTTTGTGCTACCATAACTTTTTTTAGAACAAGGGATAACTTTCTGAGGGTATATTACTTTACAGCATTTTTCTTTCTTTGCCTTTGCTTTACTTTTCTTGTAAAAATGTACATAGTATTTCAAGTTCGGGTGCTTTAATGAGTTGTTTTGTCTCAGGGAGAGAATATAGAGTAGATTTTTAAGCAGTCCTTCTGCCTCTTGGGTTTTTTACAACGAAAATTTTGAATATGAGGCAAGCAGCTCCTACCTTGTGTCGTTCCTTACATCATTGTCTACTACTGGCCACTTGTTTTAATCTGAGCTTTTGTTAGCTGAGGACATCTCGGCTGCGCCTAGAGCCGTAACTGGAAGAAGACAGCTATCCAGATAACTTTAGGTTTAGGCGCTAAAATATTTGTAAAACCTTTGTTCGTATACCATGATAAAAGTTTTGTTTTAATTATTACGGTTTAATAATTTTATTGTGCGGCACTTTTAAATAATATCTTTTTTTAACTTGCACTCCAGTGGTGGAACATATGCGTTATATAATTATTTTATTTTGCTTTCTGTGCAATTAATTAGCTTACTTCATTGCTACTAGATTCTTTTCTTTTGTGTGGGTGGTCAAGCAAAGCAAGTTCCGACTAACATTTCGGGGATTTGTGGCTTAATCCGTCTTGAGTCACTGGCACTCTTAACGCCCCCCTACTCTCCGCTTTATTGAGCTACACAGCTGTTTGGCATTGGCTGACCATTAGATTTCATTTATCGTGTCTTGTTAGTCTACTAATTAATTTAAAAACAGGAAAGATGAATCACACTACCATTTCCTCTTGTTTATACAAAGAAGATGTGGCAAGGTCACATTTAAGTTCACCATTAGATGACCCTTTACAAAGTTTGTTCTACAGCATTTTTCGCTAGAAAACATATTTTGAGGTATCCGTACTTTTTGGACACCATGTAGAAAGAGGCCCATACATTTCTGACGCCACTCTGGGTATACCCCGTACGCTTATAGTTCAGCAACAGCTGCACAGCTGCAGCAGTCTCGCGGTTTCTCATTCCATATCCAGTTATTGAATCGGATTTCTGCAAACCGAAAGCAGCTTTCAGGTTCGGTAATGCTATATGAATGTGTGCATTAGGGGGTATTGAATTTTAAATATATGCAGCTCATAAATAGTAACCGTTCCCAATTGGAGCCCTATTCCGGAACAGTGTGGATTCGCATAATGTAGATATGCCACTGAAGAATTATGGGAATTGAGTGGAACTATGCTTTGGATAATGATTCAGATTGGCTTTTGAGACCTCAACATATTTGACGCGTTAAAAAATGGGAGTTTGCTGGGTGATTTCAGAAACATATTTTGGGAGGTAAATTTTGATATACGATACCCTCTCTAAATAGATAAACTAAATTGCATTTCATATCTTGAAAGAAGCTACAATGCAGGACGAAGTGACGCAGTTCTGTGAGGTGACACAGTCACGGTCGAGGTGGGGAAGCGGGGGAGGCTCTTTATCCCAGCGTGAAAAGATATATTCACATTCTTGGAATATGCGTTTTAGATCCCCAAAGAAAATAAACCATTTTCTCAGTACTTACTGTTCTCATCCCTTTAAAGCATATTCTCCGTTCTAAGAATATGCGATTTAATAATATTGGGAACGGAAATATCCATAGCATATTCACGTGACAATAACATTCCACCAGGTAATATTCCTGGCACGTGTTAAGCATATTCCATCAGAATCCATCAGCTGGATTTTTCGGCCTATCGCGTTTGTGTGTTTGTCTACAAGTGGAAAGGGATTGAATGGGAACGAATGTGGACATACATAAAACACATGTTTGCGAAAATGGGACGCAGAATTAGAGATCCGACAATAAGAATGAAAGGCGAGAGAGTGAAAATGAAAGATGGGCAAACATAAAGAAAAGCCAACCTCACTGTATGAAAGAGTAATAAAAAGCGCAACCTTGTACGGATGTGAAATATGGGGAGAAAGGTCACAGAGAGGGTACTGAGACAACTAAAGGCGATTCAAGGATGTTTGGTCTTATGATAGGGCAAATGTATAGAACGACAGCGACGGAGAGTATAGAGGTAATAAATGGAAATGGAAGCGAATGCTAAGTATATGGAGTGACATGCTAGGGGGAATAAAACTGCTGAGAGCAAAGGGTTGGGTGAAGATAAGCCTCACCTAATATGGAAAACATATGCAATGAATAAAGAAGACAGAGAGGGAGAATTTGAAAGTGGGTGGATCGCAATTGTAGCTGTTAGTATGACAGAACCCCTACCCCCCTTCCCCTACCGAGCGGGGCCGTAGCAAATGCTTGTTCGGGAAGTTGTTGTAATACAACTTCTTTCCGTTCAAGTGCACGAGTTAAGGAATACCTCAGTACCGGTTGCCGGGTGGCGGTACAAGTCCCCCAACGGGCCACTAGGTCTATTTAATATCACTAACACGTAAAAAGAAGGTGGTAGACAAGTACCAGTCGACCGAGGCAGTACCACCCGCCAGCTTTTCCCAGGGTATCTTATAGCACTAAGAACTCCGGACGTAAACACACTCCACTCTCAGATTGTCCGGGTGGAGGGTGGGCTCGAGCAAACAACATCGACGATAAAATTTGTTTTTAGCTTCCCAAACTACGAGATGCACTCCAATCTGAGAAAGAACGGGGGAGTTGTGGCTTTTGTCCGCAGCAGTCTTTCCTGCTCCAGAGATGTATCTTTGGAATCAGACCGGAAGGACTTTCTGTGGCTTCGCCTCAACTCAGCAGCAGGTCGTGCAGTCGATGCGTTCGCTCTTACTCAAGGGCTGACCCAGCTGGTGACGAGCCCTACTTTTTTCCCGCGCGTCTCGTCACACGCCAGTAGCCTGCCGGATCCCTTTCTAACCACGCATCCTGTCCCTTACAGCACTGCTGTCCTGTCCCCCCTGGGTAACTCAGACCACGGTGTTGTGGAGGTTAGGTTTCGGTCAGAACCCGCTGTGGCAGCAGAAACTCGTACAGGCCGCAAAACTTGGCATTACGGACATGCCGACTGGGAAGGGCTCAGAGAGTTCTTCTCTAGCTTTCCTTGGAAATACATATGTCTGTTTCACTGACGCGGATGCATCGACTGTCTGTTCTTCGATAACCGAAATTATCCACGTCGGAATGGAGGAATACATCCCTCACAAAGTGCCTAGACCAGGTTCAAACGGCTGTTTTAACAAATCGTGTGACGCTGCTCGCCAGCAGAAGATCAAAGTACACAGAACCTTCTTACAAAACCTCACTGTATAGAACAGGCAAGCCGACGTTGAGTCCACAAACAAATATAAAGAAGCGGTTCGCTATGCCAAAAACCAGCACGATATAAAAGTTAGGCAAAGGGTAATGTCGCAGCGCAATGACAGTCGGTCTTTCTGGACGCTGGCCAAGCAGATTGAAAGGAACTTCTCACACAGTAGCCTTCCACCACTTACGTGTCAGGATGGAACTATTGTATTCGACTCAAAGGCCAAGGCGGAAGTGCTGGCCAAGACCTTTGCTGCCAACTCCACCCCAACGCCCGGGTGCCGTCAATTGAAAGGGTTCCCTACACTATGCGGGAGGTAACATCCAGGCATAAGACCGTAAGACAAGTGCTCTTGTCGTTCGATATCAACAAAGCTTCTGATCCGGACTTGATTCCTGCCATTGTACTGAAGAGGTGTGCAGCGGAGCTTGCTCCAGTTCTTTCGCGTCTCTTCCAGATATCTTATGAATCCGGCACCTTCCCAGAAAACTGGAAATTTGCTCATGTCCAACCCATCCCAAAAAAGGGATCTAAGACCGACCCTTACAACTACAGGCCTATAGCTCTGCTTTCTGTTTCAAGTAAGGTGTTAGAGAGGTTCATAAATCGCGAGCTTCTGGACTACCTCGAACGTCACAGCTTTCCGGCACCAACGATCCACAGGGGACTTCCTAGCTTACGTCACGCAATTGTGGAGTAAACTCATCCAGTCTTATGGTGAGGCTCATGTCGTTGCTCTTGACGTTTGGGGTGCTGCCGCCCCGACTACGTTGTCCATGCTCGGTGCTGTTCAGAGGGGGCGGTCCGACTGATCGATGACTCTTCTCTAACAGACAGTCTCGGGACCCTTTCGCACCGGCGGGCCGTCGGCGATCTACCTCTTTTCTACCGCTACACCAACGGGCTTTGCTCCTCAGAGCTCTCTTGCATGATGCCGCCGCGCGATGTGCCTGCCAGGTACACCCGCCTGACTTTGTCGTCCCATCCTAACCGTGTCGAACTTCGTACATCCAGAACTGGCCGATACGACCGCTCCTTTGTCCCGAGGGTGTCGAGATTGTGGAACAATCTACAAGAGGAAACTTTTCCCAGTTCTACTAACCTTAGGCAGGTCAAAAATCGTATTAACAAAATTTCGTTGGGATCATCATAGCAGCCGCGGTATTTAGGCTTCTGCCTGCGCGGCTGCTTCGATATAAAAAAAAGAAGATAAGACTGGTGTGGGTGGTATAGTGAACAAGAACAGTGAATTATTTATGAAATGAATGGAAAAGGCAGAGGTTCCGTACTGCACCTGGAGAAATGGTAGCCATATGGAAATGGCTTCAAAAGGCAAAAGAGCATAAATGGTCGCCGCTGATAGTAATAACAGACAGCCAGGTCGCCGTCAGATGCATAAAAGGACGAGTGTTGAAAGGTAAGATCAGGGTGAAAGTGAAAGAAATGATTGTGTATGACTGAGCTAGATATCAAAGTGAGGATTATATGGGTGAGAGGGAGGTAAGATTGAAGCGCACGATAGCGCAAGATTGGGACGAGAAAAACAGGAGATCGAATGGAAGATTGGCGTATGGCAAGACAGATGCGAAAATTAGATTGAATTATCAAGTAATGAGAGACTGGTAGCAAAGGTGGGATACTAGTGAGAAAGGAAGGGAAGTACATGAAGTATGCAAGGAGGCAGCAAGCCCTAAGCTTTAGGGCTTGCCGCCTTGTCAGCGGACATTGTAAACTTGCATGGCAGAGGAACTGAAAGCGCAAAGCATGTAAGAGAAAGATTATCAGTTACTCAGTGGATATTTGAAAGGAGTGGATAAGTATAATAGTAGTTTGAACGGGTGACGCGGTACCTTGTTACGAGGGCATGTAAAGTTTGGCAAACGGATCTGCAACAGCGAAAGGAATGCGACCGAAAATATTCGATATTGCCAAATTTAACTACAAAAAAGCAATAATAATAATAAAAGTAATTTCAATGATTTGAAAATCGATTTTTCACAATTCCAAAAAATAATAATTCAAAATACTGAGTATTTTAATGGGTTGTTAGCTCTATTTGTATTTAATAACTATTTTTTACTACTGAATCGTTTTATAAGTAAACATTTTTCCAAAGATCTTATCGACATCGGTTGAGCTGGCAACAACCACCCGAAAGGTATATTGGACACCGCCTAAAAGAATCTGATTGGCGGATATCCGCACATGTTTTGTCGCCAAGAGAAAATTCGACTCCCTATTGGGTAGCGTCCCAGACAATTTGTTGCTCCCTTCTTAGAATATCCATACTATTGAAAAGTCCAGTGGCGTAGGTTTTATCTCCGTTCATTGTCGTGTATGAGTGTTACATTTATTGTTCTACTAAGTTTGTATGTTTAGTGCTGTGTGTTTTTGAATAGTTTAGTGTTTTGTTATTTGTTATTGTTATTCGTTTTAGTATTATTTTTTTAAAATGAACTAATTTACTCGCGGAAAGACGCTTCATAGCCAAACAAGAGAAGTGATTGCGAATGTTTATAGGTTAGTAATAATAATATGCAATAATTGTAGTTTTTGACGACTGAGTCTGAATATAAATAAAAAACAAGGAAATGCTAAGCTTACATTCTGATGATTATTTATAGGGTTTGCGATGAGGAAGCGGCAAACAATTCCCTCAAGTTGCCGCTTAAACGTAAGCTTGATAGGGTGTCCCTTTATACCGGAGTCGGAGTATCTTCTGTTAGGAAAATTCATAACGAAGATAAAGAAAGACTAGAAAATAACCCGAATAAAATGTTATCCAGTCCCGGAAAAAAAAAGACCGCGTCAGTCTCTTGTTGAGAAAGATGAAGATTTTGATTTTCAGATTATTAGACATTTGATAAACAGATTTTATATTGAATATAAAGTTATCTCGACAACTAGGGAGTTATTACAAAAGTTGCGAGAAGACTCAAATTTCCCCTATTCTAGGGAAGCACTCAGGAGTTTATTAAAATCAAATTTTTTTTTTGGCGCAAATGTCAAAATAAAAGAAAAGTTTTGATGGAGAGGCCTAATATATTGCAATGGAGGTACAAATACGTCCGTGAAATACGTAGATATCGTGAAGAAGGGCGCAATATTGTTTATTTGGACGAAACCTGGGTGGACAATGACTTGACTTTCAAAAAATGCTGGCAGAGCGAAACTGTTTCTGGTGTAATAAGCAGTATAGGTTCTACAGGTAAGCAAAAATGCTATATATATATGTTAAATTTAACTCTGATTTGTAACATATTATATAATCGTCTTGTATATTTTAGGTCGACTCATTATAGTGCATGCAGGTTCAGAAAATGGATTTGTTGACAATGCCTGTTTGATATTTAAGGCGGGATTAGCTACAGGCGATTACCACGGTCAGATGAATCGGGAAAATTTCACACGCTGGCTCACAGAAAAACTCCTCCCGAATATACCTGCCAATTCGGTTATAGTATTTGACAATGCTCCATATCATTCCGTCCAGGAAGATAAAACTCCGACAAAATCATCTTCGAAATAAGATATAATGGCCTGGTTGACAAGGAAAGGTACTTATGACTCAAAACATGCATGTACATATCAAACTATACAATAAAATACTTTATAGGCATAAATCATGAGGCAACTGTCAGAAAATTTGACTTGTTCGATCTGGTCTTACTTCATAAGCCCCCTGACAACCAAAAAAATTATGTAGTTGATCGGATCATAAGATCACATGGACATACTCCTCTAAGAAGACCTCCTTATTTATGCGAGCTAAACCCAATATAATTAGCTTGGGCAAAGCTTAAATTTCATAAAAGAAGCCGCAATACCACTGGAAACTTCAGTTTAACCGCACTGAAAGAAGTTACTCAGGAAGCGATGTCCTTAATACCCATTAATGATTGGCAGAAATTTTGTCAACATGCTAAGGACATTGAAGATAAATTTTGGGAAAATGATCAATTTATGGAGGAAATGGAACCAGTTATAATAACTATAGGGCAAGATGACGACAGCGAAACTGATGACGACAGTGACGATGATGATAATGATGAAGTTGACGAACACCAATGCTAATTCAATAGGTGAAATGTAATTTTGAAATGCTGTATAATGTAAGTATTATTTATTACAGAGATTATAAGTTAAACGGATATGAAATATGTTTAAAGTTCTTTGTTTCTACTTAAGCGACACCGATGCTCTAGAAATATCCACATCAACAGTCCAAAATTGCAACAATAGGAATCCAGAAAGATGCGGATTATAAAATAAAAATTAATTCTGGTCATGTTTCGGCTTGTGGCACTTTTTAAAGTAAATGAGCATATTATAAGATCACGGATGTATAATATATATATATAGATATATATATATATATATATATATATATATATATATTCTCAAGGTAAAAAACCACGTTAAGTATCTATTTGTATTTGAAAAATATATTTTATTTACGGCTTTGACAAAAACGCTAGCTTGATTTAGGTTTTAAATCGCGCAGTTATCATGATTTTTTGAATTGTGGCAATTTTGGGAAGTGAGTAGACATTTTTCCGTTTGTTGAAGTGTAGAAACAAACTCAAGTGTTTTTTTACATGGTGTAGATTGTAGAGAGCAGCTATTTTTGAGTTTACCCGAGACTTTATTTATTATTATGGACAATGCTCCATATCATTGTGGGCTTATTGAGATACTCCCCAAATTTAAAGTGAAACATAAACGTATAGTTTACTAAATTTAAACCAATTATGAAATAATCCCAAACTTTTATAAAATACCGCACGCCGCTGGCATTTTATGAATGAAACCAGCCATGTTTTGCTTTCCCCTCACCGATACCCCGATGTTGCAGATCCGTTTGCCAAACTATATTTGCTTCGTGTATTTTTATTTTTTTTATTTATACTTGTTTTTATATTATGTTTGTGTTTGTATGTTAAAGCCGCAAGGCGGGAACAATAAATTGTATCGGTGTTTTTGTGGAAAAAGGTAAGTTTCATGATAATTATTTGTCTCAATTTGACTAATGAACATTAATGTGTCAATTGAGTAAGATGTTTAGAAGATCATAACCTCCAAAAACATCGCCTAATAGGAAGTTAGATTTGTAGTCAGAAGAAATTGGCATCTGCACCTGCTCCTGATTGAGAAACGCAGGAAGGATATGATGCATAGAACAAGAGAAACAAGAATATACTTTTAGAATACGATAGAAGAGGACCTTGACCTTACGTTAAAACTTATACACATTTTATTATGAAAATATGGTTAATAGCTCTGGTTTTTAATATTCCTTATTCATTTTGAAATGAACTTGACAGGTTCGCGTGCCTGTGTGATCATCTGGGTATACCTGCCATTAGAGGTTGGGTATATTAAATACATACCTACATGTCACCAGGATTGTATTATCAACATTCTTGGATATAAGCGGACATTTGGATGTCCAAATGGATATCCATTGGATATATCTCTTCACATCCTGAATATCCACCGTCGATAACTTGAAGACAACCATTCTGTTTATGTGTGCTGGATGGGAACACTTTGCCAAATCACTCGATGAAAATATTCTTAGAATGTGTGAAGATCTTGGAGAGTACGTTCTTAAAAGATATTTCCATTGGATATGCTATAGGACTCTGATGAATCACCTAATGCAAATATTCATAAAAAAGCCCTGTTGCACGTTCTTAGAATGGGTGACTTCTGCTCTTAATTAGGGTTTGTAATATGTTCCGGGTACATTCTATTGATGTGCAGTATGTTATCTATGCACTGCTCTGAAAGTGATAGTGCTATTAGAGGACATTCTTAGAACATGCTTAGCAAGTGATTTTGTTTACGGTGCAAATTAGAGACAACCCAATGAGATCCGGCAACATTTACGGAATTAATGATTTTTACTTTGAACTCGTTTTAACTTAAAAGGACCATAAGTATATGTACAGGATGTCCCGCTAAACATTAATCCCTTCTCTAACTTTTTGTACGGTCGTACAAAAATTATAGGATTGTAAAGTTTTTCACGTTACGTCTTTTTTGTGCCAAAGGTACTTATTTTAGTTTCCTGATGTCAAACACAGTTGTAGCTTTTTGAATGAAACACTTTGCATGTGCATAGTAAAATAACAACAGCTTTCTTATGATTTTAAATATATACAGTTCGTTACTTTAGTCAATAAAGTAAACGTTGTGTACCATTTCGGATTGTTTTCGGACCTATATTAGGTTTAAGCTGACTAAAATAATATAAATAAGAGCAACCATATGCCTTCGGAAAAAGGCGCTATCACTTTGAGACACCCAGAAGCCATCGCACTAGAAACTTTATTTGGGACCCTATAACCTTTTAGAGGGGATCAATTTACAGCGGGACACCCTGTATACATAAATATTTCAGTAAGTTGCACTCTTTTTATAGTTGCATCAGAAATGCAAGCGTATTGAAAATACTCTAACATAATCATCATGGTAAGCGGGTAGACTAACTCTATTTATATATGTAGATATCTAAATCCCTCATTACAGAGAGAAAACGATTCTACTGAAACGAAATCACATGACATAAAAGAAAGTCTTTCTTTTAAAGTTATCCTTCATCTCAACTGAATTTTATACCTTGGCATTCATTTCCTTGACAAAGAATAAGGTAAGTGTTCCCTGCTCTCATCTATTTCAAAGTGAAGAAAATTCACTAAGATTTGTAAAGCTGTATAATTTGCATTGTAGTACATAAAGAGACGGCAAGAATTATTCTCGTCGATTTTTCTGCTTGTCTTTTTTTTCTTGGAAGCTCGTTACTCGCGGGGATATAATGCTTGTTTTTCCAGCTTGCCCTTTTTAATGAGAGCACGACGATATCATGCTGCCAAAATAGTAGCATTTCTGGATAAAAATAATGTAGGCATGTCAATTTAGTGGCGATGGTCAAAAGAACATGTACCTTTTATGACTTATCTTGTGGTTGACTCTCTCAATTATCTCTGTCCTACTGACCTTGAGATGGATCCACATACATAGATGTAAAAGTTTGCTGATGTTTCGGCCACCCTGGTAGCTTTTTCGAAAGTGGGAAATAAATTCATTGTATTTTGAAACGACCACTGAGGTGGACACAACGTCAATAATATTTTTTTTTACATTCACACATCTGTCGGTCTGTCTGTCGTTAATCTTTGGCATCTCTATAATTTGGTAAGTGTCGGTCGGATTGTGACAAAGTTATATTGATAAACATAAGGTTACTACAATCTCAATAACGAGAAAGCTTTGTAGTTCCTAGAAAAGATCCAGTGGCGGCGGAGCTACGGACAAAGAAAGAAAGAAAATCAAAACGCTGATACTTTATTTTTTGACGTTTCACAGATTTAATTTTGCATAAAATTGCCGGTTTCAAAAATTGGGGGTAAAGAAGGATATCTCTCAATGTTTTGGCGTTAATATATTTATACGCATCTGGTGCTTATACGTGCCTATTAGATATGTTTCACTTATAGATACTTTCCCTTAAGATTTAAGAAATATCCCCGATACCCGCGACGAGCGAAATGAAAATAGGCGGATCCGCGCTGGCGGTATACTCATAAGAATTCTAATCGCCGTAGATTGTTAAATAGGTGGTGACTAGCTTTAAGGGCCTATTAGTCAAGCAGTCAGTCAACATGAGATCTATTTAATACATTTGTTAGATATGATTGTAGTTAACTTTTTTTTATGCCAATCGTAGTATTTTAACTTTTAAGGAAATCTTTTAAACTCAGATATCTTGATGTAAGCTAAAGGTGGCAAAACAACTGTGAATGACAGCGTTATTCCATTTCAAATTCTCGTGAAACTTGTCTTAACTTCTGCTCTGTATTTCTAATCCTTTGTCTTGATTGCCAATTGCAATCTATTAGAGCTAATTCTATGTATACTATAAGAAGCTTCATATGTACATCCAATACAATTGGGCTATACATCCCAGCTTACAATTTTCCGCAGCAAAATTGCTCGAGATATTACAGATTTCGGATGGATCCTCGGATCGTATTCATGTGAGACTTAGCTCCCGAGGCTGTTGGTCCCTGGGGGCATCGATGGCATCGGCAGCGACAGGCCGGAATGGCGGTTTACGCAAACATGACGCGACCCTCTTAGAAATTCTCTTATTTCGTCTGTTGGTACGGTATCTATTGGTAAACACAACGACCTGACTTGAAACCTTGAAAGAGATATGTTTCACGAATAATTGAATAGGATTTTTACCTTTTACTTATACAATTCAGACATGACATATGAAGGACGGATTTAGGTATCTGCCTAGGGGGGTGCATGTTCACTGTTTATTGCTATTTTGAGCAGATTGATAAGTAAGATCAACTATACCTATTACCAGCTACCTAGTTTTTAGCCTACCATATTTGACTAACTTTACACAATATTCGTTGCATAATATACAGAGTGTTAGGGAAATAATATTTGTAACTTTCTTGCATTATTCTAAGCAAAAAAGTTCATTATAACCTACGTTTCGGAGCAAAAAAATCATGAACTTATTTCTTTTTAGTCATGAAATAAATGAATTTTGCACCCCAATGATTTAAATTCATATGCCTAATAGCGTAAAATGTATCAATACATCTTTTTAGTAATTAACTGTCTTAACAAAATAATTTTCTTGCTTATTAAATACGATTTTCCGAATAGAAACAGACAAAAAAAATCCCTCACACAACTGGCAACGTCGTAGTACGCCTGTACGGCATGTATCATCGCGTATTGTTGTGATTACCAATACATTTAAATGTAACTTTATGTGACTGATAATCGTGGGAATTGGTGCTGTGTATCGTCACGTACACGTAAGTTCTGTCATTTTTTTAAAGTAAATGTACTGTACTGAAAGGGTTATTAAATAAAAAATATTAGCCACAAAAAATTGCGTAAAAGGCATATTTTCAACAAAACAACAAAAATATTATACAAACGTAAACAATTCGATGAATCAGTTGCGGTCGTCGTGCGCTCGTATCGTGGTTACTTTATTCGAAAACAATTGATTTTCGGATATATGTAAGTTATAATGATATTTTTTTGCTTAGAATAATGTTACGAATATTATATCCTTAACACCCTGTATATTTCAAAATCCGTTTTTGGACCAGACCAGCTGTTTACAACATTTATTTTTTATGTCATTTATTATTTTTTATCCTATGTATTTTCTTTTTTTTGGTATAAGATTTGTCTGTTTTATTTCTTTTTAACAGCCAAAAACATCGAAGTGAAACGTTTATTTGATCTCACTTCAGTCATCATGACAATTAGTATCTGAGTGGTAAGTCTCGATAAGTTCTCGAGATTCAGAACCTTCTTGTTGATAAAGTTGTCAGTAATCTTATAAATCACTTGTCCTAGGGGCCTAGGGGCACTATAGGCAAGTCTCCCTGTTACTAATCTGTAAAGATCTATTATTTATTATTAGTCTTAGGCATGTTATTTCAGCTTCTACTCGAACTCGACCAGCATGGGGAGTTGCAACCCGAGCCTCAGAAGTTGCGCACCAGCAAATTTCGACTTTGCTTTGAATTTTATTTTATTTGGACAATATCGGTGATATCAAATACATCGATTCTTTTTGTTTTGTTAATGCGACAACATAAAATGCTTTTAATCATTTATCATATTGGTGCGGTTTCTCGCAAAATGCCTTTGCCTCAGAACCGACCCACAGTTTCTTCCTGCGCAATCAATGGTTGGATGACCAAACTGTTTGTCGCGATTTCATTTAGGTGTAACCGTCCAACTACGCTGTAGATATTCATCCGAGTTTCAAGTCTAAACGACTTTTTGGATTTGACTGTTGAAACAACATGACGCTCATCTATAGTCTCTGTTAATGACAAAAGCAATCCACCTGCTTCATGGTAACTAGATCAGACATCAAAAGCGGGTCTAAATTTCAATTCAATTTTGAAAACTTTTGTCTCATATGAGAACTTTATTACAGCGTTCTTTCATATACAGTGCTGCAGTGTTGTACAATGCTTTGAGTTCTGCATTCAAAAACATGTCCTTAAATTGCTTCAAGAAAGCTGTCAAGTCTCAAATCTGCTTGCACCCATAGTTTAAACAGGTTGCTCTTGTCTGTGTTATATTGCTAAGGGCCAACTTCACCAACAACAGTCCGTTATTCTCCGCCTATAGGGTAACAGATCGTCAGATACAGCGAATGAGCTTCAAGTTCCAATCAACAAATTTTTGCAACCAATAGCTACGAAATGTTGATAACAAAATACTGTCAAAGTATGAGATGACAACTTGTCATTGAAACATCACCAGCTTATTGAATATTAAGAAATGTTGGATTTTTCAATCAAATCCATGTTTTAATTACTATTGTTGATTTTTTATTCATGTTTATATTATTTTCTTTAATTGATATGTGATATTGGGTGGTTTTTCCTATAAACCTCTTGCAGATAGCCATTAAGCACTTACTTGATGACAGGCTCTACCAAAAGATATTGCTCGTTTCCAAACATTCATTCATTTACTTGCCGTTCATCAGAACCATTATGGCACCTTATATTGGTATTCCCACAAAACCATTCAGGTTTTTTGATATCCATACATCCATAAAGTTGAATATTTTTAGTTGTTCAGGAACTGAACAAATATCCACACTATATTCACTGCGATTAAGAAATTCCCAAATATATGCCTTAAAGCTACCAGCAAGCCTAAAACCTGCAAAAAAGCTACAAATTTGCCATATTTTTCTTTTTTCCCGAGTACACATTCTAGGTTATATTTATATTAGACATTATTTGAATACAGCCGATTATTGCATTTCAAGGAGTGACACATGTGTGGGATCTGTCAACTATTGGTAGCAGTTACAAAACATATACTCTGAAGGTTTAATTCCATGCTATTCAATGACAACACGGTGACTTGTGTGGTTATCAGCGGCCATTTTGTGAGGGTGCGACAGGGTTGCCAGATTGTGCATTAATATCCCGTTTCACCCTCCTGGTCCTAGTGGAGTAAGTTCGGCCAACTGTTGAAATATACTCTACTATGCTTTATAAGACTATTCGTGACATTTTTCCCAAAATCATTGCACAACACTTGAAAAAATGCAAATGAAAATTTAAAATTATTTTCATGACGCCGCAATATAGCTCCGTCGGTACTTTGGGTTATACATCTTGACAGTAGGGATGTTCGATACGATCCTATATTTAGAAGTAACAATATATTTCACGAGTATCGTCATCTTTCGATCCGGACTGTGTCAGAAAGAGTGACTGCCATTTAGCTGCGACATTACCCTGCCAAATCAGACATATCTTTCATCATTTTCAAAGAAATTGTACAAAATCTTCAAATTTGTGAAGTTAGCGAGTTTCACTTCATGCGTTGTTACCAGACATGCCCAAATCATCAGTTGCTGCCGTGATATTCATCCCGACCACTGCTTCCCCATGGCTAGGCGACCTGTATGTTAAATTTGTATTGATAGGGTTATGCTATAAATCATATGTCACAGTGTTTGTGCACTGATTGCAACGGTTAGATGATACCAAAAATATTTTCATAAATAGGAGATCTTTCCCATTCCGGATCGAACAATCTACCAAAGATGAAAAAAATTCAAAACCAGCAAATGTAAAAGATTCATTTCGCACCCTCCACCACGGGACGTGATCGTCGTTAGACTTGGCAACCCTGCGAGTGTCAGATAGATATCCCCGCCAGTCAAAAAGACACTACTAGTTTTTATGATTTTTGGACTTAAAAGACATTATTTGTGAGACATTTTTCATAATTTTTTGTCTATGTCCATAGTAATTGCTTTATGCATCAGATGTAGGGATTGACACGTCTTACAGATAATATCTGTGTTTTATGATGGAGAGGACATACTGTTTTTATTGCTTTGAAGAAATTCATTAACCCATAAATTAATAAATGATTACTATTATGACGTAAAGGAAGCTGAGGAATTGGATGGATTATATTCTATTTTCTTGCAAAATACAGACAAATCCACACTATTCAACAGGTATGTAATGATAACTTTCAGCATATTGAAGTTGGTCAATTCGAGAGTGCCATGCATTAACAAACGTCCAAATCTGCTTCCAAATTTAACAGCTAGAAAATCGACCTATTATTTGCCGCATTCCCATTCGCTGAGGGGGATAACGGATTGTTAAACGTAAACCTATAACATATATCAAAATACATGAAAGTTGTCATGTTTTTTCTGTACAAAAGCATCATGATGGAATCAAAGAGTGGTCTTGTTTATAATACAGTCGAATTTTCACGATTTTATTCAATATTTCAATAGAAATCACTGATATTCAGAGACCTTTGACAGCTTCCGTCAAATTGCATTTCGATAAGGTATTTTTCCATTGGTCCATAATATTAATGATGGTAAAATCGGCCCTAAATGTTTTTTCTTTACTTCCTTTGTGTACATGTAGTAAACCTTGGTACAACATGTACTTTTTTGTTTTTTTTTTTGATATCTGCTACTTAACAACTTTTGTTTTTTTATTGCATGGGTGGTTAAGTGTAAGTGTAGCTAAACTTCGCCACCATATACAACTCTTGTTTCTCTGTATGAAATTGTACAGTTTAAATAAGGACGATTATTATTACATGTATCACATCATGAATGAGCATTACATCGACCCTGATATTGACCGAACTACGTATGTGACAATAAATTCAGAATAACGGGTCTCTAGTCTGTTCAGAATATAAAGAATACTAAATTCAACTTGGTACCGTACTGGTGACGTTGTACTGTTAGTACAAATTACTCTTATAGTGAGCTAGTTGTAATGAAGAGTATAAGTCCGCTGCAGCGAATTTTTAATTAAAAGATAAGATGATTAATGGCTTTTGCGTTTATTTTTAATTCAAGCAGGAACCCCTAAACTTCGGCTAACCGAAATATATACTTCTAATTTAAAGTTTTAACTCATAGCTTGCAATTAAGTTTGGGTAAATAGAGAGGAGACAGGGATTTGCAGAATAAGGCGAACAAAATGTGTCGGTAGAATGAAAATTTACGATGCCGAACAATAAATTCTACATTCCACAGCAGTAAGTCAACAAATACTATATTTGAAGGTAGGTTTGCTCAAGTATACTTATCTATGTTGAATCATACCCACTATGCTGACTGTGCGTGAAACTAAACTAGTGGACAGTTGTTTTGCAACATGGACAATTTTACCCAAATTCAACTCTCGATATTTTCGAAACGGAGAGAGATATCGAGATAAGGTATGCATGAGGTTCTTGACCAAATTCTTTGAGAACACGTACAGGGTTCAATCGGTATATTCCTTTTATTTATCCACTTATACAGGGTAAGCATCGAAAGTCAGATTTTTTTTTAGCAAAGCTTGGGGCTATGTCAGATTCTCAATTTTTGATCTTGGACATTTGTCTAAGCATCTTCTTGATCTTTGGACTATCCTAAAAAGGTGATTTGTAATTTTTTAATTTTTTTTTAAATAAATAATAGTTAAAAAAACTAAAAGAGAGGATATTTTTCAATCACAAAGAGTTAATACTACAGTAGTAGATGGTCTAACAATCAATCATAATTAATGACCTCAAAATAAAATTATAATAAAATTTAAGTTATTGACAGAATAATTCAATTCAGAGTAAAAAGCGTGCTAAATCAGGAAAAAATTACTTTCTTTGAAGCGTTGAGAACCTTGAAAAAAATTCATAGCCTACTGAGATATTTGAGAAATACTGAAATTTGGTCAAATATTTTTTTTCTGTCTACGTTGACACTTTTTAGGCACTACATGATGGTGTTTTTAAATTTTGTGTCCGACGGTTCGTCTTTGAGAAACCATCATTAACTTGGTCCGAAAAAACACGAGCTGACGTGATACATTTTGTACCACAAAACTACTAGTAATACTGCAGAAATTTATCTTAATAAATTTCCTCAAAAAAGGCAAAAAGTAAGCCCATCTTCTTAGTTGGCTTGACATTTAAACGAGTATGGTTAATTCAAAAGTCCTGTTACATCTCGAAAATGGAACCTTTAAAGGAAACTCAGATTAGTGTTTTACAAGCAGCTGCTGAGAATTTTGATATATCAACTACATAACAGCCAAACCCACCGGACAATCTGTTTTGGGTAAAAGTAGATATCTCTCTTATAAATTCAGGATTTGCCAAGAACTAAGACCAGGGGATAGCGCACGACGCCATCATTTTTGTGAGTGCTACACACGAACGCGTAGAGAAGATTTTAATTTCCTTAAAAAATAATACGGTCCGACGAGAGCATGGCCACTAATAATTATTTGCCGCACCACTCATTATTGGGCCCAAGGAAATCTCTGGGCTAAAAAAGTATCCGGATGTCAAGAACGTTTTGACATAGGTTAATAGCGGTTGGTTTCAACAAGACGGTGCTTCTGTACATAACTCTAGGCAAGTTTGAAAGTACCTTCCTCAGCGATTTCCCGGAAGGTAGATTGGAACCTCCAGTGTAATGCCTGGGCCAGCGCGTGCCCCCCGGATTTAACTCCTATGAACTTTTTTTATTGTATTTTATTAAAAACTAAGTTTATCAGCATACTTTTTAAATTAAGCAGGCGTTACGAGAATGTGTAATGTAGGCATTCAGTATAATTACATGACAAATTTTACGTTACGTTTTGAATTCTACTGTTAGAAGATCAGATTCATGATTAGAAAATAATGGCAACCTATTTGAACATCTATTGTGAATAAAATAAAAATAATGCCAAAAATGTATTTGCTGTTCTGAATATCACTAGATTAAGCATCATTTTACCATCATATCATATCGTTATGTACTGTGTAGTATGCATCTATCATTAATCATATAATCTTACATTTGTTTGCAACGCTTCCTTAAAATAAAAAGTGTACTTTTTTCGAACCATATAAAAAATAAAGTTGATGATGGTTTCTCATTTCCCATCAAACATCGGGCACAAAATTCAAAACCACCAACATCATGTAGTGCCTAGAAAGTGCCAATGAAAAGGTTTCATTGGTTTTTTGATATTTCTTAAAATAAAGTCAGACAAAAATAAAAGTGATTTGGCCAAGTTTTAGTTTTTCCCAAATACCTCAGTAAGCCATGCATGTTTTCTCAACCGCGTGTAAATACGGCTCGAAAAGAGCAACGTTTTCTTAATTCAACCTAAGCTGTTTCTCCCACAAGTATTGCATAGGGTCCTTATTTTGGACACCCTGTATAACTAACTAAAATAATCATATAAGTAATGTTATTTTTATATACTCCACCGACCACGAAAGCCTACGGCCTAAACACCCATGGGGTACCGTGGGGCTACAGGGGGATACAGGAGAAAGGGGGGAACGCCACACGGA
Source organism: Acanthoscelides obtectus (assembly GCA_963669975.1). Taxonomy (NCBI): domain Eukaryota; kingdom Metazoa; phylum Arthropoda; class Insecta; order Coleoptera; family Chrysomelidae; genus Acanthoscelides; species Acanthoscelides obtectus. The sequence continues at coordinate 39,541,582 of CAVLJG010000005.1, forward strand.
CTCTGGCGAGGGAACACGTGTGCCTGCAACATGCACACATTCTGGCCCCGCCGTACGAGATCCGCCGGGTGGTACCTCTGCCTTCGAGAGTCAGAGACCGTCTACCACCTACGGACAATCACAACATCCAGAGCCAAGAAAAACATTTGTCTTAGGACGGGATTCGAACCCGCACAACGCACGGCGCCTGATCAGGAGACCGAAGAGTCTACTACTCCTAACTTATTAAATCGGTTATTCACTTATCACTTATTTGTTCAACCTTACTGAATAATCACTAATTGGTGGTAAGAACGAATTTCATACATCTTCAGCAGCAACAAATGTATCAATGGACATAAATCCCAAACCTCAACAGGTCCCAAGATGATGGCAGTATTTGTCAGTATGATGGGTCATCTGTCCCGCTCAGCCGTTTGCTCCGTGTGGCCTATAGATTTGTGCAGAATACCAAGATATAAGAGAAATTGATAAATTAGGTCATATTAACAGAAATCGCTCTTCCAAGTAGAAAACATTAGAGTAGACCCGCATTGGTATTACGAATCTTAAAAAGTGACATTATGTAGGGTTTTTTGACACTACAAAGGTTTTTTGTGACATTATGTTTTCCTATAAGATATCAACTTGGAACTAGCGGTTGTTTACTTTATGTGTACCCGTTGTCTAGCTATACGTGTTGCCTAAAAATCATAACGCTTGATCTATCATGGTTTGGCTCTGATGTGATGTAACATTTGCTTCAGAGATGGCATAATTGGAGGTCTAAGCTGTAGGTTTTGTACTATTAAGCTGGAAGGAAACGGGTGGTTAGTGAGGATCTGTATGCTAATAATCTGTGCAGATTATCATTATCTTGGTTTATTGTCTCAAATACACTTACTTGTGATGTATGCTTCATTCTGGAGATCATATATGCCAATTTGCTGAATTTAAGAAACGAGAAATATAAAAAGGAAAAACTTGGTGAGAAAATGGGCTGCAGACAGGAATATTTATGAAACGTGAAAAGGTTATTACATTTTACATTATTTTCTATTTTCAGTCATTTAAATTTTATAGAAATTTATTTTGCGATATCAAGTATAAAATACAAATCAGCGCCTAGATGTGTGGCATTGCGAAACTGTTAATTACACAAAACGCAGGCGGGGTGATGTTTTCCGGTAATGCTTCTCAATGTTTTTGAAAACGCAAATGAAACTTGAGAAAATCGTGAATCATAACTTAAAACATAACCTCTCTTCAGAGAGGACAACACTAATAACCCGTCTGGTACAGCTAAAAGAAAATATCACTGATTTTATACACATGCAGACCAATACGCACGAACATCCAGATGCGATCTTGTTACTCTGGTACGCAACCAAATTATCTCTCTGTCACACCTTCTCGGAGATATACTCTAGAGACTATTTCGGTTTTCTGCAACCAACAAAACACTTTGGCGACCTAGCTTGCAGCATGATCGCTGAGCATGTCGTTGAGTCATTCCTCCGTAGGTGACGCTATGGGTGGTGCTCACACCGCTCATAGCAAGCAAGAGCGGAATGAACTATTTGCACACTAGGAGCTATCTAGTTAGAAACTTGACATTTTGTCGGTTTTTGTTGGAATTATATAGGTTTTTTATGTAATAAGCCTGCCGATACCCCATTATATATAAGACAGTCCATACCTTGAGGCTCGTTGAGTTTTGAGATTTGTCCAGAACGTCAGGATATATAAAAGTTAGCATAATTAACCAACACCATTCTTCCACATAGCTGAGTAGGACCGATACTCGATTATACTGATTCATTTTGGGACACGTTGGGTTTTGAAGCCTGCTACTATTGAGATATTTGTTCAAGACGCCAATACACATAACGTAAAAATACATTTTGGGAAAACATATATATATATATGATTTTATACATGACATTTGACGGCACATTTCTAAAATATTGGCCATTATACAGCGTGTCCCAATTTCGACCTACATATCAAAGTTGTATTTTTCAAATGGAATGCCTCAAATTTTATTGCACATTTGGATAAACCAATTCAAAAGCAGAAAATTCATATAACATACTTTGGTAATTAGCTACTGAGATATAAGGTGTTTTGTCTAGAGAAACCCCCCACTTCGGCAATCCCTCATTCCGCCAGTTTGAAATTTGGAGTACTGAATTTGTATCAAAAGAAAACTTACACACCTCAGCTTTTCTCTAATTTGTTACTTTTTAGAATTTTAGTTTTTGCTCATACAGGTTGGTCAAAAATGCAAATTGTAGCTCTTCTCAAAAATTTCAAATGCATCACGCTGTATATTTGGGCAAGTTTGGATTAAATTTTTTATAAGATTTTTTTTGACAAAAGACATAAGGGTTTTTACGGTTATTTTTTCGGTTATTAGCACGTCTTTTATGGAACGGCTTAATTCCCTAAAATATCGCATCATCCTTGGAAACAAATAAATTGTTGATTAGTTACAAACTGTCAAAATTAGCTTTGTGAGCATTATAATAAAAACGTGTTTGAAAACGAATTTTTCTAAAGAAGAAATATGTTTCCAAGCATCTCGCATTTATAATCAAGTGGAGCAGTGGAATATAGTAAAAATGAATAAATGATCCAAGTGTCACTAAAGATACAAATCAGTTGGAGGTTCTTCTAAATCCCCATTTAAGTGCACGGCAAATTGGAGCAGAAACTGATATATGCAGATCTTCTGTCCAAAGGATTATTCACAAGCATGAGTACCATCCATATAACCTATGCTTGCATCAAGGTCTTTGTCCTCAGGATTTCGCAGCTCGAATGGAGTTTAGTAGAATAATGTTAAATAAAGTGAGTGAAGACACTACTTTCCTGGATAAGATTCTTTTTAGCGATGGAAACCTCTTACTGGGTTAGACAAACAGATTTCCAAAATAAATGGAGCTTGAATGTTTGGGGAGGAGTTATTGGCAGAAAATTTATCGGGCTTTTCTTTTTCGACAACAAATTAACAGGTACAGAATACTTTAGTGTTTTGATCGAGCATTTGCGTTTGCTTTTGGAGGATGTCAACCTGTAAACCCGGATGCATATGTACTTTTTTTTGGACACCTGGAGTAACAATCGTTGGATCGGTCGTGATGGGCATATATCTTGGCCTCCTAGATCACCCGATATGACACCGATGGACGTATTTCTGTGGGGCTACGTTAAGCAAGAAGGAGGTTTATAGATATCCACCATCTACCCCGGAAAATATGGAGGAAAGGATTAAGGATGCTTTTCTGAATATAAGGGAAAACACATGCTGAGGGATGTGCAAGGGTCATTTATCCAAAGACTACGGCTTTGTATTCAAAATGGTGGAGATATTTTCGCGCAGTTTTTGTAGATTAGGTGTTGAGTAGTGATCGTAGTTTGTTTATTATGTTGTTGTAGTAGTTTTTCTCTATTACGCTTGAAGCTGATTTATACTGTTCTGATTGTTATTAGTTTTTACGTCAAATCTGTACTCTTAGTGGCAATATGGAACTAGCCCACTGTTTGTCTTTTGTTTCCATGGATGATTTTTTTCCTCAATTTTGGTGTATTGTTCTATTAAAAGCTAAATAACTTAAAATCTAATGATTTTATCTAAATCAAACCTTATACAACAAAAGCTTATAAAAAATTGAATACAAACTTGCACAAATATACAGGGTGATGCATTTGAAATTTTTTAGAAAAAGTACAATTCGCGTTTTCGACAACCCTGTATGAGCAAAAATGGAAATTCGAAAAATTAACAAATAAGATAAAAGCTGAGGTGTGTAAGTTTTTTTGATACAAAATTTAGCACTCCAAATTTCAAAATGGCGGATTGAGGGGTTGCCGAAGTGGACGGTTTTTCTGGACAAAAAACCTTACATCTCAGTAGCTAATTGCCAAAGCCCTATAGTATGTCATATCAATCTTCTTCTTTTGAATTGGTTTATCCAAATATGCAATAAAAGTTGAGGCATTCCTTTCAAACAATCACAACTTTGATATGTAGGTCAAAATTGGCACACCTTGTATAATTGCCAATATTTTAGAAATGTGCCCTCAAATGTCATTTATAATGCCGTAGATAGAAACGTATTTGTTTATGAGTAATATTCCGTACACGCATGGATGGGCCACCCTGTATTTGTAGGGAATTTTATTTACCAAATATTATTCTGTTCATATACTAGGAAAAAGAGAGAACTCAGAAGCATCTATTAATGAAATAAGCTACAGCTCACCTTAGCTTTCAGCTCACTCTCCAGCATCCTGGTGTTCCCATGCTCGGCAAGCTGCCTAAGTCCCTCGCTGGCGAAGTCTCCGTAATTCCAGAACGTATAGTTGATAGTGTGCGACGCTCCAATGATGTCGCTAAACCTTGTCAATCATCCATCGGCTGGGAAGTCTTTGGGATGAGTGTTTCGTGACCACAGTCCTTCGAATGTCAGCTAGAAGATGAACAGAAAACGGAAAAGTGAGAAGGACGTCATACATCTTCGAGGAAAGTACTATTACCAATTCAAATTTTATGCAGGATATAAATTTTTGGAAGGATCAACAATGGCCATATAATAGAGACCTTGAAGGTACTAGAATGCTGTATCATAAACTCTCCCAATCAACATCAGTAAGTGTATTGTTATGTTATACACAAGAAAGATGATTCCCGTTCAATTCAATTATCAAGTCGATAATAGTCCTTTGCAGAGATTACATGAGCACAAGGCCTAGGTGTGATCTTTGATAAATCTCTAAGCTTCAATCCTCATATAGAGTAAATTCTTCTAGCTGTTAATAGGTTATTGGGTTTTGTGATACGGAATTTCAAAGAATTTACCAATAGGCAGGCAACGTTCATGCTTTCCAACTTCTTCGTACTATACAAATTGGTATGCAAAGGTAGTAGGAACTCCTGCTATGTGACCACATTTGACTCTTTGGAGGAGGTGCTTCGTAAGTTCTTGAAGTTTTTGTCTTTTGACACCACGGGCACACATCCGCCTATTTTGCTAGTTAATGTATATAATAAATAGCCTTGTATTTCTGTACAAAACAGTCCATGGTATTTACGACTGCCTATCTTTCACATCACTGTTAAGGTCCAATATTTTTTCGTCTTTTGCAGGATAGTTCTCAATCTTTAAGAGCTGTCAAAAAAAACTTATAATTTTTTCTAGAATCAATTGAAAGAGCTAGATTTCATAGTTCGACCCAGCAAATTTTATCCGCCTACAATAAAGGAATCATATCAAAGCTATACTTGTATTTCTTTCATCTGTGGCCCATGAGGTCCATTAAAAGCCATTGGCAGGGACTTTGTTCCACATTCCAATCAATAAAAAGGCAAAGCTTAAACACTCAGGTACTGCGATTGCTTCGAGAGAACAGTCTTGAATATTTGAATGCAAAAAGCAGAAAAAATCGGTCTGTTACAGCTGTGATGCTTGAATGGTACAAAATATACGGAAAAATATCTGCTTCTGCTGAAGGATCCTTATAGGCTGCATGGGTCACTGTGATGCGGAGTTTTAGCTAATCTTAACTAGATCAGGCAATCTAATTCTAAAGATTTCAGTAAGTAGAATGTACATCAGAGGATGTTTACATATGATTTACGACTTTCATCGTTCAGATTATTTTTGTAGTTGTATACCTGAGGTGCAATTTTATTTGCAATGTGATGCCCTTATCGTAAGTGGATGATATTTGCAGGGCTGATACGTTATAGGATATAGTAGCTTTTTAATAGATTTTAGAAGAAATGACAGGTGGTTTGTTCGTACAGCCTGTTTGCTGACAATCAGCAAACTTATAGTCGGTGACAAGTCATGACCTAGTTTACGCAGTTAGCTGTCCCTGACACGTCGCTGACTGTATTAATTCAAAAAATTAGTTTAGTTCACCTCAAAATTAATCCGTGTACCAAGTCAAAAAGCCTAGATGTTTCCTCTTAAACTAAGCGTATCTGTTTTTCTTTGCTCTTCTCCTTTTTTCTTCCCTTTCCCTTTCTCTTTTTCCATGACTTTGGTTTCTGGGCAACCAGGACTGACAGATTCGACTAACGTACATCAGACAGTGACTACTGGGCAAAGGTCCTACGGACCGCCCAGACAAACAAATGATGAATATTTTTACTGTATTCATTGCGTACATGAAAGTTACGAGTTGGCTGAGAGAGGTCAGACCGATTACCAACAACTAATCCGCTGTTCGTACAGAAACTTCTGACTGTTTGATGACTGTCAAATCAGTCAGCAGATAATTTTCCAGTGAATTTTTAGAGCTCGAAATCAAGTACAACAATTATCGAATGTAAAATTTTTCAGAATAAAGTAGATAATTTTGAAAAAGTTGTGGGTTCATTTGCTGTAAACCAGAATGATCTAGGATTTTTCGTCCAACTGTCCAAATGTGCTTGAATTTTCCTTTAAAAAATAGCAGCACCCAAGAATGTCATGTAGATTTACTCAGTAATTACCATTCAATCCTCATATATAAAGTATAAACATAAATTCGAAGAACTGTGATTCCACACATCGAATTACAAGTTGAAGAAATAAATACATAGTAAGAATTCTGAATAAACGTCTGCAGTGGTTATGCATGAGAAATGTACAAAGTATTGTGAATGACTTTTGATAAAACTTGGATATTAGGGTTTTTGTTCCCTGTTCTCTTGTCGCCCAGCCTCGAAGTGTATGCACAAACAGTATTTATATATTCTAGCTATGTAAGCTCAACCCAAGGCTGGTGAAAAAATGAACAGAATAACGAATTCTGGAGATTTTTTCTCGCGGGTGCCCACGGAGAGGGAGTGACTGTTTCTGCTGGGTGAAAATAATATTTTCCATGTACAGGGTATTTTAAATTCGATCCTCACTATTGGGATCTCGGGAACTTCAAGGGATACGAAGTCACTTAAATAGGGGCAAAGTTGCGTATTCAGATAATTAGCAAAATGACGCTTAGAAAGTTTTGAAATTAAAAGTACTTTTTCCCAAAATATTTTAATTTTCTCCTGACCTTATTTGTGGTGGGATTTCAAAATTAATTGCACATGAACTTTGCCATATTTTCTCCTCTACAAGATGGCACAATTAGAATTTCAAAATGACATTTCGTCTCTTGTCCTCCAACATCAAATTAATTTTTTCTTATACAATCCATATTGTATTCTTACACACATGAATAGAATTTTTATTCTGATATAAAAACATGTATGTTATACATTTATATTGCAAAGCCTTAGTTATTCCAGAATTTCCTAATTAGGCCTTGAAATTATTAGATTTTATTTGTTTGCATAGCAACAGAGTTTGGAAGACTGTGAATACCTCTGCTTATTTATGATTATTATCGTGATTAACGTCAATAAAATTTATGGTCAACTAACAATCACTGAATTTAGGGCTTAAAAAGTCCATTTAAATGTACAAAATTCCAATATAGCGTCCGTAAGGAAAAACAAATTTGATGATGGGAGTCGAAAGAAGAAATGTTGAATTGAAAATTTGACTACGCCATCTTGCAGACCAGAATAAGTTACAATGACAATATCCAATTTATTTTGAAATCCCATCCCGAATAGAGTCGGGAAAAAATAGATTTGGGATAAATCTGGTGAGCGAAACAAACATCTGATAATTTCAAGGCCTACTAAGAAATTCTGTTTTTATTAAAGTAATCAAGGTTTGAATAAAAATTAAAAACTCTATTCATCTATGCAAAAAATGCAATATAGCTTCCTTAAGAAATAATAAAGTTGATGCTGGAGGACAAGAGACGAACCGTCATATAGAAATTCTGATTATGCCTTCTTGTAGAGGAGAAAACGTGGCACTGTTAATGAGCAATTTATTTTAAAATAAAGTCAAGAAAAAGTCAAGAAAAAATCAAAACAATTTTGGGAAAATTCAGTTTTTCCGTTACTCTACGGAAGTACTTTGAATTTCGAAACCTTCTAAGTGTCACTTTGTTGACTACCCCATCTAAGCAGTTTCCAAACTCCCAATGGTGAGTGCCAAATTAGAAACACCGTGTATATGCAGACTCTCACTAGAAGAAAGAAGTGAAAATACTACAAGGATTTAATAACGTCTTTGAATAATAAAGGGTGTCATACACTAAAAAGCTCAAACGGCTGAACATAACTGCAATTATTAAGATCTGCTTACATAGCTATAAGTTTCACTGAGTTCTCATCATGGACAAAAAAAAATGAGACTACAAAAATATATAGAAGTAAGAAAATCGCGTAACTACGCATTTTACAACTGTAACAAAAATTTTCAAAAGATTAGTGATCGTATTAATTATGGTTCTTGAAAGTTATGTCATCTATTGTTCGGATTTCTCATACTGTATTCATAATCTTCATTTTGCCATTATCGGGACAATAAACAAAATATTGAGCACAAAGCACTTTGGCGCTGGCTGATATTAAAATTTCTTCTGTCACTTGCGTACCTGAAAATGTTACAAAAACTTGTTTCTGTTGAATTGTGGCACTGTTTTCTCTACAAAATTAAGGTTTTTGGGTTTCATTTTTTTTTACACCGAAGCAGCCGCACAGGTGAACCCTACGTGCCAAGGCACCGCGGCTGCTTTCAGGAGCTTAAAGAAACTTTGCTATTCCCATTTTTGAACTGCCTAAAGTTAGTAGAATTGGAAAAATCTCCTCATGTAGATTGTTACACATTGTCGACACCCTCGGGACAAAGGAGCGGTCTTAACGGCCAGTTCTGGATTTACGAAGTTCGACACGTTTACGATGGGAGGCCGAAGTCAGGTAGGCACATCGCGGGGCGACACCATGGAAGGGAGCTGTGAGGAGCAGAGTCCGTTGGCGTAGCTAGATCGCCAACGGCCCGTTGGTACGAAGATGTCCTCAGACCGTCCATTAGATGCCATTAAATGCCTCTTGAGAAGCAATTTTAGCCCTCAAGAAACACTCTGATACCTGTCACTGTCACTGGTTAACTGGTGTCCTCTGATCTATTAGAAGGTTCTGTACAAACAGCGAACTAGCTTTCGGCAAACATTCAGAAACTGTACGAGCAGGTAATATCTCTCTGATTCTGATTTTGACAGTCACCGACAAGTTACCGACTACTGTACGAACAAATCAAGGGTGATTTATTTGCTGACAGTCTTCGAAGGTTGAAAAGATAACAGAACTATCCAGCAAAAGTTAAAATAATCATTGAAGGACCTGGGGCAATAAGCTACATTTGAACAAAAAAAAAAACATTTTTATCTAAAAACACCAGTAGTGTAGATGTCGCCAGAATTTAAATTTTTTTGAGCAACCACAATATTCCACACATTTTTACTACAAGAAGACTATAAGCCACTTAAAGTCCAAACGGAAATTGGTTCCTGGTGACAACAAAGCATCTTTTAATGATACAGAGAACAAAACTGGTTCTGTATTTCGTTCAGATGATTGTAATTGTGAGCGAATAAATCAGTTTGTGACTTATAACTTTACTGCATTTATATATGTGGCTCATGCTTATTTTACGTAGGAAAACCATTTTTTGGGTTAGTTTCAGAGTACCACTAGATAATGATTTAGAACCATCTATTTAGTAGAGTATATCAGAACGTCTATCGTAGGCTAAAAATAATTTTAATAAGTGCTAATAGTATGTAATTTTGTGATGAGTGACTTATCGCTTATAATCGCTAAATTAACTTATGTTTAATCTTCTTTAAAATTCAGGAATGTTCATAATTTTTTTGAAGTGAAGAACAGATCTGCCAGGCCTCATAAAAAAAAACTTTATGCATCTGTCACTAAAACGAACGTTCAAAGTGGCTTAGGTACCTTGTTGCCCTGAGCCCTAGTAGTGGTTAAAAAACGCTTAGTACTGCATTAATTCCGGCAAAAAATCACATGCGTAGTTGTGGTAGTTTGGCTGCAGATGCAACGTTAATTTAAAAATCGGGTTTCTTATAAAATTTCACAAAAGTGAGACCATTGAATTTTGGAAAACATGTATCCGAGCTAATTTGATAGCCACCTTTATCATCTGACTTTTACTGTATGTGTTAGATTCTGTCTTCAATCTACGTGATTGCATTTTGTCATATGTCTCCATCACTAGTTCTCGCTAACCTATCAACCTCCTCTAAATCCCACTTTTCGCAGTATATGCTGCTGTTCTCAACTATTAATCAAACTCGAACTGCCATTCATCCGCTGGCTTTCCTTATGCAGATAAATGACTCCAATTTCTCTAATATAACAAAGCGTAAGGTTAGAGCCTTTACCCGCCCGAGGGATAAATTGTCAGTCACTTGTGCACACTGCGAGAACGATACGTAATATTGCGAAAGGGAAGCTGAGAAGCGTTATGTTACGTGAAATAACAGATTTATTAATGGATTTTATATTTGTTTCTGCTTCATTTCGGAAGTACTGGTAGCGATCCACTTGGGACCTCTTGTCAATTGTGGACCAAACTTATCGTCATATAGCGAGGCTCACATCATTGCTCTTGGTACTACAAAATATTTCGATCAGCCGGGGCTTGCTGCTTCTCCAAGTAAACTTCTTTCGTATGGAATTCCAGAAGCATTTTGCAAAGAGATTCGCAGTCCTGAAGACTATCTACCTGAGGTCGTCAAAATTTGGTACAGTTTATTGCACAGTACTGCACCTTGACCGACAAGGAGAGTTCTAGTGAATATACGGTTCAGACAGAGTTCTGCCAATGAGTTATTCGTTTTAACTGGTTACTGAGAGCTTGATTATGTATGGCCAGATCTCGTCAATCGCGACAACTGCTGATAAAAGGCTGGGTTAGGTGATCAGGGCTGATACTAGACATGCTTGCATTTGGGAACAGTTTGTTCAAGGATGCTTCCCGCACTTCTAACACCCATAGGCAAAAATCGAATCATGCAAATTCAGTTCAATTCGAAACCCTTATTATACAAATTCAATTAGTTTTATCTCAAGAAAATGGTGAAAATAGTGGAGAATCATAGGCGACATATGATAAGACCTTTTTACAGCCTACTATTATAGAGTATAATGCATAGGAAGCTTGAGTTTTGGAGGCTGCATTTAACATCACCAGTTTCGTTAGCCTCAACAATGGTGTGCAATACAATGGAGTGATGAGGTCCTATTCGAAGTTTGTGTTGGTGAAAGTCGCAGTAGAGTTATTCGCAAAAAAAATGAAGCATTCCATGTTGACTGTCTGAAGAGAAAAGTGAAAATTCCACCATCCATTATGGTCTGGGGCAGTATGTCATCAAAAGGAGTACGAAAACTTCATTTTATTGATGGAAATGTGGATACAAACAAATATTTGGCAATTTTAGAAGAATCGCTTTTATCAGTGATGGAAGAATGTTTGACATCCGGCCAAGATTTGGTGTTTCAGCAAGATGGTGCAGCGTGCCATACCTCAAAAAAGGCTATAAAATGGATGGAAGAAAATAATGTACCACTTTTGAAATGGGTTTCTAGCAGTCCAGATCTGTCACCTATTGAAACTTTGTGGCACGAGATGAAAAAGGTTCTACGACAACATCCTGCTCGTAGAATAACAGAACTGAGACAAAAGCTCCAAGAAATATGGGATTGTTTTACACCAATGAATTTCAGCTGTAATAAAAAATAAAGGTGATGTTACCAAACGGTAATCTTTCAATTGTTGCTTTGTTAACTTTTATTAATTTATTCGCACATTGCTTATTTGTTCAGATGTTCTATTAGTTATAGGTCTAAGTGATTTCAAATATGTATTTTTTACGACTAGAGTGTATCTAAAATGGTTTTGAGAAAATAAATTGTTTTAGAAGAAAATAGTTTTGTCATGTTTAGTTTATAAAGATATATTTTGGTACAAATCTTAAAGTGGGCCAACTGAAGTGGGAAGGGGCTCGTAGTCTAGGCGTGTTGCCACAATGTCCTTTTGCAGCATCCTTCAAAGTATGTCATCTCGGGTACAGTAGGGGAAATGTCCAGCTATTCAAACACCTCTCAGATCTTTTTAGCAGCTACAGTATTTATATATTCAGACCTTTCCATTCCTGGGTGCTTTAATTATAAGAACTGGCCAAAAGACGTGGAATCGAAAACGCTCTATCTCTCTCTGCTCTTATTCAGCCTAAACTGATATTTGGATTCCACAGAGACCTTAATCATTTCAAGCTATTATCTGGAAAGTTATGAATTGAATGTTTACGCACAAAAATATCAACTGAATATGAAAAAAACAATTGTCAAACCATCTGCGCAATTTTGGATCAAAACAAATCGTACGCTTGCTCCTTCTACCTAGTCCGAATTCGTTGGGCTTGGCAAAGTATAACTAATTAGGAATCTCTTCTAAAATGCAATTACCCCGGATAGAGACCGAACCTTTAGCTTCAGTTCTTTGTATATTGACAAAAGCCTCTTGTAGTGCAGATACAAATTATCTTTGTTTGGTAAGCTTTGCTACAAAACAAGTTGTAATTTAATTCTGTTTCGGTCAACAACAGAAAGGTAGACTCACCGCAAGGGTCGAGGTAGATTTCCGAGTTTTGATTTATTGTCTAGTTGTCAGTTGCAACTGCAAGGCTGGGTTGGATACAACAATATTAATTGCAAGAACTCGAAGATAATTACGTGTTTCTTATTCACACAACTCGGAACGTTCCTTTGACATTTCGCAGATAAATCAGCACGTCGTTTGCAATTAAACGTTCCTTTATCTTGCGCTTATCTAGCCCTTCCGTTCTTACGCCGGGTGACGAGGGTACTCGGGATAAATAATTCTCCTGGAGGCGGCTTTTGACCTCACGAAAGAGCTTTTCGAGCACGTTATTCATGTATAAATACACTGAGAGACGGAGTTGGCCGTAATTTTATTTATCATGTCGACTGATGATAAATCTTCCTTTGAGGTGACCCTTAAACCACTGATGCAGTGGGCATATGGTACTTTTCATGCAGGTTAGTACAAACTTCGACATGGAAGTGGAATGAGTTGATAGGAGATATGATTTTTTCTGTAGTCCTATGATATTTTTAGGGAAACGGCATAATCTGCATTTTTGATTTGCCAATTATTGCTATACAGTGGACATGTGGTAATCCGGGCACTGTCTAATCCGACGCCCCGTGTGACACGGCTATCACTGTTGAATTTATATAAAAAATTCGGCAAATCTTTACTAATATAATAGCGGTCTAGGGAGCGTCCATTGCTTTTTCATTGTGTGTCACAAATGCATAACTAATAATGACTTCACAAGCCTTAAATCAAAAGCAAAAAGTACTGAGAATTATATAAAAAAGTGATACTTTGAATCGCTCAAGTAGTAATGAATCCTTCAGCAGTTTAGCCAGCGAATACTGTGAAGATCGATCTACAATTTAAGATATTAATAAGAACCACGAGAATATTAAAACCTTTGTGTCAACTACTGACTGTGGACCAGGCAAAAGACAGACACTAAAGAAAGATGAACATCCAGAGGTTGAAGAAACTTTTCACACATTTCTTCAGGAAAGAAACAGGCATGCGACCATTCCGGGAACTATGTTGGCCACGAAAGTTTTTTATAAGGAAATAATGAGAAAAGATGACTTTGTGGCTAGCAAGGCACGGCTAGAACACTTCATAAGTCGTCATGGAATTCGTTTCTACAAAGAGCTCTGAAAATATGAATATTTGATTGGTACATATTATCATTTGCATTTTTAGTTTTTGATTATTTATAATATCCTATGAAACACTATTTTTACAACATATTTGCATCTGTTTGAACATTATTATTTCCTAACGTAAAGTTTAGTTATTGTTTTAAGTGATTTCTATAACACTGATGTTATTCTCATAATAAGATATTAGCTCTCCATTGTGATGTTTATTTTACTAAATTCCACATACATACATATAGCACATATATGTAATCATGTAGCATGATTAGTAGTTCAAACAGATAATTTGATTTGTAATTTGTCGGATAACATGGTACTCTTATTCAAAAAGTTCCGGGCTATAGAGAGACTTAGGCAGTACTCTATAATCCGACATCGTCCTGCAAAACTTTTGTCGGATTACCGCGGGTCCACTGTATACCATGCTTTTCAAAAAACTCCTCAAAATTTCAAGAAGGCGGCAGGACTCTTGAAATGGGGGTCATATAACCCTCGACTATACAGTCAGTGTTTTCATAATGACATAATGACAGACTGGTGGGCTTTCAAAGTTTTGGGTTATTGTACAATGGATTGCTTATAACTCAACAACCAATCACCAAAACACTACAGTCTGTTATAGCAATAAACTTTTCAAGAAGTGGTCTTTTCGGACATGTAGTTACATGATACAATCCATTTAAAAGGTAATGTTAAAATCATTCAATTTTTTTGAACGGAATATCTCGCATTCTTGTTGCAGATTCAGATATAACCTCCCAAAAGAAGATTAATGTCACATACTATAGGATGTTGAGCATAACAACCAACACAGAGCAGTGGGCTATAGGGGAACCTACAATATTGCAGTTTAGCGCAAATTATTGAGTCGTAAAAGTGGAATTTAAAATTTCGGAAAAAAGTAACATGCCAGTTATTCTTGAACTTAGAAAAAGCAAACATCCTTAAAATTTGACTGAATATCTAAACACCTTGTCGTATAACTAACTATTCGTCATTGTCTGTCAGAGCGGTCCGTAGGACCTTTGCTCTTGGTTGAAGTCTTGTAAGTCAGTAGGTCTGGTCTGGTTACCCAGATACCAAACAAAGTCAGGGAGAAAGAAGGGAAGAAGAAAGGAAGGAAGGAAGGAAGGAGGGAGAGCAAAGAAAAAAGAAGGGCGTTAATTTGAGGGGTGTCTTGGCATTGCTACTCAGTATTCGGCAAATTTTAAATTAATCATAAAATTAATTTTGGGACTGGTTGTTGAAGAAAAAATATAATTTTGGTTGGACCTAAAGTCGCACGATTTTATTCTGTTCACAGTGCGAGTAGCGGCCTTGTGTGCTTGCGAACATGCTCGACTGTGTAGTCTACTGACTTGCGCAGTTGTATAGCGTTTTTATGACTAATTGTTGAGCTGTAGCCGAGTGTACTAAAATGCTCAACCTTGGCAGCCCCCAGCCGTACCTGTAGTACTCTGCAGCACGGTCAACACTGAGTCCCTATATTCCATAATAAGAATCCATGTAGAAACTTTGGGATCAGTGTTGTTTTTACTGATACCCGCCAGGTGAAATAAATATGCCTCTTATTATTATTCACTCACTTTCGTCTACTTTGCCTTTCCCAAAAAAGAACTATGAAGCTACTGCTTTTAATGAATTTTAATGGTACTAACCAGCTTACCACCATGGTTACTACCAAGAACGAAAAAGCTGTGCCTTTGAAAATCGATTCAGTGGTGGAGTTATGAGCGAAAAAAAATAAAAAGGATGAGGGCCAATTCGGCGTTTTTCGCCGCTGAAAGTAACCCAAATTTTAATTCTATCGCAATTATGACATGTATCAAAACATATGTATTTTAAACTTTGACCAACATTGTATTTTAATTGTTCTTTGGAAGCTCAAATTTGGCATTTTAGAATACCCAACTATTTTTACATGGACGTATAGTCGCAACACCCCCTATTTCAAAACTATGTTAAGACTCAAAACATATATAAAAATGTGTTGCGCCACTGCACTCACAATAAAAACGTTGAGCCTACTAGGTACATAGATAGCTATAATGAAAATTCAACTTTTGTTTTTATTCTGAACGCCATAGGCCAAGACATGCGACAGCATTCATACGTTGGAGTCAACATGATATTGTGCATGTTACAGGCCTGGTCAACAATCTATCCGGTCTGTATAGGGATAAGAAAAAGAAATAAAAATAAATGAACTGTTACCTGTAAGACAGATAAAAAATACTGTCATCAGAAGTGCCGTTTGTAATTATAATAGGCAACCGTCATCTTCGCCAGTAAACAGTATACCAAGAATATGTGGTTTTATTCAGCGACCATACAAATGTGTAGGATTATCAGCATAAAAACCATAGGATAAGTTTCAGGTGTTACTTTACTCAGTAAGTTAAATCTTAGAAGACTGGATAACGTTGGACAAAATGTCTAACTTGCAAACTTTGGGTTTTTAAGGAACACTACATAAATAGTGGAGTAAAAAGAAAAATATTGTGGAAAATTCAGAATATATATCCTCTGAAATGTATGACAAAAAATTCATAGATGTGATTAACTTGAAATTTGAGTTATTGGCAGGCCTGAAAGACCCGCATATGGATCCTGGATCCGTACGGGTTTCAGGTAAAAAACCTACAAAATGTCAAAAAACCTATAAGATGTCAACTTGCAAACTAGGTTGTTTTTAGGGCGCAAACAGTCATTCCACGTTTGCTCACTAGGATCGTTGTGAACGTCCATATATGAAGGACTAACTTAACTAAACTACACGCATTATGGGTTGCATAGTTTTGTGGGGCCAAATGGTCCTTGTCTGTAGTTTTTGATCTCTGAGGAGAAACTTTGTTGAATAGCAAGATCGCATCTGGATGTTTATGTGTTTTGGTCTGCATGTGTATAAGTGATATTTGCTGTGTGGGAAAGTCATTACTGAATATGCTGCCAATGAAGTATATCTATTGGCTGTGCCCGATGGGTTACTTTTATGTTGTGCTTTCTGAAGAGAGTTTATGTTCAAAGTTATAAATCACCAAAAACTGAGGAGAATTACGGGAAATCATCACCGCGCCCGCGTTGTGTGTAATTACTGTTAGCTTGTAATTCGACAGTGTACAGTGAATATAATTACTTGTTATCTCTCTCATTTTTGAAATTATTACATATTTGTATATGTAATTTCCAGAATGGATAAGAAAAAGTGGATGCGCAAGTAACTTCTAGCTTTGAATCTCAACTAAGTGTATTTGAGACAAGAACCCAATGTAATTATCATCAACACATACAACTTACAGCTTAGACCTCCAGTAATGCGTTCTCAGAAGCAGATTTTACATCACATCAGAGCCAAAGATTGATAACAAGCCTCATGACGTTTAGGCAACACGTACAACTAAGTGCTAAGTCAACGACTTGGCGAAAAACCTACATAATGTCGAAACAAAACCAGCATAATGTCAAAAAAATCGGTATAATGTCACCCGTGCCGCTCATACAGTCGAAATTCCTTTTACGATATATATACCTGTATGGTTCTCGATAATTTTTGAGTGTTGTAAAAAATGACAAGTGTCTCAAAAATCGCCTTGTAGATGGCTTAGTCTACTTGTTGTGAAGGCAGAAACTTAAAACCTATCTAAACATCGAGGTATGGGCACCATTATAGAGAGCTTGTAGACCCAATTTTTAAACTGTTAGTAAAAGTCGGAAAACCTCTTATGTAAACTGTTTAACAATCTTGACAGCTTAGCCACAAACAACGATTGTACCTGTCAGTTCCCGATGCATAGGGTAGGTTGGAGTATAAAGCAATGCGGAAAACACAGCAAAGTTATGCCCGTTGGGATATCAGAAGGGGATAGCAAGATCACAGACCGCTCGTCAGTGTGAGCGAGACCTGAGATCATCAGTTAAAAGTCAGACAGTAGGTACCAAGTATGGACAAGGTATGTATTATTGTGCACATAAAGAAGTGACTATATTTTTTGAAAGAAGTCAGTAATTTTTTATCAGCATTTATATTTCTTTGTAACATCGGAACACTGATCTATCCTTTAATGATGAAATCTCATAACCATTACTTCTGCTTCAGTCGTCAAAAGCAGGTCTCGTAATGTTCATGTCTGCTAATTAAACCTGTAACAACCAATCATAAACCTCCGCAATAACTTTGAGCCATATTTTAAGCCTCTATTTCATGCTTCGGTACCCATTCCAATTTTTTGCCCCCGAAACCAAACAAACTGTGCTCTGAAATATCATTGCAGTGGAATTCGTGCGGCATTGTCAGCTGTTTTTGCATACAAATCACAGTTTAACTGACACTAGACAGGGTTGGGCGAGAATTGAAACGCATAGAAAAAAATAATTTTCTCTTTGAGGTGCAGTCCAGCAATCGCCTGATGTTTTACTCATAAATCATAAATATATTCAGATTGATTTATTAGTTTCCATGTAACATTTTCATCATTATTATCCTCAATAATCATCATCATCAGCGTTATAGCGGGTATTATCAGAGTACAATTTTCAAGAGATGATTTCTTGAGTGATGCTAAGAAGAAAAGGTCAAACTTAGGCCCGGCTATTTCAAGACCCAGTGTGCTATTTTTTTTAATAGATCTTGTTCTCTATGTCACTCAGTGAAGAGGTATTGTAATTGCGATTTTTGGATGTTATATAAAATGTTCATTATGAAAAACCATGTCACCCATTTTCGTCAGTCTGTCAGTCTGTCCGGTAATCCTTGGCCCCTATACAACTTGGATAGTACGGCTCAGATTTGGCTGTGAATTTTTTGCACAAAGTTACTACTATGCCAAGGGCCAAAATCTTTTGTGATTTTTGAAAACCGATCCACTAGCGGCGGAGAAAAGGTCAAACATGAAATAAAAATAAAACCACTGGAACGTCGTTTTTTGGCGTTTCACAGGAACCTGATCATTTTTAAAATAATTTTTAGGGGTACCAAATTAGGGGGTGGGGGCTATAGGGGAATGGGGGAAAAATATCTCAATTGTTTAATGTTGGTAGCAGTAGATTTATATACTCCCAACTCCAGTAATTCTCTGTACATCTTAGCCATATTTCTCACATTATAGGTTTCCGGATACATTTTTCTTTAAATGATAGAGTAAAGTTTTCGATACGCATCTCCTTCTGCTGTCTAGGCTCAGCGCCCGGCGTAATGGTCTGCTTGATTGTTCTGCCGCTTCCGACTTAATAGGAAGGAGCAACGTTGCCAGATGGACGGTAACTACCGGTATGACAGAGAAAGTATGTCGATGGACTAATTATATGGGCCTGTTTCACTAACATAATCCATTTAATTTCTTTATTACACACGTTGGTAACTAATCTTTTCTCTCAGAGGGTTTAATATGTGCTGAACTCAATCCTTTATGACGGCGTTACGTAGCAAGTGCAGAGTCAACCTACTTGACGCCAAATTCAATATACACGAATTCAAGAGACATAAATCTAACAATCCAGATGGCCTTAGCTAGCCTTTAGTGAAGTATTTTTCTTAAATGGTTTTAGTTAAGTCTTCGATTTTTCTAATGATTATTGCTATCTTTCGGAACAATTATTGTTCAAGATAGTTTGATACCTCATATCACAACAACAAAGCATTATCGACCCCATTCTATATGATTATTTCTTGTTAGAGGCACCTCTGAAATTTGTTTAGGGACACCCTGTAATGAATTCACGTCATGTCAACAGATGATACACGTCACAGAGACTGAATCAGAAGATTATTTTACCTATGTATGTGCACTTGGGGTAGATTTCTCCAAGGTTGTTAAATCAACAACCCAATAGAGTACCAGAAAAGAACAGTCCGTTAAATATATGAGCATTAAGATCCATTCGACAAATTTTAGCAACCAAAAGCGGTGAAACATTGAACACAAAATACTGTTAAAATATGAGTAGACCCCTGTCACTGAAAGATGTCCAGCTTATTGAATATAGAAATTACATATAATTCAGTAATAATTAAAAAAAATGTTTGATTTTTGAATAAAATTAATTTTTTTACCATTGTTGTTTCGCCATGAATTTAATATTTTCTGCAATTATTATGCGATTTTACGGATTTAACATCATCTATCGTGTGTTTCTTCCTATAACCCTCTTGTAGATAGTCATTAAACACCTAGTTGATGACAAAGAGTTTCTACCAAAAATTTCATAGATATTGCCCATTTCCAAACATTCATTTATTCACTTGCCGTTCATCAATACCATTAATGGCACATTGGATTGATATTCGTACACAACTATTCAGGATTTTTGATATCCATACACCCATAAGGCTGAATATTTTTCGTTGTTCAGACAATGAGCAAACATCCTCACTATGCAGGTTGTCCCAGATTCGCTTCTCTATACAGGGATCTCGGCCCCTATTATACCTACAGCAAAGGTTAAGTGAGAAAAGTTTTGGAGAAGTGTATTCGATAGCCGGCTTCTGATCTCCGATCGGTTAGTTGGTTTTGGAAATATCGGCGAAAAACCGAAAATGTCGAATTTTTTTTTCCAGTAAGTCAGACAGCTCTCAAAATGTGACATTATTCGGAGATTTTTTTGATAAAAATAAGATAGCTAGTATGACATGTCTCAATCGTCTTTTGTTTTCCAGCAACCCGTCTCAACTTTGGCCGCGATATTGGATTTTTGATTTTTGAAAAGAGTGTAAAATTTCCAGTCTAGTGATGTCTCACAAGTGCATGAAAGATTGGAGTATCATCGAAATAACATCACACGTAATGTTATGTATTGGGTTTGGCGAGCTACGAGGGTACTACGTTATATATTCTAAATATTTACATCGACGAGGATGGAACATAATTAGTAAAATACATGAAAGTTGTCACGTTTTCTGTGTACAAAGCATCATCTTGGAAAAAAAGAGTGCTCATATTTATAGTACAATCGCTTTTTCATGATTGTATTCAACATTTCAATAGAAGCCACTCATATTTAGAGAGTTTTGACAGCTTCCGTCAGATTGCATTTCGATAAAGCCTTTTCCTACTGATTCAAGTGACCGTTAAATATTCATGTTGGTGAAATCCACTCGTACAGTATTTGTATCTCATTGGGTTATCAAAAAGGCTGTCGAATATTTGAGAGGTTATCCGCAATCTACACAAAAAATAGTTCCAACAGGTCTAAAAGGGACGTCCTGCCTGATATTCCATTTAGGTACAAACACCGCTAAATTCCATTATATCGTTTGTAACGCTATTTTTTTAATTATTTACCTCTTCCAGTGATACCTTTGATCTCATTTATGTTCAATTCGATTCACTGAGAAACAATGGTGAAAGGAAATAAAGAGCATATAAACATAAAAAAGTTACACCTATCGTTTGCAAAGCTTGTTATAAAAGCAAAAAGTGGTTCCCTAGCCTACTGTTCGTAGCTCTATAGCTTTACATACTTTATAGGCTTTCAGAAAAACCTAAACAGCAATATTTTTGTAACTCATGATCATGTGATGAAATTACTGAATATCAAACAATGCATTGATTAAATCGTATTATTGACGGTTCTAATAAATTTGTAACGTAATTTTGTTTAATATGATCCTCTAAGATCCTATTCTGGATGATTGCTGGTCCATGAAAAATACCGTCGCTTATTACTGACGAAGTATCTGTCTGCCAGCAAGTATGATTTCTCAGTCGGTTCGTCTTGTTGTTAGTCTGCTTGCCAATCTTAAAAATATTCCATCGATATACCAATATACCGTGCGAATCACTTACGATTGAGATTTCAATGTGCCCGAGAGAGAGAGAGAAAAGCGAGAGAAGCGTGTAACATGCATGTTAGAAAGAATGCGCCCACAAGTGATCATCACGTTCGAATAACGAGGAAGGTTATGGGTACACTTTCAAACATACATGTTGCATGCTTCTCTCGCTTCTTTCTCGTACGCAGTGATCTCAATCGTAAATGATTTGCGAGATATTTACTGTTATCCCCAATAATCAACTTTACTGTTTCTTATAGACACCATATTGGATTTTTGCACATGTAAAAAGAGATTATAATTCCGATTTAGAAAATGTATATGTCGTACATAAATGTTGTAAGTCTATAATTATTTCAAGTAGGTTGTTTTACAAGTGGGCCTTGAATTTGTCAGATGGTCATTTGTTTCATAGCATCAACTAAGCACTCCTCCTGTTTTTATGAACTGCCCAACTAGCAAAGTAGTGCTATAAGCTTTTGGTAAAAGTACCGTTCAGCCATAAAAGCTCTCTATTGTTGTTGCATGAACACCAAAATGCTGGCTGAATGTTGTGTGGAATGCAAATTTGCTTTCTGCAACATATTTGCTCTAAAATGAGGTGTTTGAAATATTCTTATAGCATAGTTATACAACACCTTATAGGGCAAATTTTTAACTGTTGCATAAACGTTTATACAACTATTTTATACGGCATTTTTGCAAGTTAGTCAAAATGGTTGTGTTGTGGCATCCAGGGTAACGTTTATAAAACAAACCCGAGCCTTGTTGTTTTGCTGTGCATATTACTACTTCAGCCAACAAGTTGCTCCCAACGGAAGCACTTATACAGCTGTTGTTTAGTAAGTGTTAAAGGCTGTACATATGCTAAATATGTTGGTATACAACTTCACCATAATCTAACTTTCTGCTGTCATATTTTTGTTAAAATGCCATTACCAATGTTTTAAGACAAACAACGCATGCATATTGGTTCATAAGGTTTTATCAACTGTTCAAACAGAAGATATAGATCTGGTACAAATTCTGAGTAAATCATTCGACTCTGTCAGTATTTCATTTCAGACATTTGTCGAATTGTTGTATAACACCTGCAGGTTATCTCTGCCTGCAGGCAACACTAAAATATTCTAATAAACCAAAGACAACATGGATGATGCCATGATTATACACAACCACCCGCCATATTGGGCAAACATTCATTCCTCTATTTAATGTTAAATAATTATGTTTCAGTTCGAAATTACAGATATAAAGTGATAAACATTAGTGTAATTGTGTCTAAATATAGGATTTGTGGAAGATTTAACGCAGACAAGTTCAGTTTTACATCTTAAAGATCTAGACATACTTTTGATCATTATTAAAATATGAATCAAATACGAAGCCCGTAGGAATTGCGTAACTACTTTGCACGATAATCACAATAAAATTTGCTGCGCAAGTAATTCAATAGCCCTATATCACAGTGTAGAAGTTTATCATATACCTGTGTATGAAATTCACAATGACCGATATGTAAGTACCTAAACAAGATGACTGTAATGTGTTAGTTATATATTCTTCACTTCGTCTATACAATACATAAGAAATAGCTTGGTTGCAGTAAAGTAGAATCACGTAACAGAATAGTTGTATAGTTGACAAACACTGTATCTTGCACTGACGCACATGTCCTATAGCGGCTGCAAGAGGCTTACACTTTTGTTGTATAACTGTTACCTGCAACTCTTATACAACCTCTTAAATGACTGAAGTGTCCTACTAGGTGTGCCCATTCCGCTTGCATAGCTATTCTAAGAGGGTTTTGCCAATGTTCTTATAGTATACGATGCTGTGTAAGGAATACTGTATAATCATTCTTGCAACTCTAATAGGAGTGATAATTGTTAGTTGGGTGGCTATAGGTAAACAGTTCCTACAGGTAAGCAGTTTCTACCTGTATTACGAATTTTAATGATGTGATATGAAACTCTAAATGCATAAAAAAGTAATCTTCCTGTAGTAGGTATTAACTCATCAAATGAAGAGTAATATAATGCAAACTTTATGTTATTATTTTAGGGTAGTGAGGAAAAAATAGAAAACGGTATAACTTCAAGAAACCAATGGAGAAAGCGTTTCAGAATAAATAGAAGCTTTGACTGCGTTGAAAGTTGCTAAACACATTTCATATCCGCCATATCTACGCCGATGGACATATCTTGCATTAGAAATTCGTCGCTTGAATGCAGAAGTATTCTAAGTCACAAAATGCATATTGTACAGGAGAGCTATTTTTCGTGTTTGTGTCTTGCCTAACATTTCTGAGAAATTTTGGATATAGAATGCTTTACCGGAAAAAAAATATGACTAGTCCGTGAAAGTAGACTTATATTTGTTGCTGACATTCGACTTACAGTCGTTCTGTAAGTGATCATTTGCTCTTATCATAGTTCTGCAGCGAAATGACGCGCCTCAAGCTATTACGCCAAAATATCGTTCAAGACCAATGGTGGGGGAACGCTTGCGCAGGGACCTACAATACCTCTGCATGCAATGTAGGTGACTATGACCTACAATGTCGTGTTGAAATCGAAAAATGAAGAATTTGGACATACTGCATTCAGGCGACGAATTAATCTCCGACTGAAGTGACGTGTAGGGAGGTTCCGTTGCACATCGTGCTAAAATAATGTTACCAGTCGAATGACGGGCTAATTTTCTGAGAATCTTTTAAACAGGATTTAAAAGTTATGTCTGGATGGTGATAAGCTGCCTGTTTGAAGGAAAATTATGAAAATTAGTTTTTTGTAATAACCATAATTTGGCAATGTTATAGCGTATTATAACACGTTTGGAACCTGAACTGAAAACCCTATTTGCCGTGCCTGTGCAAAAAACTTAGGAGGAAGGATCTGGAGCCTTAGAAACGTCAAAAAACGAAGTTTGAGCGACTCTAATTTGTTTTGTTTTTGGCATCCGTATCCGCCACCACTGGACCGATTTTCAAAAACTACAAAGCTTTCTCATCTTTGGCATAGTAGTAATCTTGTGTAAAAATTCATCTAAGTCTTAATAGTTCTTCCCGAGTTATAGACGGGCCAAGGATTAGCGGACAGACCAAGAGACAGCCAGACAGAACAACAGAAATGAGTGACATGGTTTTTTGTGATACGCATGTCATAACATCCCAAAATATAATCTCATTTTCCAAATTTTTCGCGATTGCAATCCTTTCTTGGCAGTGTTGCGTGCGAAGTAAGACAGTACAATAAAAAACAGCGACACCTGTCGCAATTCTGTTTGTATATAAAACATAAGCAATGTATATCAGGAATGCATAGCAACGGTTCTTAATCTGAAAAATGGAGTTTTCCTTTAGTTTATTCAACGACAGGTTATCTGGAATCCAAACAGATCTACCTGTATGTAGCCTCACGTATTATACGTCTATGCTCCTAACCACCACACAGCGAATTCACGAGTGGATGTTTTTCAATAATATAAAAGAAAAACGTCCGAACAAGGCGAACAAATGAGTGTGCAACATCTGTGGTTAAGGGCTTGGGGTATAGATTAGCACGAAAACAAGCTAAAGGGGGAGAGAAAAAACACACGCCAGGCAGGTCTTTGTCGGAAAATTAAAAATATGGCTGGAAAGCTTGGGAGATAACGTGCCATAATTGTGTTAGAGAATGTATAATGACGAAACCTTGAGTTCACATTTAATGATGTATAATGGTATCATACTCTTTGGAACAATTAGACAGGACAAGCGCATCTATCAGTTTATCGGTACCTTGATCCATCTGACAACCTTTTCCAAAGTGCTGCACAGAGTTAAGCTAGAATCAACTGACATTGTCACTAAGTAATGAGCTGTCTCGACTATGAAGTTTGATATTGGAATTTTTAATGCAATAAAAGCTGTAAATCTGATTGCCTATCATCTTCAATCATCAGTTAACAATGTCAAGACACCACTTTCTATACTCCTATAAGAGTTGGTGCTATTTGCTGGAAGTGGAAGAGAATCTAGCAATGCCACGCGCAGTTAAAGAACAATAAGGGGTAGTAGGGACTGATGAACCTCATAGTGTGATGAGAGAGGGAGACTCGCCTGCCGACCCTCTCAATGCATGAGGGCGGACGTAATATTTAGCTCCACGTTTCGGCCACCGAGGAGTGCCCCTCCAACCTATTCGCCAGATGCAGCGTAATTCCGTGAACCATTACACTTTTGGCGCTACAACGTGTGGCTCCCGAACCCCGAACCACTACATTTTTGTGGCCCATCGTGAGATTTAGGGCTTCGCAAGATTAAGACTTGCCTAGTCTTGGCCTTAGTCTTACAACATAACAGAAGTCGTTTAGTCTTGGTCTTGCTGTTGCAAATTTTGAGAAAATAGATCCACATTACTTTTAACATAAAAAAGTCAAAGTCTTTTGTGCGAGTTGTTTTTCGATATGACTACAGAACATTGCAATAATTACGTAAAACTTGAGGAAATATGTTTAAATAAGAGACAACACAAAGTGCCATCTATCAGCAAAATCGACCACTGCGAAAGTGAAAATAGCAAGCTATCTGTTGGAGCTGTATACCAGTTCGCATTTGCAGCGGGGTCGCTACTGTGGCCGCTAGATGCCATCGATTCTGGCTCGATGGCAGATGCGGTCTACTCATCATTGAACAAACTAGTAATATAGATTTTTATAACCTATACTTTTTCAACTATTTAGTTAATACCTCAAGGAAGTGCCATAATGTTCGCTTGATCTTTTGAATCTTAACATTTTCAACAAATTCGATTTAGATTTAGATATAATTCTCAGATGGCAATATTTTGGCAAGTACTTATTGCAAAATCGCTACAGTCTTGCAACACAATCTTGGTCTTGGTCTTGCAAGAAAAATACTGTTTTGAGCTTCTATGATAACCAGACCTGAAAGACTTTAACCAAAAGCAAATGTGCTACTGATCGTTCCGATAGTTGAGGCATATGCTAGATTAGATTTATAGTGAAAGTGCTACCAAAACACATTGCATTTTATACGCACGCTCACCATAATTGGAACAAATAAAAATTCAAGTAATGGCTTCTTGAATATAAAATGTTTTCTCGAAACGCAAGTCGTCTTGATGTAACAGTTTGTAGAATATTGGCATTGGCTTCTATCTCTAAGTGTACATAAACGTCGTTGAAAGACTCAGAATCTGAAAAGAAGTTTTCAGACGTCCGCATGAATAACAGAGAAAAATCGTAATATTCCTAAAACCACTTTCAATCAACGCAAGTATCACTTATTTATTCTTAGTCGATATTAGGAACCTACCTCATATTTAGCCTCATCACAGGTACAACACTGCCTCAGAATCTTCGGTTGTGTGTCTTCTGAATCAGGTGACTCCTCACAAAGACTTTTGGTCAACTCTCCATCTTCACTAAACCAAATGTCTACTGATTCAACAACTGTGGCTTTGAATTTGATGCAGCCATTGCCTTTCTGGGGAGCAATCCATAGGACCTGAAAGTGAGAGAAAATATTAAAGTTTAATCTTGGTCTACACAATTTGTCATTGGGTCGAAATCTATGACTGGAGCGCTTTCCCTTATGCAGGATAGCGCTTCGGGTGCATAAGGGTAATTTTAGTGAATATTTTTGAGGATGCAATCTTTGAATTATATGATATTATTTTCATCGGTATGTGCAGGTTAGTTCCAAAACACGGAACGGGATTGTTTCTACATCGAAAATGAGCTATTATATTTTTTTGATGTTATATACAGGGTGGCCAAACACGTGACGTCATAAAAAAAAATTAGATTCCCCACATCGAGAGGAACCCAAATCACCCCCATATATATGGTCCGATTTTGTTTAGTTTAGGAGTTATGATTTTTTTTCGGATTTTTCGAGAATTTTTGAGTTCTGTGTTTATTTTTACCATAACTTCGTTAATAATTGTGATAAATGCCTGCTTTTTTCACGATTATGTAGCTAAGACCTAAGGCTTAACTATCATATAATCATTCAAGTCATGTAACTAATACTACTTTTTAATTTTTTTCAAAATCTTCGAACATAACAAAAAAGTAAAAAAGTGCAACAACTTTGAACGTTTATAAAAAATTGAAAAAACATGTTCTTACTATTCGTAAGTATCTTAAAAACCTCCTTACGGTATCATCTATTTACCGTAAAAATTTCATCAACCTAGCTTTACTACATGCTACCGTAATTGTGGCTCAAATAGAACCGAACCCAAAATTGGATAACCCTCTGCTCAATAGAAATTGTTAGTTTCGGAAAAAAAATTTGCAAAAACCACAAAAACACGTTTGATTTTTACTGAACAGCAGATTATTATTCATTTATGTTATTTACAAGAGGTTTTCAAAATGTCTGCCTCTAACAGAAATGCACAGTGTACACCTACGTATGAAATTTTGTTTTAAATCTCTAAATGCTTGTGTGTTGGGGAGCGTGGAGGCCATCGTATCGGTCCGTTTCGTCCGATCCATCTGTCTGGGAACCTTTCGTTTAAGTAGTTTCGCACGATCGTTGCGTTGTGGCATGGTGCACCATCATTCTGGATCACCATGTTCCGTCTGGCTTCCAGGCTTGAATCTTCCAGCAATAATGGTAGGCTATTTTCAAGGAAGCTTTTGTATATATAACTACAATTAAATTGTTTATAGCGAATTGACAGCTTAGTGAACTCTTTTGACGGTAATCTAGAGCTTTCGACAAACTATGTTGTCATCTTCAGGAGCTAAAACACAATTATAAAAAAAGCAACCAATTCAGCCCAGATTTAAATTCTTAAATTACTTACTTGTCGGTGAGGTTGCAGCTAAATTGTGTTCTCGCAAAGCGAAAGCGTGGATGAGAACACTTGCTACAACTAAAAAAACCAAAAGCCCGGACACATTGGGTTTGTTGTTAACGACCGAACACGTAGTGTTACAACCATATATCAATAAACCCGAACAAATTAAAAACTCAAAAACATACTCAAGTTATTAAATAACTGACACTACATTTTGGGGAAACAGTAAATTCTTTTTTAACACTGCATATTTGTTGCACGTGGTGCCAGTGAACGAACCCGGAAATGTGACGTGGTAGACAGATGACAGATGTACGTCATGAAAGAATGTTGAAGTGTAAGAATTATTGCCAAATTTTCAGATATAGTGGCGTTCGAAAAAACTTTTAATATTTCCCAAAATGCTGAATTAGTTTCGTTTTGGAAAAGTGTATTTCCTATGAACATATGATGGCAATGACACACCAGAAAAGATGGGTTGTGAGAAAATTTTTATTTTTTTACTTTACGGAATATATAATGGAAATTTGTGCTCTATTTTTGGGAAGATGTTGGAGTTATACAACCTGATCAGTTTAGGAGTTAGTTATATTATCGTTATTATTAGTTAAAAAATTACTGGGGGTCGGGCTGGAAATGGCGAGAATGTCATTGTCATTATTATTATTAGGAATTAGCAAAATATTAGAAGAAGAGCTGAACAGGATTCTGTTAATCAAATACTTCGCATAACCATTCTTCCCAATTATGTGTACTCAAGTTTTGAATTTCTTTCGCATTACCAAACACGGTTGAAGATAACATAAAAAGTCACGTTCCTTCCATAATGATATTTATTAATTTTGATGATAAAATTTTGAACTTCATTTTGTACTAAAACGCACCGTCATCTTAACACTTCCCTACAAGGTACGCAACACATATCACAAATCCCTTTCTTCTCTTGATCGATAATGTATCAATAATGTCAATCTCACACGTCCGTAAGTATTCTCAGTCGGTAAAGATGAAGAGGTTTCCGGAAAAGATGATTGTTCGAATGCATTTTCAATAGTTAATAAATCTTCTAATCCTTCCGTTAGTAGTTTTTTGAGAAAAAAACATACCTACATTTTAACCAATATGTAATAAACAAAAATTCTTCCTAATTTAACCTCAACAATTCATTTTTTTGTTCATTGACTATGTGTTCTCATCTACGTCGTCTAAGAATAACAGCAACAATCTCGCCAACTTAGTAAGTAATGATACCCCTCATTAATTGTTTGTTGTTGCTGCTCTCCAAAACGTTGTTTTTAGCTTCTGATGATGATGGCATAGACCGTCGAAAGCTGGACTTTAAGTTAAACAAGTCTACTTTGCAAAACTTTGTCTTCGCCCCAAAGAAATTCAAGGATATATATATATATATATATATACGAGCAGTAGTCATTGCGAGATTACCGTCAAAAGAGTTTAATAAGCTTAAAGTTTGCCATTTCCCAATTAACTATACAGGGTTATCCAAATTAAGTGTCCACCATTAGTAACTTTGTTATTAGTGAAAATACAAAGTTGTTTGAATTAGCAAACTAGTAACATTTTTAACGCTGGTAAAAATGAGAAATAAAAAAAAACAATTGAGAGTCGTTATTTTGATTTTTTTCAGTAAAATAACATTTTTTTAAATAGAAACCCCTGTATATTATATTTTTTTCTGTTAAAGCATCAAATTTTAAACAAAAAAGCTTACAATAACTTTTCTCCTAGGTTACAAATTGTTGAAGTTATGGCCTCCAATCTGAAACAATTAAATTGTATCGACAAACTTTATTTTCAACATCAACTTATAATCTTACAAAATACAATAACAATTTTTTTTAAAGAAGATGCTCGAAAACACCACCTTGTTCTTCAATACATTTTTGGGCACGTTTTTCAACTGCTCGAACTGTCTTAAGTATGGTCCTACCATCTATCTGGGTTATCTTTTCCCTAACTGCAGTCTTTAACGCGTCAAGGTTATCGTACCTTCGCTTGTAAATTTGGTTCTTTAAGTAACCCCACAAGAAGTAATCAAGTGGGTTTAGATCTGGTGATCTGGGAGGCCACTGTATTGGGCCATTTGTTCCTATCCACTGATCGTTAAAAGTAGTACTTAGAAAATGATAAGTACCTCTGGAGTTGTGGGCAGGTGCGCCATCTTGCTGAAAATGCAGATGATGTCTACTTATAAGATCCAATTCGTCTAAGAAATTAGTCAGAATTTCTGACATAAATTCCACATATCTTTCACCAGTTAGGGTTCCCTCATAAAAGAACGGCCCAACAATTTTTGAACCAATTATACCGCACCAAACGTTGAAACTGAAACGGACTTGTGGGCCTCTTGGATGTACTAACAAAAGATTTTCTCTTGACCAATAATGGTGATTTTATCATTGTTTTCCAAAGCCTTCTAGTTGCGAGTATGTCCAGTTTAACTATTTGTCGCTTATCTTAATGCTGTCAAATCGCGAACGCCATGTTGTTTTCATAGCCGTCTTAATATTATAATACTGCAAATAATTAAAAATATTTATCGTTATTTTGACTTTATTTTTGACTTTAGCGGAAAAGTCATTATAAACTTTTTTGTTTAAAATTTGATGCTTTAACAGAAAAAAATATAATATACAGGGGTTTCCATTTAAAAAAATGTTATTTTACTGAAATAAATCAAAATAACGACTCTCAATTGTTTTTTTTTATTTCTCATTTTCACCAGCGTTAAAAATGCTACTAGTTTGCTAATTCAAACAACTTTGTATTTTCACTAATAACAAAGTTACTAATGGTGGACACTTAATTTGGATAACCCTGTATATATATATATATAAGTACGTGTATGCGGCGGCCGCCATATTGGATTTAGCATAACGTCACGCTGCTTATTGCGTATCCCTCGACACGCCATTTCGTTTGAAAGCCATATCATAGGGGTGACTATGGAAGTTATGAATCGGCACTTTTCGGCGGTCGCCATATTTGGCTTAGCAAGAATTCACGCTGCCAAACGCGTTTATCTCAAGAGGCCCTTTTATTTGATACCCTTATCATAGGGGTGACTATGGAAGTTGTGAATCGCCATTTTGGATTTAGCTGACGTCACATCGCTTATCATGTTTCTCTTCTGAAGCTCCTTCATTGGATATCCATATCATAGGCGTTACTATTGTATTGATAAATTACTATTTTGTAGCATCCGCAATATTGAATTCAAAATAGCGACAGATAATTTATTATATATCACACCAGAAACAAAGATGTATACAAAATTTCAGCCCATTTGGTTAGCGTTAACTGTTTCAAAATACTCTTGCAAGATTTAGTCCGTACTAATAGGTCAAGTTAAATAAAAGCTTGTCAAAGTCCACAGATGCTAACAGAACTATTATGCACGAACTGAAATATGAAATAGTTTCTACCTACGAAAAATAGTTGAGCTCTGGTTATAGTTTACAGGTCTCGTACGATGTCAGTTAATTTTTATATGGACAAAAAACTTGAGCTTTACAACGTTTGCCTTTTATCGGAAGATATTTGTCTATATACAGTGTCCCAGTTTCTCTTCTGTATACAGCGATCTAGGCTCCTGTTATAGCTACAGCAAAGGTTAAATGAGGACAGTTTTTAGAGGAAACTTAGTGCATTCGATAGCAGGTTAGGTGAAAAACCAAAAATGTCGAAGCGGTTAATCTCACAGCTGTCAAAATGTGACATTATTGGACATTTTTTAAAGGCAAATTATTTTGAAAATCTGTAAATTAATACCCACTTACATAATTCGATTTTAGGTTACATTACAATTTTGTAAAATGTTTGTTTCAGTGTAAAATTTACGACGATTCTTCTGAGTTGTTTTTTTAACACACTCGTTGGGAATTTGTCCTAAAACATTTGAGTTGTTCAGAAGTCGATATTGACGTTGATATTCTAATGAAAATTCAAGGCGCTTATGTGTTTTTATGCCTTACTCATTAATTTTATTTTCTGACAAATAAATCTTGGCCTCCTTAGAAAAAACTAACAACTAACATTACGTGCGGTGATATTTCGATGATACACCAACCTTTTATGCACTTGTGAGACAGCACTAGACTGGAAATTTTATACCCTTTTCAAATATCAGAAAATCCAATATGGCGGCAATAAGAAAAATGTAATTTGAGGAGAGTTGCTAGAAAACAGAAGACGATTGAGACATGTCATACATGCTATCTTATTTTTCTTGAAAAAATGTCCGAATAATGTCACATGTTGAGAGCTGTCAATTTGACCATTTTAGATTTACTGGAAAAAAACAAATTCCGCCATTTTCGGTTTTTCGCTGATATTTTCAAAACCAATTAACCGATCGTTAATCTGAAGCCGGCTGTGGAAAGCACTAAGTTTCCTCTAAAACTTTCCCTATTTAACCTTTGCTGTAGGTATAACAGGAGCTGAGATCCCTATGTAGAGAAGCGAATCTAGTAGACGCTGTATAGTATAGGTATTTTTGAAGTTCCTACTTGTTTTACGTACAGGAAAAAGTTCTTTTATCTCCCTCAGTGCCTGTTCGAGTTACAGAAATTCAATCAAGTACCTCTATTAGATGTATAGTACCAGCTTTACTCGATATCGATGGTTGAAGAGGCTTGAGGGCTCTTCAATATAAAAACACACGATAAAAAGCTTTGTCAGTTGTTGCTTCCGTATAATTAGGTGGAAAATCCGTTACACTGTATGAGGCTTGTGTAAAGCGTAAATAAAAATAGGATAACGACTCTCATTGTGTTGTTTCACAGCCTGCATATGTACAACGAGGTGTTTTGGAATTTTGAATCACGATATCGGGTGGTTTGACGACGGATGAATTGCGGGACATGCTTACGGAATTTTAATATTTTGTCGCAGTATAATTTGCTGTGAAAAGCGGCGTACCATTGAAAATAATGCAATCAATATATTGTTTCGCCTATAGTGAAGTTTCTAGTCTCTGACTATCAACTCCTCGATCTTCATGGTTTTAACATGTATAGAGAATTAGTATTTAATCAGAAGAGAGGCTTTATGTAAATGTGTATGTTGTTTAACACATGTATGTATTTCACAACATTCATCTTCCTTACCAGTTATAGGTTTACCGTGGAACGTCTTTAAATTGTAGATTACTTAATCACATTTACGTAATATCGAATAGGACACGTTCGCAGTTGAGGACTTTCTCGCATAGCGTCGACATCACAAAAATCATTTCTGTCCGTCTGTCTGTAGATCTGCCTGTCCGCTGATCGTTGACTCCTTTATAACTTATACTAATACTGACACTACTACTATGCCAAGGGCGAAGACGCTTTGAAGTTTTTGAAATACGGTTGGCAGAGCTACGAACAAAATACAAAAAGGAAAAAATCGCTCAAACTTCGAGTTCTACGTTTGCGACTAAGCCTAGATAGCAAAAGGAGACGCGTATCGACAAGGTTCCTTATGATGTGAGTGGATACTAACATCAAAAAAATTGAGATATACCCTCCCCTAACCCCTGCAACCCCCCGCCCCCCATTTTTGAAGATCTTTAATTTATATGTGAATTTGTTGGAAGTTCGGGATCACATTCACTACTTTTCCTCCTTCATCTTTAGTATACATAATTTCGATTTACCATTGCTTATGGTATATTATGCTGTCATAACAAACCTGATGACTAGCATGAAGTCTTTTGTCACTCATAATGTTTAGATTTTGACGTGACGTTTAACTACAAAAAAAACTAAATAACCCGCTATGCTCGCGGTTGGTTTCTGGCATAATTAGGTGGTAAATTCGATATTCAGCATACAGCCTATTGTAAAGCCCGAATGAAAATAGGATAACAGTTTCATTATGTAGTCGCACATTGCACATACAAGACATGACAGGCAGTTTCAGTGCTTCCGAATAGTTACACCAGCGGCGCGCAGTTTGAACCTATTTTATATCATCGTACCTATATAATAACAACGTAGCTGATTTCAACACTGTGTTTTTCATATACAGACAGCCGAGAATTCAAAAGTACTGAGGTAGTGCGGTTGCTCTGCCCTCCACTCGAAAAACCTAGTTACTGGAGCTGCTAGGTTTTTGCTTTGTTTGCATTCTTCAAGGCATCACGTTGATATGCAGTGATTGGCATTTCAAATTGCAAATCCCGTCATTATTTCCGTTTATATAAAGGGTTGGCTTTTAGTAAGCGTAGTTACTAGGTGTATACATTTTCTTAAACATATACTTCCATTTTTTTGATATTTAAAACCATTGCTATCATGTATACGAGTACAATCGCAAAACCTAGTATGCTACTTACTTTTATACGCATATGAATTACAAGCAGAAAGTCTACTAATTTCCGGATATTCTGATACAAGTCGCTATTGTTCTGATTCCAGATTATTCATCGTACGTTTTAATTTTGTTATTGAATAGTTTCCATAACTAGACTTAGTGTGCTTTCTAAATACTCACAGAGTACCTTTTATAGAGAACCAAAACGGAGACCTCTTCGATAGGATGACGGTGAAGGTAAAACTTATGCTAAACATCATTTGTGTTAAAGAAAGTAGTGTAGTTCGAGGTGGCAGCACCCCAAACATGTGAGCAGTATCCCAGATTGGTTATTTTCTGGGTCTTGTACAAAGTGAGTAGTTATTTAGAGAAAAGTACTTTATATCGATTAGCAGATGTCACATGCCAAAATCACGTAACCTTTTTTTTTACTATTTATCACTTATCCGTAATTTGAATTTCTCTTCATTCCTAGGCCAAACCCTTTTTGAATGATTTTTTTTCGGCAAATTTAATAGTTTATTGATTGTATAATTTCACTCGTATTATATATATCTTTCTCAGCGATTCAGTATGGTGTTGACGATCAGCAAAAAACTGTAGTTTTTCTCCGTTAGTTTGTTTCCTATAAAACATATCTTCTTCAAGGCCACTCAAGATACCTTCTTCTAGAACGTTACGTGTTCTGCGTGATTCGCTTTTCTGTTTCCGTTGGGGTCGTGGTGGAGGGGTCATTTCGTCATTTTCCGGACTCTGGGATGTTAGGCTCCAAGCGCCAATTCATGGACTAGCACCCTTTTTTGTGTAACTTAAGTTTAGTCACTTTGGTTTGGGTGCTACGTCTTCCATTTTTTTTATGGGATTTTGACCCTCAGCGACAATGGAAACAGAAGAGAATCATCATCCTCTCTCCTCCAGTTGGTTGCATCTTGTTGCAGTTTTACAAATTGGTGGAAGCCATCGCCTTGAAAAAAAAACCTGATGTGAACAGGGTATTTTTTTACTACCATAATTTTTGGCGACGAGGGAAGCAGCCCCTGCCCAGTGACGTGCCCACTACTGGCCACTTTTTGACCAGAGTTGACGAAATCTCGGCCGCGCCTCACAAAGAAGACCTACAGATAAGTTTAATATTTAGGCGCAAAATATCTGTAAATACTTCGGGCGTATACCATGGTAGACGTTTTGCGGGGTTATCTCGAAAAATAATTTTGTCAGGTTGTATTTAAGATTTATAACATCCTTTCTTTTTTTTTTGTTACTCGCACTTGAGTAGTGTAGCACATGTGCGTTTTTTTTATTAATCAATATATTGTGACTCATTTAATATCTTGTTTTATTTGGCTCTCTCTGTGTGTACTGTTACTTAAATTTTGTCATTTCTGTTAGATTCTCCTTTTGTGTAGTGGTCAAGCAAAACAAGTTCCGACTAACATCTCGGGGAGTTGTGGCTTAATCCGTTCTAAGTCACTGGCGCTCTAAACCCCCCCTACTCTCCGCTTTGTTGAGCTAGGGCTTAAATTTGCACGCCACTAGACAACTGTTTTGCTTGGACCAACCGTTAGATAGTATTTATCATTGTGTTTTATTGATTAACCAAAAAAGGCGTGGCACAGATATGCCAACCTCTTTACAACAGTTGGCGCGATAAACGCGGCATTACCATATTAAATCAAGTCCTCGATGATTTCCTGAACTCCGAGGAAACGAAATAAAATGCTTCTTGCTAGAAGGGGGCCACCCGTAGAAATCATGTGCGTTTGGGTACCCCTTGTTTGTTAGGATGCAGTTTTATATCTTGGAAGAATTACACTGAACCAGATCGTTGTGTCCTCAGACTTACCCTGTGGTCGCCTTGTAGTTCGCTTACATTACAAGATCAACACATGGAGTAATAAGAATCCTTCATAAAAATGGCATAATGTATTTTAGGATACAAAAGGTCAAGATTGAATTTCCAGTATTTTGTATAAATATAAAATAGCTAGAGGCTTACGAAATTATACGTATTGCATTATGGATTACAAATTGATCTTCTAAATTAACCAATCGATGCATCGTGTTTCTAAGAATTCATTGGTGATCAAAGTTTTAGTCTAGTTGAGGTCTCCTGATTATGAGCACTGGCGTATCCAGAAAAAAGTTCTGGAGGGCGCAAGTTTGCTGATGAAAGGCAACCAGTAAACAAAAAATTGTAGTAGTTATTAATAAATATGTGGTGATTCATATAAATGAATGCTTCTATTTAGCATAGATATTACTTTTCATTCGAGAAATCTTGCCGCACGTCTTTCAGTTACTAAAGAGATGTCAATCAAACCGCGCATACGTGTCAACAGCGTAGAGCTACACTAACAATTCTACAACAATACATATATATATATATATAACTTGAGACGTGGTCATTGTCGTCTAGACCAGTTAGGTGAAAAATTAAAGCTTCCGCCTTTTGTTGGGTACTTCGACAAAATTTAAGCAAAGAGGACTCTTTATACTTTTTTTAATTCTCTCTAGCTTTCAATGGACTTTGCCATCATCATCAGGAGCTGCAATTACAATGATAACAGTAGCAACAAAGGTGTAAAATGAATTTAAATTGACTCAACTTACAGTAGTATGTGAGGATGTTGCTAATTGTTGTTTACGTATAGGATGAGGGAAACGTCCAGTAACATGGTGAGAGCTGGATAGATTGTACAATGGTCAAAATTATATAAAATATGACAAGAACAAGTTAAAAACAGATTAAAAATTATTTAAAAAACATTAGAGCATTACATCGTGAAGCCACTTGATGATTGCACAAATTAGTGGTCATGGAATAATGAGTGACATGAAACCCTTTGACAGAAGGCCGAAGGATGTCAATGTCAGTGTTGAAAGATGGAACGAATTGTGGGCGTGTGCCAAACGTTGCCAAATCACTTCAGATGATGAGATTTTCAGAATTTTATGTAAGAATTTGTTAAACCGACCAGAGGCAGTTGAATAAACTATATTTTTATTAATGGGAATTTAAATTAACAATTATTAATAAATCGTGATATATATATATATATATATATATATCTATATCTACGGAGCGGGTAAAGATACTGAGAAATCATTAGACACTCAGTGAACACATCATAAGCAATAAGCACACAGAGTTTCCCGGCCCAAACTGAACCGGAGTACCTGGACCCCAATAGTAAATATTTTCTACGCACACGTCTTATATTATATGAAAAATTGAATGGTATTTTATAAAATGCAATTGTTCTCTCCGAAAAGGCCAGTGCCCAAGAAAATATTTCGTATTCCAGTTTCTAGGTCCAGGGTTAAGTTTAGGCCGGGAAACTGTGTGATAATTGCTTATGGTATAGATATATATTTTTTTAGTTTCGTAAATATAACTTCACCACCCTCTATATCGGTAGGGGAGCATCTTTGGACCCATATTCATATATAGGAAATTTTTTTGTTATTTTCTACACTAGACATGTTATTATGTCTTTCTGAAACATCCTCTACAGATTCATTAAGAAAAATACAATCGTTGCTTCATATAAGGAAAACTTTACAGGTCGTCCTCTTGATTATGAGGACACGTTATCACTCAGACAAGAGGATTGTCAAATATCAAAGGCAGTCGTATACGATACGAGATTCCTTTATTTCTACGCTTAATGGAGACTATTTTGTTGGAAACTAAAAAAAACTATGCCAGCAAATAAGAAGGTCTCACGAGCAACACGTCACGGACTGACAATGAGACAACATTTTTCATTATTTTCTATTATCTTGTTTAGTAATGAAAAGAGATTTTGACCTAGCTTTTAGAAATCACGAATTAATTTGACTGGATTTCTTAGAATGAAGATTTGTGAAAGTAGATGTCACGGACTGACAAAAACAGAAACCCAAAAACTCAAGTCATAGCTTGTGCTTAAGGCCTGATTATGTGCTTGAATGCAAATAGTTTTTTTTATGTAACATAGGGACAGTACAATGCTGAGATGGCGTAGTTGATATGATTATTTTGCTGACTTGTAGGTATATATCATCGAAGATTTGGAAATTAGTGCATTTAATTAAACTTAATTGACTGTTTTTACTGGAACGCAAAATTAACTACATTTTTGTGTAAGTGAAATATCTA
This sequence comes from Acanthoscelides obtectus, assembly GCA_963669975.1. Classification (NCBI taxonomy): domain Eukaryota; kingdom Metazoa; phylum Arthropoda; class Insecta; order Coleoptera; family Chrysomelidae; genus Acanthoscelides; species Acanthoscelides obtectus. Next base: position 39,580,302 of record CAVLJG010000005.1, read on the forward strand.
AACAGCCTCGATCTAGTTTATCACTGCCATTCGCAGGAAGACGCGTAGGCTCGCAACAACTGTATTAGTGTTTCTACTCGACTATAGATTGAATGCCAGTAATCCATCGTTCAAATATAACTTATTTGGCCAGTTGTTCCAAACGGTCCTGTTAGTTCGAAATATTAGATTTCTGGCCAATTTCACCAACACTAATGTGTGACGGTCAGTTGAACTAATAGGAAAAGACCTTATCGAGATGCAATTTGACAGAAGCTGTTAAAGCTCTCTGAATATCAGTGATTTCTACTGAAATGTTGAATAAAGTCATGAAAAAACGGTTGCCTTATAAATAATGTATAGATGTAATATTATGTCTTTGTGCTTTATAATTAGAATTTTCATAGAATTTCAAATTTTCATCATTTCAGAAAAACGGTCAGTTATTTAAGTGGGACCAATGGGAAGGCGGCAAATAATAGGCCAATTTTCTAGCTATTATATTTGGTATTTGTTTTCACTATTTTTGAGGACTGTAGAAATGTACCGATTTTTGTTATTTAGCAAAAAAAAGGATACTAAACGTATTCCAACTGGTTCATCATCTTTTGTTACATAAAAAACAATTTTTGCCAATTTATGTTCCAAGAATTCACACCAAATGTAAACAAACAGCACATTCTGCATTTCTGGGTCCTAAAACGTCGATATTTGTAAAAGTATCCGCATCCACCTATTATTCATCGTCTAGATATTATAAGTCAGATTAAAAAATACCTATTTATGAAAATATATCTCCAAACATTGCTATATTTTCTTGTTATTTCTATTATCATAACACGTCTGGGATATCTGCAACCGGCAAAAAAAAAAACGGAATCGGTCAATAGTGTCGTTGAATTCGGTATAAGTTTAATGCCGTTACAAGATCAGTGGTAGATCAAGGACCTTTGAGTCATGAAAAACATCTGTTATTGTATTGAGCGCGCACGCATGTTTTTTGAGGGCATAGCTCTATATTACAACTTCTACAATGTGCATACTGGTCCCTCTTTGAAAGTACTTTGCAACCATTCTGGAAACTCCTTTTTCGATTGTTTCTTACAAGATTGCGAATATTTTTCTGTTTTACCCCTGAACTCATGAACTCACCTCTCATTTTAATTAAATATTTATTTTAAAAACAGACACGTTTCGGTTTCTTTATTGCTTGTCCGGTGATGAGGTAATGACGGTAATCGACCAGTCTGTACCTTTTGTATGCACGAAAATCAATTCAGGGCAAACATAGACAATCTGAAACTTGCAATATGAATTTATATTCCAAATTCTATGCATATGCGTTCGTATTCGTCAATATTTCATTTGAAGCTTTTATTTGTCATAAGATTTTAGCAAAATGTAAGATAGTAAAGGCAACACCGCACCCTGCAGCCCAGTTGATAAAAACGACAAGCTGTCAAGATTAGGGATCTTTAGATCCACGGAAAGTATCGATATGTATCGATTCTTATCGTTTTAGGAAGTATCGATACTATAAAATATTGGAATAAGGTTATCGATATCCAGCGGAAGGAAATAAAGAAGAAAAGTAATCTGAAGTTAGTCACTCTTTCTGACACAGTCCGGATCGAAAGATGACGATACTCGTGAAATGTATCGAGACTTCTAAATATATGATCGTATCGAACATCCCTACTGTCAAGATGTATAATCCGAGGTACCGACGGAGCTATTTTGCGGCGTCATGGAAATAATTTTTTTTTGAAATAATTTATTTAAACACAATAATACAAAATGTATAACCAGTTTTAACAATAATTCCCCAATCAGTGTTTGCAAACACTGGCCCCGAGAATAACAAAACAATAATCAATGTCTATGAACTATAGGTACACTTCAATCTTGATAATTTCATCAAATAAATTCATTAACATTTTTAAAATCTTTCAATTCTCTAACAAAACTTCTATAGTTATTTGAATCTTTTATACAATGAGGTAAATTATTATATATGATTGGATTTTTTAAACCAATATTAGTTCTTGTGTAAATTTGATGAACATTATTTAGTGATCTTGTCTGGTGATCATGCACGTGATGGTAGAACCTAATATTTATGTTACTTTTTTGTAGATTATTTATAATTTTATAAACAAGTTTACATTGTTCCAGCTCCAATAACACTCTTAATTTGTTTAAATTTAAATTTGAATAAAGTGTATTAGAACTTGTAAGCCAATCAAAATTAAACAATATTTTCAGAATTTTATTTTGCAAAACTTGAGCTTTATTAAAAGTAACTTCATCGCACATACCCCATACTGGCAAGAGGTTCCGAAAATGTGTGAGAAAGAAGACATTATAAATTTGAAATTTGCTTTTGTTGGACAAATAATCTCTACTCTTATACTTTGAAGTTGAGTCATTAATTTTCAGACAATGATTGTAGAAGGAAGATAAACCAAAATATGTGTGTAAAAATAAAAAAAAATTAAAAAAAAATTTACCTTGTTTTATAAAGTATCCTCCCGACAAGTATTTCAGTGCGGACCTGTATTTGATCGTGAGGTCTTGGAGCACCGGCATGCTCTCCCCTGTGAGGTCTTAAGTCACCTGATTCACGAGCCCGTTGTACTACATTAACAGAGGCACGAGGGGTTGGTTGCACTCGATTGGGAAACCGATCCGCATAAACATGTGCCATTTTTTATTTCGTTTGAGCCACGCAGCAGACACCACTATTCACCCACGCGTTACCGACTGACACATTGACTGAATAAAAACATCGTCATCAGCGTTTCAAATTCTTTCGCTTTTTTGTTTCCGATGCGATGAACCGATAAGGCGGATTATATACGTTGTTGCCAAACACGAGCACATAATATTATCATTGAGACAGGGCGGTACTCAAACTTCCAGAGGGCTATAACTTTGTTACTTTAATTTTACCACAAAAATGTTAAAGGAAAAAACATTTCTTTTGATCAGGTCTACTCACTGTTAAAATAAATGACTCAACTTCGAAGTCACCCTGTATAAGGGAGATAGCATTGAAACTATTTTATCACAAATTCCATTTATGTGAAGTGACCAATTTAAACTTTCATCTATTAGTAATAACAAATATTTAATACTTGACACTTTTTCTAGCGCTATATTATTTATGTTAATATTTAGATTATTGCTATCTTATTTTTTTGTTCAAATATAATGTGTTTTGTTTTTTCAATTTTCATTTTGTTTTTTCAAGTATTGTGCGACGATTTTGGGAAGAATTCCACGTATAGTCTTATAAAGCATAGTAGAGTATATTTCAACAGTTGGCGGAGCTTACTCCACTGGGACCAATGATTGACGGATCCCACACGCATGTGTCACTCGTTGGGGAGTTTTGAAATGTAATAATCAGCTGTTATATAAATAATGTCTACTATAAATATAACCTAGAATGTGTACTCAGTGAAACAAGAAAGTTATTGCAAATTCTATTTTATTGCAGGTTTTTAGTATGCCGGTAGCTTTACGACATATATTTGAGTATTTCTTAATCGCGGTAAATATAGTGAACAACCAAAAGATATTTGACTTTATGGATGTATGGATATCGAAAATCCTGCATGGTTTTGTGGGAATATCAATCGACGGTGCTATAACGTTACTGATGAACGGCAAGTAAATGAATGAATGTTTGGAAGGGAGCAATATCTATGAAATTTTTGGTAGAGCCTGTCATCAAGTAGGTGCTTAATGGCTATCTGCAAGAGGCTTATAGGAAAAAAGACACGGTAGGTGATGTTGGATCAGTAAAATCGCATATCAATTGAAGAAAATAATATAAACATGAATAAACAGCCGACAATATTAAATAAAAAGTTGAAGTTTATTCAAAAATCGAAAACTTTTTTAAATTTTCAAATATTCAATAAGCTGGTGATGTTTTAATGACAAGCTGTCGTCTCATACTTTTACAGTATTTTGTTTTCAACATTTCATAGCTATTGGTTGCTAAAATTTGCTGATTGGAACTTGAAGCTCATTCGCTGTATTTGTACGCCAAGCTTCAGTTTTTGACTTAGATTGGAGTTTCTCTTGAATTAAAGAAGAGACCTTCTACAATTAAAGTATATTTGACAAATATTCGGTCACCGTTTGTTTCAAGACTGCAAATGATGCTTCCTTAAAATACGACGGCCACAAGTGAAGATACGACTTTACATGTTTACTGAGCCTCAGGGTAAGTGTTTTAAAACATCCACATATCCAACAACGATCCTGATAGTAAAGCAGATATCGTCTTAGCTGATTAAAGTCAGTAAATATGCGACGCACTCCGAAACTTCAAAAGATCTTGCTTTAAGTGGCAGTTTGCAGCGAGCATTCTCGAGAATTGTATGTAAAACTATGTGCAGAATCCGGATAACTCTGAGAATGTGCCGAACATGTCGCATAGCGCGCTCCTCTGCTGCTGAAAACTTCCGCCCCGGTTATCACGAGAGTAGGTATCCGCTCACGCTACAATGCTCTCCATGATCCATCGGCGTGTACTTATTCTATCAAATGCAATTAACAGTTTCCGATAGTATGCACTAGGGATGAAGCGAATGTCAATTTTTGAGTATAAGCGACTGCAAATTTTTGCTGTCCATATTCGCGAATAATCTAGTCATATTAGGGATTTTCCTCGGAATGAGGGACAATAAGCTGTAAACTCGAAGAAGCCTTTATTTTGTGGTCTCAGAAATCTCAAAAGTGTCAAAGGTCACTGGCATCGGTTTTTTTGCATAAATCTTGCTTTCTATTATGAATATTGTAGAGAATAGAATTCTCTAAAAGTTTTGTTTCATTTTTTCATACGATTAACTGCTTGTGAGTTAAAGGACGAAAAGCCTATAAATCATTAAAATGTATAGTTCTGCATACTTTTTATTAATTACTGTTATTTTTCGTAAATCAAATATATGTTTATAAAAATACATGCTTATATAAAAACTCGTAAAACTCAAATGAAAAACTGTGCGATCAACAAACTCATATATGCTATAGAGACCATATAAGTAGTACATATCTGAGGTATAGCTTTTAGAAAAAACCAGAGGACTGTGCCTTAAAGGGGTGATTTTCTCAAAACAGAAAAAGATTCGCAGAACCCAAACGAAGATATGTGCCAACAAAAAGTTATATGTATATCTTGTAGTCGCCATATAGTATTCCAAATCCATCAAGCAATCCTTTTTGCAAGGCTATACCCTAGATATGTACTTCTACGGGGCCTCTACCATATACATATGCGTTTGTTTGTCGCACAGTCCTTAGTTAGGGTTCTGCAATTTTTGTCGACTTTGGGTCCACAATATATATGAGTGGGTTGGTGGCACAATTCTGTTTTGGGGTTTGTACACTTACTCCTTATAGGCCTTGAATCCGCCCGCTATCTCAAACACATAATTAATAAGAAACAGTTAAATATATGGAAAAACTTTCTGTTTATCTATTAAAACATGCTTTTCTAGCAAAAAAAAAATAAACTGATATTTCTTATTTTATCCAAGTACGTAATATTATTTTCATAGTCTCTTTTATTCGTAAAATATGCGCATGAATTTCGAGAATGCGAATATCAAGAAGCATACGGATGTTTGCTAATGCGAATGCGAGTATTCATTATATCACTAGTATGCACCACTTCTCTTTTTTTTCCTTGCACTCTCGCAACTTTCACTGCATGTTTAGAAAGAATTGAAAGTTAGCAGACTCAAAGAATTACTCGGTATAAACATATTACCATTCCTTTAGGAGATCGTTAGTGTGTCGCATGAATCGATAAATTCTGGTACCATGCACAACTTTCGTTTTTCTCTTGCATACCCTCATGCTTTGCTAAACCTCTTCTAGAAGCTTCATATTGAGGAAGTTAAAAGTTATAATAAAGAATATGCATTCCTCCTTTTTTCTGCGAATATTTCAAATTTTTGGCGTATGTGTAATAACATAATATATAATAGTATCAGATTTTGTTAACACCCAAAAGCTTTACTAATAAACTTCTTTTTTTATTAGTCGACTAGCTCTGAAGGGGGATTTTTGCATGTGGGTACGTATGTGGACAAGAATAATTCTATTCGCAAGTGAAACAAACAAAAAAATCTTGTGTGCAAGTAAGTGACGAAAATCTGCCTGGCAAACCAATGATAAGCCTCGTTCATCACTGTATTAGAGCTGTTGAAAAAATTTCGACAAGGTTACTAATAAAAAACTAACGAAAACGTATATTACAAGTTGTACCCTATGCAAAAACAGATTTCTTTGGGAAGAAATAGCGATCACATCAAATATGAAGTATCTTTCTAAATGTCACAGATACGGGTACTCCACAAGGCAACCATTAAACGATCCCAATGCCATAACGCAGGGAGGCGGCGAGAGGCCAAGCCTCTGGGCGGCATACGACATAAAAAATCCTATTTCAAACCCTAAATAGCACCCAGACGCGAACTGCACTTGCAATCGCTGACATCATCAATACCACTTTTTGAATTTTTTAACCCGTGGTCACTGTTTCCGGCAAGCCATCTCGCTCATCTGATCACTACCGACCACGTGACTTATATTTGGGGACTGGACATTGTTTTTTACCTATTGTCTCCGGGAATAGTACAACAAGTGCACGTACATAGGAGTAAAGGTACAACTAGATGAAAAGTTAACGAGCAAAACCGTAAGTAAAGATAACTAACCAAAATTGAGGTAACCTCGACAATCTTTATTTTCAGGTTTTGCAACAAAATATAAGCTAATGTACGTTTGAGATATGCTAAAAGCTTTAAAATAGGATGCACATTAATTAAGGAAATACTATTTTCATGTACATACATGTCTCACTGCGTATGACGTTAGGCACTTACAAATATTTAGGTAGACTGGTCTGCAGAGATCGCATAATTACATTATGGTATGACTAATTATACTTTGGTCAAGAGCTTATTGCTTAGCGTTTTGGTACATTGAAAATATTTTTTATATCAGAGATGGTGCAAACCGGAAGTAAACATTTCAAACCTAAGAATAAGACATAAGGTGCAAGAGCATTTGTACTGTACAAATGAATAACTATTTGCCCGTAGCGGGTATCGAAACCGTAACCCTTAGCATCACTAATTACTTGGTTGTGTAGCGGGTCAGAATATTCTAAAACATTCGGAATATTGAGAATTTTTTTAACGTCTGCCATTAATAATGCCAGTTGAGAGAGCAGCTTCGCTAAGCTTACTGTAATTAAAAATTATCTCAGACCGACTACGTTTACGTTGAGGCTCTCAAATTCAGCTATTTTAACAGTTGAACATGACATGAATGTTGATATTGACGCTTGTATAACAGATTTTACTATGAAAAAAAAAAACACGGAAAGTCCATTTTTAGTTAATTAAAGAATTTCACGATGCTTCAGTTGACTTTCACTAATCTTCTAAGCTGGTAATTGAAACTCAGAGGGGCGGCAAATTTGCAGTCGGCCCTCCGGGCGGTAAAGACCCACGCTACGCCACTGAACTTTCCACGTAAAACTAAAGAATGTAAACGGCTGGTATGTTTAATTTTATTATACACGTAATACGTTACATTAATACAATTAAAGTATATTTTTCTATGTATTGTGCTGTGTTTTTTTTTCAATTCAATGATATTAAACATTACTAACTGTATAATTTGTAACAGTTGGCCTATATCGGTATAGGCGCTAATATCTGCCGATTCATATATCGGCACTATAGGCCAATATCGCCATTATGCCGATAATATATATACAGGGTGGCGCATCGAAAACGAAAGAGACGCATTTACTGGCAGCTCAGTTTTTTTTTTGGAAAAACGCTCAGACCCGTCGATTTTGTTTTCAAGGGGGACACAGGTTTGGCAAAAAATCACGTTAACACGTGCAGCCCCCTAAGCGCTGGTGACACCACCCCCAAAATCTTAAATGGGAAGGGGGGTCGAGTGATACCTTATTTTAAAGGTGTTTGAACTTCCTTTATAATGATATAAAATTAATGTACTTCAGTTCAGTAGTTTTGAAGATTTATTGATTTAAAGCTCAAATAAAACTAATACATCATCATTAGAGGAGATCAATACATTTGGCAGCAACGTAATTTAAAATGAAGAATGAACTGACCCGTTAGGCAAGTAAATGTTGAAAATGGCCACCATGACTCTCTGATTTTACTCAAAACGTTGCCGCATATTTTGCAATAGTTGAGGAGTAATTTGAAGGCACTCATTCACAATTCTTTGTCGCAGATCTTCTAATGATGTTGGCTGAGTAGCACAGATTTTGCTGTTTAAATGACCCCATATAAAGAAATTCAAAGATGATAAATCTGGCGAACTTGGGGGCCATTCAATGGCACCACTTTTACCAATCTATCGATCTGGAAACGGCTGATCTAAATATTGTCGAATACGTAATGCGTAATGTGGTGGGGCACCATCCTGTTGGAACATCAATCTACTCGCAATGTACCGCCAATCACTCTGATTTTCAATTATGGCTGTTAATGCAGGATCTATCTAGTCTTCCAGTAATTCCAAATACATTTCACCGGTCAAATTTCCAGGTAAGAAAAAAGGACCACCTAAATGATTGCCAAAAATACCAGCCCAAACACTTAATTTTTGTGGCTGCTGTGTACGAATCTCATGATAAATTCTGGGATTACAATCGGACCAATATCGGCAGTTATGACCATTTACTACGCCATTTAAGAAAAAGGAACATTCGTCGGAAAAGCAAGTGTTGAATAGAAAATGTTCATCGTTTATAATTCGTTCACTTATATCTTCACAAAATTGTAATCGCCGATCAAAATCGCCTTCATTAAGTTCTTGTACCAGGTGAAATTTATACGGATGAAAACTATGGGCCTTTAGAATCCGTTGGACAGTTCGTCGACTAACACCACACACAGTCTCCAATTTGCGGGTACTTCACGTAGGATCTACATAAACTTGCCCTAAAACCCCCACTTCTATTGCTTCGTTCTTTATGGGATTTTCAATGTTGCGTTTTTTATTGGCGACTGACCCAGTTTCACGAAATTTAGCTACAAGTCCTAGAACATATCTTCGATGCACGTTACTGTTCTTATGTCGCTCATTAAATATTTCTGCTGTTCTATTAGCGAACTGATTATTTCCGAAAAATATTTCGATAATTTCAACTCTTTCTGCTGTGGAATATACCATGGTTAATCTATGTAATAAAGCGTTACAAGTTATTTTAGCAACAAAGTTTGGTCAAATCAATCGCAAACAATGTACTAAATCCCTATTTAAAAATAAGTACGAGATATTTCCTTATCTTTCTTCAAGAAATAACTTTTTGCCACAAAAAAAACGCTCCAATAGCTATTTTCAACAACAAAATGATAAACAAACCATGGGCGTAGTGAAGAAAAGCATTTACTTATTAAGTAAATTCTTTTAGTCAAGTTTCTTCTGAAAGTAGTACAAACTAATCTGATGTACCTATTAAAGTCTACTTTAAGCTTAAAATCAATAGATCTTCAAAACTACTGAACTGAAGTTCATGTATTTTACATCATTATAAAGGGAATTGGATGACCTTTAAAATAAGGTATCACTCGACCCCCCTTTCCATTTAAGATTTTAGGGTTGGTGTCACCCCCGCCCAGGGGGCTGCACGTTTTAACGTGATTTCATGCCAAACTTGTGTCCCCCTCGAAAACAAAATCGACGGGTCTGAGCGTTTTTCAAAAAAAAACTGAGCTGCCAGTAAATGCGTCTGTTTCGTTTTCGATGCGCCACCCTGTATATCGAACGATACCTAAAACAAAGGCGATCAATGGGTAACATTCGAGCTAGCATTTGGGGAAGGGAAGTCGGTGACCAGACAGCTAAACCTCGCTGGGAGTCCGTGAGAAGAAGAGCAACGACGAATTTGTGTCTTGAACTAGAGGGAATTCGTTCGTTCTTCTATAAAAACTTTAAATATGTCTCCATCATCTTCTGATTTTGTTATGTGGATAATCCTTTGAAACCGATTCATCTACACCTTAAAACGATCCCCAGAACACGCCATTCAAATGCTCTTCACAGTTCAAATAATAATTTTCACAGTAATAGTAGTAGAGAACAAACACGCTCTTACAGGCCCCATCTTGAGTATTTTGCTTCCTTCCGTTACAATGGAGCTGGATTGGAGCACCAAAAAGAAAACGATAACGGTTCACTTCAGTTTCATACAAACGCTCGTTATTATTCTTTTATCTAAGAAAATCGCTACAGATGGTTTTGTATTATATTTCGGTTTTCTGTTGTCTCTGACCTTACTGCAGATTGTGTAGCTTTATGAATACTGTCGACGTTTGAAGTGCATTGTAAATGTACTTGTTTGAGTTTCGAAAGCTGTATGTAAATTATTGTGTTAGGTACCAGAATCTTTGGTAAAAAGGGTGTTTTGATTGGAAAAAGTGGAGGTGTCTGCAATAAATTGAGGCCTACATGAGCGAAGGGCATTATATATTAGACTAGATGGTTGTTCGTCGATATTGTGTTGTTGAATTGCTGTGTTGTACTCTTGTTGTTGTGATTGTTCTTGGGTGAATTTTTATCAAGGTTGATAATGGACAATAAAAGGTCAGTGTGGAGCGGTTCAACTCTATAATCGCAAAATACATTGGGTAAGCGAATAAATTATTGCAAGAAGATATCATACCATGGAGCATGTGCTGCAGCTGTAGTGAGCCACAATACCGAGCGGCCTGTCTATGTGGTCCAAATAAATTTGCGATCTAAGCTTAGTCCAACCTCGCTTATCACTAAGATGGAACAAAGACTTAGACGCAAGAATCTTGGAAAGAAGCTCAGACCAAAAAAAGTTGATATAAAAATAACTAACAATTCGGATAGCAATTCCAAAGAAAATATATAATAGTTTTATGGCGAATTCTGTCAAAAACCTGACATGAACGACATTGATTTGGAGGTTGCTAAGCAAGAATTTTTAGGGAAACTGAAAAAAAGTGACGACGAGATTTTGCATATCGCACAAGTCACCAAATCACAGGACTGTGCTTTGTGGCGTCTTCATCGGAGGATTAGGTTGACAGCGTTTCGATTTGGTGAAGTTTGTAGGAGAAGGCAGACAACAAGCTGTAAAGTTCTAGTAAACTCGATCATATATCTAACAGAGTTTTCTAGTAAGGCAATAAAAAAAAGGCAATACAAAAATTATTGGACACGGCAGTTCAATCTTGTGGATTGTTTATTGATCGCACCCATCCATTTCTGGCAGCATCATCTCCATCTACCTATTACAGTAGACAAGACATGTAAGTACTTAATCCAGGTATAACTGTTTATTGCTTTGCAAAAACTACGTAACTGTTTCCTCTTATTTTGATGACATAAGATATTTTTATGACCCTCGTTCAATTGTTACCATCTACCACACGACCCTTGTAAACATAATTGTGTTTATTGACATGAATAAACGAATTAGAATTTGAGTTCATGAATTTATTTTAGGAAAGATATAAAATTATTTGAATACATTTTTTCTTAGTCGGATCGCACCGTCGCGTCGTTTGGACTGGCAGGACGAAACAGTAGATGAATTTCGCCCAAAAACCGATTTGCACTTCACAGCTTACTTTTTATTATTTCCAAATGAAACTCTTGCAGCGTGCTAAAAACAAAGTCCACAGGGTGCCAGCGATCCACTTTTTCGATTTTATCCACTAGGATCTTTTTAAAATATCAAGAAGTTGAGCACAAATAGTGAGCATTTCAACCCACCATAATTCTTGCGCAAAGACAAAATTCTGTAAAAAGCAATGATAGCACCCTAGGCAATTATGGCCTGCTTATATCCAGAAAAACATCACAAACTGCAGAACACAAAAGGTAACGGCGAAATGGGTACATTTCACGGGTTATGAAATTCAAATGAAAATGCAGGTATAAAATCTACCAAACGATCGTTCTCAAAAACATATTTCCTTGAGGCAAATTGCGGGTTAAGTGGAAGAGCAGCTACAGCTGAACTTCGCCCGTATTTGGCTATTTTTTTATATAATCAGTCCATTTGGAAATAAAGACGTTTATTATTATTATTATTATATCGATAATTTTAAAGTTCCACGCTAAATTCCCCTATACTTGACTGGAGTGATATCCGAATCTATTCGTCCCTACTGTCGGTAGTTGCAGATATGTTGGCTGTTGGTGTCAAACCTATAGTGCAGGTACCGATATTTTGAAATCGTAAGCACATTATTCGTCGGATTTTCGATACTTAAATTTCCTGTAATCTCTGGGATCAGAAGTAATAGAACGTGTTTCACTGATTTCAACCCCCCTCTTTTTAAGCAGTACAATTGTTTATGTCAATGATTTGGAACCCCTGAAACGTCAAAAGCGGAGTTTCAGCAATTGTTACTTTTTCTTTTTTGCCTATAGCACCGTTGCCACTGGGCTAAAACTACAAAGCTTTGGCATACTAGTAACCGCGTGTGGAAATTTCATAAAAATCTGAGAGGTAATTTCCAAGTTGATGATGAGTGATACAGTTTTTCGTGATGTAGATGTCATATGATTTAAAAAAACATAACATCTCATTTTAGAAATTTTTCGCGATTACAATACTTCCTCGCCAATAACGTGGGAAGTAAAACGGCTTTAAAATCGAGGAGTATCAGCGATCGCGATTATGAGTACCTATTTGCAGAACGACTTATCTACGCGATATTATATGAAATAGGGCCACCAAATTATCTGAATACGTCCTTTCGTAGTCCGTACATTGCGCCGCAACGCTTGGTTGGGCAGCACGAAACAGTAGACAAAATTCGTCCAAAATATGATTTGTAGAGGTTTGCGGGCTTCAAAATTGACGCTTTATATTTTGATATTTTTGGAAGAAATGTTCACACAGTGCTGAAAACAAAACCCCACAGGGTGCTATAGAGCCACTTTTTCATTTTTTTCACTAGGTTCTTTTTAAAAAAAATCGCGAAGGTGAAAAGAAAAAGTACGCACTTGAACCCATCATAAAACTTGTGCAAAAACAAAATTTCAAAAAGTGCTCCTATAGCACCCTGGGCAATTATCTTCTCAACATACTGTATGAATTTCATTAAAAAATATTGAAAAATGGAGTGTCAGTATTGAAGCAGCAGAACCCTTGTAAATGGCTTGAAACTCACTGCGTCGGAGCCGCCTTAACCTGCTTTTATTTGAAACCTTCAGATGAACGAGCTTCATTATCGTTTAAGTATTCCCAATACGAAAGATTATTTTAAAATGTTCAGTTCATTTTATAGACAGCTCAATAAAAGCTTGTTTTTAAAAAAGTATTTTTTAATTTTATCTATTAATATCCCACTTATTGCGCTGCTTTCCAAGAAGTTGAATAAAGTATAATATTATGAAAACATCGTACCTACCTTAAGCTTCAAACATAAATGACATTAGACGTGACTTTGCATACTAATCCAAGAAAACGGCGAAGTTTATGTTCTACATAATTAATAAACCAGAACAATACAACGACGTCCTGAATCCAAGTCTTTGTTAAAATCTTCTCGCCCGGATCTCGGATAGTCCCGAAGGAAATGCTTCCCGTTATATTCTTGGCGACACGAAAACATTATGTTTTATTCACGGCGTAAAGTTGCGGCAGCAGTTTCATTTATACAAATTTAAGCTCCATGATTGGATGAGTTTCTGTTCGCCGTCATTAATTAGTTGGATAGAAGTTTCGAGTTTTAATAACATATATAGTTGAGGACACTTTTATATTTGCATTTGACGCGAACTCCTTTCTTGCGGCCCGCTTCACGGGTCATGTATACATCACATGTATAAATTACTCTCAAATACCGAATATGCACAATTCTTACATTAACTCTGTAATAATGTTGTATAGAAACATTTTATAATGCGGCACTCCAAACTGCATTTTTTTAAGTGGCCCAACAGAAAGTTGATAGGGACAAAATATGGATCATACTTTTTTAACAAAAAATTCAGTATTCTAACTTTAACAGCTGCGGAGGTACGAGTCGTCAAATTTTAATGCTTTTTTCCGGTAGTTTGTACGATATCTCAACAGTCTGAAAATAGAGTCATACTCGTATGTGTGTTTAATCAAATTTCTTTATTTATAAGTGCCTATCAAAATTGGCAATGAGACGTAGGGCATTCAAAAAAATGTTTGTTTTACTCACCTTCCAAAAATAAAAATGTTTTCCATGTATTTATTTTTGTATTTAACCTTATATACTTACATATACTATGCGTAACAAAGGAGTTATCGACCGAGCCTACACTAAAAACTCCTCTGTATAACAAAGCCCAAAGATCACCGGCACGTTAAATTTCAAAAAAGCCTCAATAAGTCATTCCCATCCTGCCTTTCTCCTCCAGGATCGAAATCAGGCGCAGCGTGGTATGTAGTCTATGGACAAAGTGCATTTGAAAACCGTAATTTGCACATTCCTTCAGCAATAACGTAGTCCTCGATTTGATGTTAGTTTATTTTGAACGTTTTGAAGATCCAGTTAATACTCCGCGAGTGTATGCGAGTGATCAGAACGTCGCGCTGTTATTCTTAATTTTTTCATCAGAGCTGCATAGGTTTATTGATATCGTGCAAAAGCAAACTAAGTGGACAGAGTAGAGGACTTAGACAGCCCCAAACGCAAATTTAGGAAGAAGTAAACAGACTGGTGTTTTTGAATCGAACCGCAATAACTGTAAACAAAAAATATAACAGAGCAATACTTGAAATGCCGTACCAAATATATACTGATTATTTTTCATGTTCATTTTCATTTTTTCGGTGCTGTTTTACCGCAAATTAACTTATTTATTTAACTTTCAGGACACTCCTTATAAAGAAACTGGTGCACAATGCAGATATTTTCGATAAGTAGAAGGCACAAACTTGAATCAAGAAAATGAGTATTTCATTTTGTAATTCCATCCACTTCTAATATCCCAAGGAGTGCAAGTAGAAAGGATCAATACCTACCTGGATTTCGCTCTTCGGTAAGCCGTCAGTCTCGACGATAGCGTTCTTGCACCTGTCACTAAACTTAGTAGAGGCGTCCCCGTAAAGTTGGAGAGATCCAATAACCGACGTCTCAGATTCGATGTCCCGCTCGAATTTCTCGTTCACCACTGACAAAATGAAGTGAGTGAACTTATGAAGTGTGCCATCCGCGCGCTTTGAGCTTCGCAGGAACACTGAAACCAAATAATTGTGTTATATTGGCTACTTATATTGTAAAAAAAGCTTGCAGAATTTTTACAAGAGCGGCCTATACAAAGAAACACAAGTACTTTTGTGCAAACTTGGTTGAAGAACAAAGGACAATCGTGGGCATGTCCGCAATAAAAAAACAGGAGCAGAAATAGAAGGACTGATAACCAGAACGACGTAGGTTTCTACTTTTTGGCTTTATTAGGCCCAAATGGATGTAGGTACACCAAAAACACCAAAGTGAAAACATATATGCCCATCAGATCTGGATAAAAAGGAATAGAAAAAAGTACCAGGTAGGTAGCTATAGCTGGCCTCCGTGACGACATTAGATGACGCTTCATAATCATGAGGTTTGACCGAAGCCACAACTGTGCCTGCTGGCTGTTGTTATGTTCCCCTTTCCATCAGGTTACAGCTGTATCCAGATATATGATGGGCATATGTTTTCATTTGGGTGTTTTCCATTTAGGTCTGATGAAGCCGAATATTTAAATAGTTTAGAGCATATATATTTTTAGCTTAAATCCAAAGTTTCCTTTTATTTTAGTGCTTGATTGTTTTTTAAAAGCTCAACATTCGCAGTTCTGACCATTTTGCCCAAAATGTATCCATCTTCGAATAGTTAACTTAGAATTTTTATATGAGCGCATGGTCGCAACACTTTCTATTTCAAATGTATAATAAAACACACTAAGGTACTGAGGTACAAAACATAATATATAAGAATATGGCATCAAGTAGATTGACTCTGATTTTCCTACGCAACGCTGATATCGACTCATAAAGGATTATGTTCGGCACAAGTTGGCCACTCTGAGAAAAAATTTAATTAGGAACATATATAGCCGAAACATGGGATGGACCAAGTTAGTCGAACAGGCTGATACAATTGAAATTTGTGTATTTAGCATGCTGTAAAGCTTTGGGGCTCTTTTTTACACAGAGTTATCTCTTGCCAATGGATGGCCCTTCCCCTTCCCGTGAGAAAAAATATGCGGGAACATATGATTGTAACTATGTGTACATATGGCGTGCATGACGATCGATAGTCCACACTCAGTCTAGCAACGGAGGGCGACTGCTACACACTTGCATCGGCAGGACCGCGAAGACTACGATAGACACGCGAGGGTCGGAAATATTTCTCCATCACTCTAAGTTTTAAGGAGTGAAATAAGTTTAATATGTCAGTAGAATTACCGCTGCTAGAGGCGTATAACAAGTATACCAACATCAAAAAAATGAGATGTACCCTCCCTCACTCCTTACAACCCCTCCATCTTTTAACCCCTTAAAACTTAAAAAAAATGATCAGCATCCTCTAAGACGCCAAAAAACGAAGTTTGAGCGATTTTTGTTTTTCATGATGAACATTTTCCATGAAAATTCGACCGGTACTTTCCAAGTTATAGCGGGGTCAAGGATTAGCGGACCGACATGCAAACCGAAATGAGTGGCATGTACGAGTATATATTCATCATATAACGTCAAAGAAGAAAATAGATCTTCGGAAGTTTTTGCGATTACAATACTTCCTCGTCAGTGCGTTTTTTTTACTTTTCCGTTGCTGGGTAACCTCACGTCACCTTGTTATTGGAAGGAAAGGAATGAACCAGTTTTCCTAACATCATGTATGAATCACAGTTGACGAACGTTATATTTAACTATAATCCTTCTCACGGTATTTGGCAGATCACAATATAACTGTGGCAACTACTATCATACATCCAATCTGATTCTTTGCGCGAACGTTTGTTTATATAATGGAGGTACAAAACTCAACAATGCCAACTTGTTCGTATTGTTTTGATAAAACCTGTAAAAGCAACACAAATGCCAATCATGTCTGTCCCAACCCAATATATGTGTTTTATTAATCGATATGTGATATTCCTACACCTTTCAAGACCTTCTACATTTTCTCTATTTTAGTAACCCATATGGAATACTAAAAGCGGAGAATATTTCGTAGTTTTTTCCGGTTAGGGTGCTAAGCATGACAAATAAAAGCTCATAAATATGACAGCGATTCCTCTCTAAAAATAGAGAGAAAGAGGTCATGGAAGCTGGTAAATGACATCTATTAAGTGCAGCCTTTATATGCGGATGCCACTTCCTGGCAGGAGTACTGAATACGATAGTGGATTATGGCAGAATAGAGGTGATTTTTAGCTAAAAATAAATTTCGTCCCTAGGTAGATGGAGTTGAATATTTTATCGTATATTAAGCAGACTTGAGTTTTGGCTCTGCTAATTTACCCTGTAAATTATAGTAGTTTACCCTCAATTAAGATTGCCTAGTGAAAAGTCAGACGAAGAGTAAGTCAGAGCAAAGGTTGACATGCAGTAAAAAACCTATCGATTCAAGGACGCCATTAAATTGCTCACACAATGGGAGAAGGAAATCGACTCGCGTCACGTGGAAATGTCAAGCAACAATGAAGTCTCAAAGAGACAGTCCTATTTCAAGCATTGTCGGGTGACATTTCACGAATCACCTTCCTTAGGCATCTCAATTGAAAATTTGTCTTCGCAGTGCCGAAGATTGAGTTAAATTATTAAATCATAAATGGAGGAACACGTCCACCTGATTTAAATGACGACGGAGAAGGTAATCGAAGATACGAGTATATGAACCGCACTTGTCATATCAAATTTTATTGATATATATATATATATATATGTGGATGTAACTTGAGACGTGGTCATTGTCGTCTAGACCAGCTTTAATTTTTCACCTAACTGGTCTAGACGACTATATATATATATATATATATATATATATATATATATATATATATATATATATAACTTGAGACGTGGTCATTGTCGTCTAGACCAGTTAGGTGAAAAATTAAAGCTTCCGCTATTTGTTGGGTACTTCGACAAGATTTAAGCAAAGAGGACTCTTTATACTTTTTTTAATTCTCTCTAGCTTTCAATGGACTTTGCCATCATCATCAGGAGCTGCAATTACAATGATAACAGTAGCAACAAAGGTGTAAAATGAATTTAAATTGACTCAACTTACAGTAGTATGTGAGAATGTTGCTAATTGTTGTTTTCGTATAGGATGAGGGAAACGTCCAGTAACATGGTGAGAGCTGAATAGGTTACACAATAGTCAAAATTTATACAAAACATGACAAGAACACGTTAAAAACAGATTAAAAATTATTTTAAAAAATTAGAACATTACATCGTGAAACCACCTGATGATTGCACAAATTAGTGGTCATGGAATGATGAATTGATGAGTGACATGAAACCCTTTGACAGAAGGCCGAAGGATGTCATTGTCAGTATTGAAAGATGGAACGAATTGTGGGCGTGTGCCAAAAACGTTGCCAAATCACTTCAGATGAAGAGATTTTCAGAATTTTATGATGGAATTTGTTAAACCGACCAGAGGCAGTTGAATAAACTATATTATTAGTAATGGGAATTTAAATTAACAATTATTAATAAATCGTGAGGAGAGAATTATTATATTTTGAGTGGAATGAAATTTACTGGTGGAAACGGCCAAAACACAGATTCTAATTATGGTTGTGAAGAGTTGAAATTTGGGGAGATATGTAAGTTCTCCAATTTTTCGCAGTTTAGCAAATATGAGTAAATGACACTCAGTTGTTTAACATCTGTCTTTTTGTTGATACAGTTGTTATTCATGAAAATGTGGGACATTTCCAGGAATAAACGTTTGGAAAGGTGTTTTTCTTTATCAAGAACTTTGATACTTGTGTAATTCATAGAATGCCCTGTTGTGTTAACATGAGATGCTAGAGCGCATCTTTCAGGATGAAGCCTAGCATCACTTTTGTGTGATGTAATCCTTCCTTTAAGAGATCTGGAGGTCTGACCTATGTATATTTGGTTGCAGTTGTTGCAATTGATGGAGTAGACTGTGTTGGTTAAGCCAAGCAGCGGGACTTTGTCTTTCATTTTTGAAAAATGCAGTTTATAGTGAGGACGGATTTGCAAGCAATTCGAAAGTTCAAAGGACTGCACAATCTGATCAGCTTAGGGGTCAGTTCCTTGATGTAGGGCAGGACAGCAAAACCAGGTCTGGAGTCCGGGTTGGTGCTAGTACTGTTAGGATTGATGTTATTATTGGGAATTACATCAGTTCCGTTATTAGGGGTTGTGCGACTATTACCTGCATCACCAGAGTTCTGCAAAATATTGGAAGGTGAACTAAAAATGATCTTGTTAATCAGACACTTCGGATAACCATTATTGATGAACAGTTTTGATAGTTTACGTAAATTTGAGGTGTGGAAGGTATTATCTGAGATGCTGATTACCCTTGTTTTCATCTGTTTTACCAAATTGATTTTAATCCCTAGCTTATGGTATGACCTAAAATTGAGAAACCGACCTGAGGCCATAGGTTTCTGGTACCAGTCTACCAATAAACTGTTGTTGTTGGTGCGAATGAGTCTTGTGTCTAGAAAGGGGACAGACAGGTTCTCATCTTCTTTTTCAATGGTAAATTGGATGTAGGGGTCATAGCTGTTGAATTCTCTGACAATACCATCCAGGCCTATGGAAGGGAGGCATAAAATAATGTCATCTACGTATTTTTTTATGAAGAAGAGGTTATAGGGTAGTGTCGGAATAACTGTATCAAGCAGATCATCCATGACATATTCCGCCAAAATTGGTGACAGAACAGATCCCATAGGACAACCATGTGTTTGAGAATATATTTTGTTGTTGAAAGAGAAATAATTGTTATGAAAAAGGAATGTTATAATGTTGGTGAAAGATTCTAGAGATATGTTGCAGTGTTGACTTATCTCATTCCAGTGTTTATTAATAGTTCTTGTACATGCATCCAGATAGATGTTGCTGAATAGCGACACCACATCAAGACTGGCGATAATATGATCGGCTGGTATTGTCAATCTATTGAACTGACGAGAGACCTCAAATGAGTCTTTGATGTAGTAATCATTGTCTGCATGTGCTGATTTTAGTGTTGTCGATATTAATGAAGACAAAGCCTGGGTGGCTGAACCTATTGATGCAACTATAGGTCTTACTGAGAGTAACAACACTATTTAGATCTTTGCAACAATCTCATCAATGATGACCCATCATATCATGAAATTAATAAAGATCCCACACTTAAAGTGGAAAAGAAAAGTAATGACATTGTTAAGGAACTCCTCAGCACTGGACAAATAACCCAAGAACAAAAAAGAACTTTGACTACTTATAACTCTGTCCCTCCCAAATTTTATGCACTTCCGAAAATTCACAAACCTGTACTCTCAGTAAGACCTATAGTTGCATCAATAGGTTCAGCCACCCAGGCTTTGTCTTCATTAATATCGACAACACTAAAATCAGCACATGCAGACAATGATTACTACATCAAAGACTCATTTGAGGTCTCTCGTCAGTTCAATAGATTGACAATACCAGCCGATCATATTATCGCCAGTCTTGATGTGGTGTCGCTATTCAGCAACATCTATCTGGATGCATGTACAAGAACTATTAATAAACACTGGAATGAGATAAGTCAACACTGCAACATATCTCTAGAATCTTTCACCAACATTATAACATTCCTTTTTCATAACAATTATTTCTCTTTCAACAACAAAATATATTCTCAAACACATGGTTGTCCTATGGGATCTGTTCTGTCACCAATTTTGGCGGAATATGTCATGGATGATCTGCTTGATACAGTTATTCCGACACTACCCTATAACCTCTTCTTCATAAAAAAATACGTAGATGACATTATTTTATGCCTCCCTTCCATAGGCCTGGATGGTATTGTCAGAGAATTCAACAGCTATGACCCCTACATCCAATTTACCATTGAAAAAGAAGATGAGAACCTGTCTGTCCCCTTTCTATACACAAGACTCATTCGCACCAACAACAACAGTTTATTGGTAGACTGGTACCAGAAACCTATGGCCTCAGGTCGGTTTCTCAATTTTAGGTCATACCATAAGCTAGGGATTAAAATCAATTTGGTAAAACAGATGAAAACAAGGGTAATCAGCATCTCAGATAATACCTTCCACACCTCAAATTTACGTAAACTATCAAAACTGTTCATCAATAATGGTTATCCGAAGTGTCTGATTAACAAGATCATTTTTAGTTCACCTTCCAATATTTTGCAGAACTCTGGTGATACAGGTAATAGTCGCACAACCCCTAATAACGGAACTGATGTAATTCCCAATAATAACATCAATCCTAACAGTACTAGCACCAACCCGGACTCCAGACCTGGTTTTGCTGTCCTGCCCTACATCAAGGAACTGACCCCTAAGCTGATCAGATTGTGCAGTCCTTTGAACTTTCGAATTGCTTGCAAATCCGTCCTCACTATAAACTGCATTTTTTCAAAAATGAAAGACAAAGTCCCGCTGCTTGGCTTAACCAACACAGTCTACTCCATCAATTGCAACAACTGCAACCAAATATACATAGGTCAGACCTCCAGATCTCTTAAAGGAAGGATTACATCACACAAAAGTGATGCTAGGCTTCATCCTGAAAGATGCGCTCTAGCATCTCATGTTAACACAACAGGGCATTCTATGAATTACACAAGTATCAAAGTTCTTGATAAAGAAAAACACCTTTCCAAACGTTTATTCCTGGAAATGTCCCACATTTTCATGAATAACAACTGTATCAACAAAAAGACAGATGTTAAACAACTGAGTGTCATTTACTCATATTTGCTAAACTGCGAAAAATTGGAGAACTTACATATCTCCCCAAATTTCAACTCTTCACAACCATAATTAGAATCTGTGTTTTGGCCGTTTCCACCAGTAAATTTCATTCCACTCAAAATATAATAATTCTCTCCTCACGATTTATTAATAATTGTTAATTTAAATTCCCATTACTAATAATATAGTTTATTCAACTGCCTCTGGTCGGTTTAACAAATTCCATCATAAAATTCTGAAAATCTCTTCATCTGAAGTGATTTGGCAACGTTTTTGGCACACGCCCACAATTCGTTCCATCTTTCAATACTGACAATGACATCCTTCGGCCTTCTGTCAAAGGGTTTCATGTCACTCATCAATTCATCATTCCATGACCACTAATTTGTGCAATCATCAGGTGGTTTCACGATGTAATGTTCTAATTTTTTAAAATAATTTTTAATCTGTTTTTAACGTGTTCTTGTCATGTTTTGTATAAATTTTGACTATTGTGTAACCTATTCAGCTCTCACCATGTTACTGGACGTTTCCCTCATCCTATACGAAAACAACAATTAGCAACATTCTCACATACTACTGTAAGTTGAGTCAATTTAAATTCATTTTACACCTTTGTTGCTACTGTTATCATTGTAATTGCAGCTCCTGATGATGATGGCAAAGTCCATTGAAAGCTAGAGAGAATTAAAAAAAGTATAAAGAGTCCTCTTTGCTTAAATCTTGTCGAAGTACCCAACAAATAGCGGAAGATATATATATATATATATTCAGGATGACTTTGAAGTTGAGTCACTAATTTTCAGATAATGATTGTAGAAGGAAGATAAACCAAAATATGTGTGTAAAAATAAAAAAAAATAAAAAAAAATGTTACCTTGTTTTATAAAGTATCCTCCCGACAAGTATTTCAGTGCGGACCTGTATTTGATCGTGCGGTCTTGGAGCACCGGCATGCACTCCCCTGTGAGGTCTTAAGTCACCTGATTCACGAGCATTCAACATTTTCGTAAACATGTGCCATTTTTTATTCACTATTCACTCACGCGTTACCGACTGACCCATCGACTGAATACAACTGGATAAGATTGTACATTGTAGTAAAACATCGTTTCAAATTCTTTCGCTTTTTTGTTTCCGATGCGATGAACGGATAAGGCGGATTATATCCGTTGTTGCCAAACACGAGCACATAATATTATTATTGAGACAGGGCGGTACTCAAACCTCTAAAGGGCTATAACTTTGTTACTTTAATTTTACCAGAAAAATGTTAAAAAAAAACATTTCTTTTGATCAGATCTACTCACTGTTAAAATAAATGACTCAACATCGACGTCACCCGGTATATAAAGGCAGCTAAGTTTATCAAGGAGGTCAAAGCAAACATTTTGGGCAACATGCGCCATCTAACCACTCCCGGTGTAACTTGAATCTGTCAGAACTTCGAGAGAAAGGGGAAATTCCATCTGTTCCCGCTACGGTTCATTACGGGATCTCGCGAAAAAATCTCTAAAGAAGTCAGAAAGATGTCCATCATTGTCGAGTGATATTGTCGCATGCCTAAGTTGCTTCTCTTCTTCTCAATGAGCGTGCACCTTTAGAGGTGGTTGTGGATGTTGTGAGTTGAGTGGGTAATTTAAGAATTTATTCATCAAATTTCTCGCGACATTGAAACTGTCCGTACAGCGTAATTCGTTGATTCAGAAATCCTTTCATGTCGATTGAGCTTTAAAGTAGCCCAACCACCAAGTTTCGCTTTCCAAACGCAACTGAGGTGAAAAGACATAGTAAGAGCACAGTAGAATCAGGGATGGATTTAAGTGCTGTAACAAGAAAAGCGCTATTATTTCGCAGTAACATTTTTCACTCCATAGCCAGTGCAGCTGCCAGACTAAATAATATGCATCCCTAAGGCCAGAAGAAATTGAGCAGCAGGGGGGCGCAGTGGACTTTATGTGACCTTTGTGGAATATTGTTTTCTTATTTAGTATTAGACACTATTCGAGGTGCAGAAACGGAGTACTTCATGCTCGTGCGAAAATTCGCTATTACATTTGACAATAAAGCCACGTTACATTTGTGGCACCCTGCGGCACAACTTAAGCTTGGCCTAGTACGACTTGGCTATTACTACAAAACTGTTCGGTAGACTTAAACAATAAACCGTATAATCATGCAGCTATCTGTACTATCAAAGATATATTTTTTCAGACGTGTTCTTATGTTTTACATTACATTGCATTCGATACGTAGTAGTAGTTGTATGGTAAAAAACTAATAATACGAAGCTTGATGAGTTCCACAATCGCCACTTGGATAGATACAGTGATGAAACTTTATATCGACGCTTATCTCTCAGACATTAGAGAGATTAATACACATAGCTCTATAGCCTCACACTGCAATATTTCAAAATTACAATTACTTCAGGCGTGAACTATAAAATATAGTCGCCTCTCGTATCTCCCAGAGCTTGAAAAATTGCCGGAAGGCGCTAATCATAAATTTGTTGAGTGTGGGTGTGTGTGTGTGTATGCATATGAAAACGCTTTCAGCCGAATATCAAAGCGACCTCGTATAAACAACTACTATACATAGAGCACACAGCTAAAGCCAACGCAGTATTCATTGCTTTTGTATGAAGCAATATCCAGCTATGGCGATCTCATGATATATTTCGTCATTCATAACCTTAGGTCAAATAAATGGTCCTCTTGAATATTCTGGTTAAGATCAGTAAGGGTAGCCAAAGATAGCTAATAGCGTGAGGTGTAATATGATTAAGATGTATGAAGCATTTTTTCTTTTTAAACATTCTCAGATACACATGAACTGAAAAAAAATTGCTGAGTACCGAATATCCGGATATACCATTCGCCGAAGTTCCGAATATTTGGCGCCGATTTCCATTACACATACACACGCATGACAGATTATGCCCTATCTCATTGGAATGTTATCTACCTAGCAAGAAAATATATATTGATGAAAATAACAAAACTACTGAAAAACGCCACAGTTGCTGCAGTTGTTACAGAAAGGATATGCAGGGATGAGGCTGTTGCGAAGTAAAGTGATTCATTCATATCCACTTAATACAGATTTCTGGTATATATACTAAGTGACATATACATCTGAACACCCAGTTTAAATGGTTTTATTTTAATAAAATTTTGTATAAGTACTTAATGAAGCATAATAAGTAAATGATAAAAATTTCAAAATGATTGCACTGCTTTAAAGCCCTTTGACCTTTAATAATGTGTGGATGCACCCTGATGTGCTACGCATTCTCCAACGCGCCTAGGCATGCTTCTGATCAGGTGGTCAATGTCCTCCTGTGGTATCTCATTCCAGGCAACCACCAACTCCTCTCGAAGTGCTTCTAGAGTCTGAGTAGGACGTTGCAAATTGAGCAATCTCCTACCCATCATATCCCACACGTGCTGAATTGGGGATAAGTCGGGAGATCTTGGTGGCCATGGTCACAATGTGACATCATTATGTTGAAAGAAGTCTATTGTGACTCTTGCAACATGTGGTCGGGCATTATCTTGTTGGAAAGTTGGATCTGCCAGGGTGTCAAGATAGGGTAAAAGATGGGGTTCTAGAACTTCGTGGATATAACGCTGCGCATTCATGTTACCTCTGATGAAGATTAAAGGTGACCTGGAACCATAAGCTATAGCACCCCAAACTATAACTCCAACAGTGTGATGAACATGTCTTTCAACAAAAAACTGTGGATTCCTCCTTTCACCACGTCGCCTTCTAACCCTGGCACGACCATCGTGCATGCCTAAACAAAATCGAGACTCGTCACTAAAGACAATACTGTTCGATTCCTGATCCCAGAGTGACCGTTGTCTGCACCACTCAAGGCGATTACGTCGGTGTTCTCGATTTAAAGGGAGGACCCAGTGTGGCCGGTATGAAAACAAGCCAAAACTTCTCATTCGTCGATAAACACTTCGCATGCCAATAGGTCTTCCGTGTTCTGCAAACCATTCATTTGCAATGGACATGGTAGTGGAGAAACGGTGCCTTAAGGCCAATAATCTTAGGCGGCGATCTTCACGGTCTGTTGTTCTACGGCGGCGTCCAGTGCCCCTTGCTCTTTGCGTACGGCCTTCTCGAAGCCATGCCTGACAACACCTAACCACAGTGTCTACACTTCTTTGCACTCTAACTGCAATTGCCCGAAAAGAAAGTCCAGCTTCCCGAAGTCCCACTATACGGCCCCTATCAAACTCACTAAGTTGACGAAATCGTACAGGTCTCCGTACTCTAGGCATCGTAATCGATCCTAAAAGAAGTCAAGAACCAAAATCCGCCAACGTTGATTCTTTACTGCGGCTGAAATATTCATTTTTAGAGCGTTAGTGAATTAAAAAAAAGCAGTATAAAAACCGGAATGTCCAACTGATAAGGCTGAAAATTTTTTCACTTGTTATTTACAGTAAGATAAATACATTCACCAACTTTTATTAAAATAAAACCATTTAAACTGGGTGTTCACTTAGTATATGTAATACACATATGAATGGATGAATAATTATTGATACCAACTTTATGTAGTCAAGAGCTTCAGCGACAGGCAGTGTGGTTTCCGGTACCAGCCGTCCATGGGGGATAATCCTAGCTTACCTCACGCAATTGTGGAGTAACCTCCGTCATATGATCAGGCCAACCTCTTGATATCATGAAAGCATTCGATCAGCCGTGGCATGCTGCGACTTACTCTCTGACAAGAGGTCTGGAGATTATGACTACTTAGGGACGCTTCTAAAATACAGTACTGTAATTCGACTAGCGAGAAGCGCCTAACTCGCACCCATCTTATTGATCGGAGTCCAGAGCATCGAGGACTTGATCTGGCATACACACGCTCATCAATAGCGACAACTGCTGCTAAAAAGCTAGGCTATTTTGTCTAAAACATTATTTAAATAGTTTTCGGCGCAATTTTGAGCATGACAACGTACAAATTAGTTAAAAATAGGCGTTTTTGAAGAAGTTACCGCAAAAAAAGTATCAGAATATTTTTCCGCGCAGATACGAAAACCCTGGACTACACATGCATTAGAAGAACCTTACTTATTGATTCTCCACTTAAACATAAATGTAAAATGTCAAAAGTCATTCGAGGAGCCACGACATCCAAATATAGATTAGTAGTTACATGTATCTTTCCTTCGCCTTTTTTTCTTCAACAGTTGCTTTTATGACGTGTTAAACTATTCGGAACATCCATTGATGCCTAGGGCTGTCTGGCTTTAAGCCATCATAATTTTCAAAAATCGTCTTCAAGGCCAACACATCTTTGTCAACAGAAATTTAATCTAATTTCCTCTACTACTCACATTATACGTCCTGTTTGTGAATTTAGCGTTTGACTGTCAATGGTGAAAAATGGGTGGAACATGTCCAATAGGAGAATATATTGGGTACTTTATTTTGTGATACCATATAGGCAGCCGCTTGTGAGTTTAATACAGAGAGCGAGAGCGAAGGCACAAAACGAATGAAAGAATGCGTGATAGAAAAGGAGATGGAGTCCTACTTCTCCAGGGAATGCATTGTGTACTGTAGAGTAATGCTGACGACAGATAAAAACAAATCGATTACGGGGAGAAAAGGACTTCTTGAGGATTGTAGCATTTCGACGAAATGGACTGTTGAATGACTGGTTATCGGTGTTTATCTAATTATTGTCGTAATCAATGGCTGGCGGTTGACAAATAAGGTAAGTAGGTCTTCCTAATATCTTCATTTGCCAAAAAATCTAAAAATGCTCAAAATGCCTAAAATTTTCTTTGATTCTTGTAAGTATCATAACTTGACTATTTCAGCAAACACAAAAAACTGTTAAATTAACCTGTTTTAACGTACTTTTTGAGCTTGATGAAGTATTCTAAAAGATTGAAATTGATATGTCTAGAAGTGGTAGCAGGGCCTGGGTGAAGGGATATATGGCAGTAGAAGGCAATGAACGAGTAGATCAGGCTGCTAAAGACGCCATTCATTTGGACAGTATTCATCAAATATGTGTTATTGAAAATTATTTTGCCTATTATAAAAATAAAATGTATGCTGTGTGGGATAAAATGTGGCTCCGTGCCCATGAACACACAAATAATCAACATCAATTCAATTAATTAACAGGAACGTTAAAAAAACTGCTTATATCTATGAAAAAATCAATAAGAAATATTCTTCTACAATAACAAGGTTACGTCTTAATCACGGAAACATTGCGAGCCCACCTGAACCATATATTTTTCCGATGTTTAAAATTATAAACCATAGAGAGATAACCTGATTTCAAAACTCTTCAGCATAAAAAGGTGTATGATTTATTGATTGAATTTCTCACTCAGATTAAATTAACAATTTAGTGCTTTATATTTATATCATGTGGCAAATGAACCTTAGCTCAATACCAATCTCTCCAAAAAAAAAATATAGAAGATCGCTACTAACCATAATGGTAAATGGTAAAAGCCCGAAAAACTGTTGCGGGCTTCCTTGTTTTAGCAGGAAATTGAGTCTCGTATAATCCCGGTCAAAGCAAATGCCTGGGAAAGTAAAATTTTCCGTTTTACACCAAAACAAGAATTGAACGTCGTTAAAAATACATAGACTTGTCAGTTGAACTTTGATCAATAATAATCGGCAATTTATTGTAGAAGAATCCACGTGCTTATGTGACTAAAAAGTAACAAAATATATTTTTCCAAACAGAAAAAATGATGCAATATAGCTGTTGTGACTGTAATTCTATCTCTATACTATCCGTATCAGCGTTTCCCAACCTTCTTTTTGTTGAGGCTCCCCGGTATATAAATTATATTTTCATGCCCCCTTTACTTTTTCAATAAATACAAAAAACGCACATCATATAGGTACAAAGACTTTTATTTTAGTTCTAATAAAAAGAAACTTTAAGTTTAAATAAACTCATAAATGTTTTTCATTGAAAAACTTGAATAAAATAAGAGTAGGTACTGATGAGACACTTGAGATTGCATGTTCTGTAAAAGTTGGTTGACTTCTAGGTTCTGTTTTCGCCAGAGCTATCATCAGGTCGCTATCGACATCAAGGCGATTTCGCTGCTTAGAGCAGAAAAGCCTGTCTCATATAGGTAAGTTGAAGAAAAAGGAACTAGTATTCGTAAAGCAAGAGAGGCAAGTGTCGAATTAACAGGCAATCTGTCGATCCAAAATTTCGCCAATGTTGAAAGATGGAAGTCATCCTTTATGGACGAATCAGCCTAGAAATTCTTTCTGAACTTCTGGTAATTGTGATACATCGACAACAAATGAATTTCTTGTCATGTGTCATGTGGCATATTGGTGACTCTGAATTGATGTCTCGATAGTATCGGCGAAATTCGTCTTCCAGCGCTTGCAAATGAGTCTTTATGTCAGCTTTTAAATTTGCGTCCAGTATGTTATTTTTAACTGATTCGAACAGCCGAGAAAAAGATAACATTTTCAGAAGACACTTTTTGATTCCAAAGTTGAAGCGTACTTCTGTATGGAACAGAAGAACGTTGTGATGAGAATCGAGATCCTCGCAAAGTAAAGTAAATAACTGACTGTTCAAAGCGCTGCTCTTGATGTAGTTTACAATTAGACTTCTCCACAAAACATGTACATAGAAACGTCAAATTTTTTGCAAGTTTGTGGGAATGAACGTCACAGATGCTCATCGGCGTCTAGTAGGGACACAATTGTTTTCTAAGTGATGAATGTTAAGCGATTGACAGAATAAGTGAATATGATATTTAATTTCTAATTTTATGCGTATAAATTAATCATTACATTGTAATGTTATTTGTTAATGTTGTTTGTTTATTTTTTTTTGTTTGTTCTTTCTAAAATGCAAATGCTTTCCGCCCCCCATTGGGAACTCCTGATCTATATGAACAGCTATTTAAAATATTCAGCGTATATTTAAAGAACCTTCTCAGTTATACAAATAAGAAGAATTGAGTTAATAGTTTTGCTAAAAAAAATCCTTACACCAGTGATTTTGGACACAGTGGATGAGGTCTGTAATCTTATTTTTGTAGTTAGTAAATTCAAAATTGATATTTTAGTGTACAGAGCATATAAATATGAGAATAAGATAATACAGAAATAATGGTACTGTTTTTTAAATAACCCACTTTAGCACCCGAATCGCATTCAAAAACCGCTGATGCTTAATAAGCATCCCGACAGTATAAATCTCGATGTTCAATACCCGGTTAGACATGTCAGATCACTTCTGTAATTCTTGTAACAATTTTGTAACGGACTATACGCACAGTCCTCAGTGACCGTTTCTATAAAGGCATTTCCAAGTCCATTGACTTAAGAGAAATACGATAGAATGGGTTAAATCGAAACATTTGTAAGGAAAACAAGAGTATCGCACTATTCGAATATATTCTCCATATACAACCGCTCGATACCACGTCTAGTTCTTAACTGACTTTGACATTCCACAACCGTTGTCAGGTATATACGTTACAATATGATACATTACTATGAAAACATCAGTACAGTAATAATAATAACACTCGGCTATCCTGACCATTAGGCTGTCCTCAGACTAATTAAACGTTAGAAAAGCTTCAATTCTCAAAGCTTCAAAACCTAGACTTATAATAACGTAGGAAATATAAAAAAAAAATTACTTCACAAGATCTTACATAATGCATATCTCAAAATAACAATAAAGAGAAAGGTAAAATAAAATTGCAGTCCAATCAAATGTAGTGCAGGTAAGGAAAGATTTGCGCAAATGTTTTCCACATGATGACGTTCATCTACAAGCAACGTTTGCCAGGCTGTTCGTAAGTAAGCGACGTTCGCTAATAGGCAACGTTTGCCGAAAATAACGTGGAAGCGACGTTCGCTTGAAGGCAACGTTTGCCGAAAATAACGTGGAAGCGACGTTCGCTTGAAGGCAACGTTTGCCAAAAATAACGTGGAAGCGACGTTCGCTTAAAGGCAACGTTTGCCAAAAATAACGTGGTAGCGACGTTCGCTTGAAGGCAACGTTTGCCAAAAATAACTTCTTGAAAATAGGATGTTCGCATGTGGGCAACTTTTGCCTCTAATTATCGTTTATTAGGGTCACCCATGCCTTGACCTGGTCTGCAGCTACAACAGTTCGCTTCCGTTTGAAGCCTTCTCGTAAGTCTTCAACTTCGTATCGATCGTTGAATAATTTTTTCGTAACTCGAAAAGGTCCCTTATATTTTGCATGTAGCTTATGGCTAGTTCCCGTAGATGGTATACTCGTTATCAATACCCTGACCAAGTCACCCTCGTTATACTGGGTGGCATTGCGTCGACTTTTATCGTAACGTTCTTTTTGTTTTTTTGATCATCCTCAATATGTCCTGAAATCTTATGCCTAACCTCCTCTAGGTCAAGTCTATCTATCTCATTTTGAATTGCACTCAAAACTGTCGCCTCAGCTGCATGTTTAGAATTGTAACCAATCAGGGCCACCATAGGAGTCGAATTGATGCCTTTGTTAAAACTCGTATTCAACGCACTTTGTATTTGTTTTACGTATCTATCCCAATCTCGCTCATCTTTTCCTGCAGCAGTTGTTGATAGAGCACTTACGATTGTTTTGTTGTAACGTTCACATTGACCGTTAGCCCTTGGCGTGGCGACTGCATTTAGGACATGCCTTATTCCATATGTGTCACAAAACATTTTAAAGGTTCGAGATGTGAAGGCCGTACCTCTATCACTTATAATTCTTGAAGGTACCCCAAATAAATGGATTACGTCAGTTAAAGCCTTGATCACGTGCTTACTTTTCTGATCATGTACCGGCTCTATTATTGTGAATTTGGTAAATGCGTCAACAATTACAAAAATATACTTATTTTTTCTTTTGCTTGTCACAAATGGTCCAACATGATCTACGTGTATCGTATGAAAGGGGATTGGATGTTTTTCTATAGGATTTAATTTGCACTGCCGTTTTGAGGAGCACTTCTTATAGTACATACAGTTTAGGCAAGCGTTAACATATTTTGTTACGAATTTTCTCATTTTCGCGAACCAGTAGTTTCTTCTTATTCGCTGTAAAACCTTTTCTACTCCAAGGTGTCCAGAATCGTCGTGACATAAACGACAAATTTGCATACGTGCTGCTAATGGAACAACCCATGCTTTAGTTCCATCGTCTAATTTCCTGTACAATTTGTCGTTTTTCAATTCGTATTTATCGAAATATAACTTCGTCTCATTATTCCTTACTTTACTCGATAGTATGTTCCGAATTCTACAAATCTGTTCATCCTGCAATTGTGCTGCAGTAATCCAATCCGCTTCCGTCAAATCTATTTGGAACACTTCTAACTCAAGGTTGGTGATTGCTATAGGGTTTCTACTGAGGGCGTCTACATGAGTCATTTTTTTACCAGCTCTATACTCAATTTCGAAAGAGTATTCCTGAATCTCCAACCACCATCTTCCAATACGAGGAATTAAATCTTTTTTTGACAGGGTCGTCCGTAAAGCATTACAATCGGTGACTATCTTGAAATTTATCCCCAGCAAATATACTCGAAAATATTTTAGAGCGTAAACTACAGCCATAGTCTCGAGTTCGTATGAGTGATATTGTCGTTGATCACATGTTGTTTGTTTGCTAAAATAGGAAACGACACGTGATTTACCTTCAGAGTCAAATTGAAGTAACATTGCTCCTAAACCAATAGAGCTCGCATCTGTATGAAGTTCTATCCTCAATTTGGGGTTATATATTGCAAGAATTGGACGTGATGTTAATGCCTCTTGAATTTGATGGAATGCCTGCCTTTGTGGTGCGTTCCAGGTCCAAATTTCATTTTTACGGGTTAATCTTGTTAAAGGCTCGACAATCATGGAGAAATGTTTAATAAATTTCCGGAAATAACTGGCTAATCCGAGGAATTGACGTACTTGCTTAACGTTGCGAGGAAATGGCATATCTAAAATTGCCCGGATCTTCCTTTTTCCAGGTTTCACCCCTTCTGCGCTAATTTCTCTTCCAAGGTATTCAATTGTCGTTTCCAGAAATACACATTTACTGATTTTCAAAGTGAGGTTATGTGCACGAAGTTGAATTAATACTTTTGCCAACCGTTCTAGTCCCTCTGCGATCGTAGACGAGGCAATTATGATATCATCGATATATGGAAAGGCGTATTCATTTTTTAATGGTCCTAGTACTTTGTTGATTAATGATTGGAAAACAGAAGGAGCATTGGTAAGTCCGAAAGGCATCCGTAGAAACTCGTAGTGGCCGTCAGGGGTTACGAATGCCGTTTTTTCAATAGAGTTGGCAGCCATACGGACTTGATAAAACCCGGACGCCAAATCTAAGCTTGTGAAATATTTAAATCCTCCTAATTTATCTATTTGATCCTCAATATGCGGTAATACACTATGATTTCTTATGGTGACCGCGTTGAGCTGCCTGTAGTCGACGCACATTCTATAGTCCCCATCCTTTTTCTTCACTAGTGTAATTGGGCTGGCATACGGGGAGCTAGATTCACGAATTATTCCGTTATCTAATAGTTCCTGAATCATATTTCGAAGAATTTGCTTTTCTATGTCGGGCATTCGATAGGGATGACGCGCAACTGGCGTGTCGACCAGACATTTTATTTCCATTTCTACTGTATCCGTGTTTCCTAAATGTTTCATAGAAGATGAGATGCAGTCCGAAAAATGATGCAACAAAGAAATGCAGGCCTTCTTATCGGCTTCCGAAATAGCACCTATCTGTATATTATTGAGATCCAAGCCATTGTCGAAAACTTCTATCAAGTTCACAAAAAGGTTTTCGGTGGGAGGCAACCTATATAAAATTAATCGGTTCTCACGTTTAGTCATAACCACGTGTTCTTGGTTAATAAAATCTCTCCCGATTAATAAATCAAATTTCAGGTATTTGTCCGGAACAATTATGGCACGCACTTCTGCTGAAACTCCCTGTATACTAGCGGTGATCTTGCAAAACGATGTACTGTTCACAAAGGTACCCATAAAACTGTACAAAGTCATATCCTTCGAATCCGTACGAAGAAGGCCAAGTTTTCTAACGAGTGATTCTTTTATGAGTGTGTTAGAACTGCCAGAGTCTATTAAACAGTTTGTTTTCTTTCCGCAAATTCGGGCATTTTGCAAAAAAATATTAGAACCCACACTCGTTAGTGCTTCAACTTGATGCACTTCCTTACGCGGAAAAGGGCACTTTTCTTTAAGATGTCCCAATCTTTTACAGTTGGTACATTCCACGCGTGGCTTTCTGCAACTGGATGAAATATGGCCCGGAATACCGCAATTAAAACATGTTGGGCGCGAGCCTGAAGGCTTATTGACTTCCTTTTTATTACGATTGCCATAACCAGATCTGAACGACGTTGACGGCTGAAAATTTCCACTATTAAGATGAGGACTTTTTTTTTCTTGAGGCATTTCGCCTACAGTGTTTAAGTAAGCATATAGAGCGTTTGCGTCCGTATGTTGTGCAGCCCTGACCGTTCTTGCTATGTTTTCATCCCTGATACCACCAATCACTGCATCAATCAAATATGGATCAGGTATTTGTATATTGAGTGCTCTCAATTTGGACAGTTTTTTGAAACAATAATCGCCTAAATTTTGCCCTGGTGCTGCGTCGTAGTTAGCGGCATCTTTGAATAATTTAGAAAATGGGACGGACTTACGAAAGTGCTGGCTCATTGATCTTTTAATTTCATCCCAACTGGAGTCGTAGTCCACATTTTCTTCGTACCACTGACGGGCATTGCCTCGCAGTCTTCCAGAAATCAGTCGTAGAATGGCATCGTCATCCCAGTGATAGCGCTCTGCCAAACGGTCAACTTTATCCAGCCACTTATCCACCATCACGTCGTCCCGATTAGGATCAAACGTCGGCACTAAGAGTTCATCTCCCGTACGAATGATTGCCGGGTACCGTCTCAATTCGTTTAATTCTTTTCTCAATCTCTTTATAGTTTTTCTTGAAGACGATCTATGGGAAGAGGCCGAACTCGAACTGTCACTTTCACTCGAGGATTCCTTTCGGCTCCGCTTCCCACTTCTATTCCGCGATTTGAATTTAGTTTTCCCCATGATGTAGGAAAATTCAACTGATTTTAAGGTATCCCACCGCTGCTTTGTAAGGAAAACAAGAGTATCGCACTATTCGAATATATTCTCCATATACAACCGCTCGATACCACGTCTAGTTCTTAACTGACTTTGACATTCCACAACCGTTGTCAGGTATATACAATATGATACATTACTATGAAAACATCAGTACAGTAATAATAATAACACTTTCAATGGACCCGAATATGGTGGCCGCAAAAAGGCCGATCTTCACCCACCTTCTTTATGAATATGTATTCGGTTTGTAGAAAATGTACATTTCATGTACAGCTGTAGGAGTGAATGTTAAAAATATTACTTTTCAGTTTCCTGATCCAGTATCATATAGCAGAACCATATTTAGCATGATGGTGTCTAATATTAATGGGATATATTTGTATTTGGAGCAAGGAATATTCTGAAGGCCCAATCATGAGTAGATTACAATAAAAGTGTAAGTACTAGTCAAAATAGGATCCTGAAATCTTTTTGTTTGCCCGATTCACCGGATTTTCAATATATTCTATTTGATCCTAGTACCGTGTTTCTCAACCCTTTTTCAGCCAGGAATCGCTTGGAAAGCAAGCAAAAATTTTTAAGGACCCCTATGAAAACAGGTCCCGTCTCGGAGGAAAGGAGGGGGTTGCTTAAAAAACTGAAAGAGGCCTGGGGCGAGGAGTACTTTCAGCATGTTCACCGTGCTCCGACTTTTGATGACGTATATTCATTGTTATTGATTCATTCATACATATATGTACTCGCATTGTAGCAATACTAAAAATAAAACGACGGATCGGACTATAATCATTGCAATCTTTATATAATTTATTAGGAATCCAAGAAACTTATGCGAAATAGGTTCGCCCAGAATGTGACATCAATTTTTATAACATTAGAAATTACTTTTTATTTGCTGTGACCTTTTCCGTTATTAGGATGACTGAAGCTGCCTCAACTACTGAAAGACGGGCAACCTCAAACCACAGCCGTAATCGGTACTATAGCTTCATTGACTCAAATATTTTTATAATATAAAGGGGGTTCTAAGAAGACAGGTTAATAAACTTTGCTTTAGTTGATTTATCGCCACTGATAAACATACTCTACTAGAAAAATACTTATCTCAAAACCGTTCTTGTTTACAGTTATGTTTACATGTGTCTCGACCACAGTCTTTAGGCTCTAGGGTTGCCGCCTCTGGAGCTGTTGCTGCAGATTACTTCCTTAGGAATAATTATGAGGGTCGTTGAGGGGTGATCTACCCTGTTATGATCAAGAGTAAACAATTATCTGTAAAAGGTGACCCAATATTGAAAATTGTCAGTGAACAACATCACACCCAGCTCTCTGACTAAGCGTTTTGATTCAACCATTTTACTTTATCGTAAATTATGGCGCAGCTGCAACAAGTTGAAAAAAGCGGCCGGCCTGTTGGTTCTGTAGCAATATTTCAAACGGACTTTTTCCATTACTTTTGCCGGAGTCCTGGTGCGTTTTATGTTTGAACGATGATCTAGAACACGGACATACATCGTATGCAGCAATTGTTTGCTGTAGTCCTTGTTTGCAATATACAATAGATTCTTCCAGTTCTTGGAACTTGTTCCTTTCATTTGTTCAATTATATACTGCACTATACATCAACATAAGCCTGGAGTTGAATAGAATTTCGTTTTCTACATGAACTCTTCTTCTGTGATATGACCGATTTAGCCTCATGTATGCGTGATCAACTCTAATCATGCTATTGTCTAATCCTGGTTTAGTAATAATTATGCCCGATTGTATCGCCTTTCTCAAATCTACCGCTTCAGTAAAGGTATCCATAAGATCGACTTCAAGTTGTTTTCTGTTGCATGGACTCGATTCGGTAAACACTTACCGTGTAAAGTTACATTTGAGAACAGTGTCTGTTGAATTTTTTTAGGGGAATCCTGTCTGCAACTACAAATTTGTTGGTTCACTTGCTCGCAGGTCTATACAAATCTGTGTTACATTTTTGGTTGCATCGCATTTCAAAATGCGATCCTGATAGTAATTGATGTAATTGAGGAAATAAATCTTGGTATGGTAGTTCAGATGGTAGTTGCATGAATGATAAAATCAGGATAGAAAATGGGCTTGATGTCTGTTCATGTCCAGATTTCGATGTCCATTTTTCTTCTTCAGACGATAATAATGTTGAGATAAATCAGCTCGTAACCTTGAAGTCGTCTCTCGGGGCATGCAATGAAAACTAATGAAAATGAATATTGGAAATGGTAGTTGAAAAGCCAGTTAAATGTAAACATCATGCTTGAACGCAATATTAAAATGGAAGCGGAAGAAGGCTTTTTAATGAGAATGAGAATAACACCAAATGTGTGCAATAAATTGGCAGATAGCGAGGCGACAACATTTAAAAACCACTATTGTACCATATACTGGACGGTGACAAAGGTGCTATTGAAATATATACTTATAACCATTTGTAAATACTTTTGAATCAGGCCCAATGGACATAAACAACACATATTAAAGGAAGAAAATACTTAGCTACTGAGACAACGCGCTTGAACCAGTCCTACTTCAAGGAAGCAACCCAGGAACATATGTTATACCTGAGAAAGTAATTATGTAGTACAGGAAGGACTACCAATCTTGAGAAAAGAGTTTTCGCGAATTTTTCGCCTTTCAATCTCAAAGTGCAAGCATAAATGCTTATCAAAATTCTAATATCTGACTTTTTATTAAGATTATTAGGTCAATTATTGATACGAATGTGATGTTAAGCGGCCGTGGTCACACTACCAAGAACATTTACATCTGATATACCTTCTGCTACGGAAGCACCGAGTAATACTTTTCTCAAAAGGCCGAGTACCGAGTACCGGGTACAGTGATTTGCACTGGGTTATTTCATCTACTGTAAGTGATAATAAGAACATATTGGGAAGGTCCCCTTATTCTCAAAGTTAGTTTACGCCTCAAAAAAACGAACGCACCACAGTTGTGCAGCTTAGACAATTTTTAAGTCGTTGCAGCTTAGTGTACTTCAGTATTTTCAGAAATTTTGAGTTCAAAAATATATAGTCAATCTTGCAACCTTGCAACAACTAGAGATGCTTTTCGTTGTGGAATACCATAGCTGCAACATTGAGATAAAATTGAAACCATATTTTAACATTACATTTTTGGAACAATCGTTTTCGATATACTTTTCAATCTCTCCTATTACGAAATCGCACAGTGTCGTAGGTCACCATCTTGATAGTACAATTTTGTTGACATCCACGCGAGGCCCCAAGCTGTCAAGTTTCGAAGAATTGTCTGAAATATTCGCAGTTGTGCCATGGCCATCCCGAACATCAGGAGCAGATTACAAAAGAAACAAAACTGCTGGATGTCGCGACGAGGCCAAATCAGATTCGCAAAGTACTAAACCTAAATTATCCTTACGTATTAGTGAAGGATTGCTGTGCAGACATTTTGAATTTTGCTGCATTACTTTATTTGGTTTTGTGGTTTTTGCTGTTTTTGGGTATACATATAAAAGAAAAAAGACCAACTAAAAATACAGAAGGCCAATACTGCAATGTGGTTTTAGTTTAAACTCTTTCAGTAACTATTCCATGGACTATCGTATTTCATATAAAAAAAACATGTAGTCGTAACAACTTATATGTAAAAAATAAGCTGCGCAGGTACGGCTAACTTACTGGAGAATATGGTCGATATTCACTAAGAAATCATGAAAATCAGGCAACTGATTGCAGCAAAATTGCTGCAACCTTGGCTATTCTGTTGTTGGTGCATTTATTTCTTGGATAACACATTAGGCAGGTTCGGGTATACAGGGTGTTTCAGTTTATTGTTGCATAACTTTAAGATTCGATAGAACTTTTAAAATTAATGCATAAAGTCTATATAAACATGGGTCGAAAAATGCGTGGCGTCCGAAATACAGCCGCTAGAGGGCGCTCTCTAATGTACCTGTAGTGTATTAAAAATGACCGAGAAATTTTTCTTAGTGCAATTTTTTGCTTTTTGAATAAAAACACTGATTCTTCGCACATTTTCGTTATAGTTAGCCGTTTTTGAGATATTTCGATTTTTAAGGTTCGATGCATTTTTAATTATTTATGATAAAATAACGTTAAAAAGTCAGTATCTCGATAATTTTTAGAAGTAGGCTGGCCTGCAAATATTTTTGAAATTGAAAGCAGAATAAGGTTAAACGTCAATTAGTTGACAGTTAGTTTTGTTGACTGTTGAAACATGAAACGTTTTTTTGCAATTGTGAATGCACGAAATTTAGTTTCTTTTACCAGTTTTTTTTTGTAAGTTTTATAAAAATGTCATGTTTATTCTCCAATCAAGAGTTAGCGGATATTCATTTTGTGTATGGCTTTGTAAATGGAAACGCAGCAGAAGCAGTCAGAGAATACGCACGAAGATTTCCAAACAGACGACATCCAACTCGCTCAGTATTTGTAAGAGTGCATCGCCAAATAATTGAAAATGGTTTTGGAAATCTGCAAAGGGATCAAAACATAAATGTTCGTCAGCGCAGATTTACCCGTATGATTCTGCGTGAGTTTGATAGAGATCCGACCACAAGTATTAGGAGAGTTTCTGGTGCCTTGGGAATTTCAGCAAGCCATGTTCACCGTGTTCTTAGAAATGACCATGGACGTCCTTACCATTTGCAATCTGTGCAAGGACTACAGCCAGGGGACGGAGAACAAAGAATCACATTTTGTCAGTGGATTCTTGATAGAATTGATAATAATAGGGAGTTTTTAAGTAACGTTTCATGGACCGATGAGTCATGCTTCACTAGACGTGGAGTGGTAAATTTTCATAATCAACATATTTGGTCGCATAAAAATCCGCATGCAGTTCGGGAAAGAGATTTTCAGCATGAATTTAGTGTGAACGTGAGGATTGGTATCTACCGTAATCGACTATTTGGACCCTACCTTTTGCCTGCAAGGCTGAGTGCTACGACCTTCTTGGAATTTTTAAAGGCTGAACATGCAAATATGTGGGATGATGTTATGTTAGATTTGAGAAGATTGGCCTGGTTGCAGCTTGATGGTTGTCCAGCTCATTATTCGAGAATAATTAGAAACTGGCTGGACGAAAATTGTCCAGCAAGATGTATCGGCCGTGGAGGACCAGTCGCCTGGCCTCCACGATCCCCTGACCTAAATCCATTAGATTTCTTTGTGTGGGGATTTCTAAAAGAAAAAGTGAACCAGACTCTCGTACCACAAGAGATATGCTAATAGACAGAATCAGGAATGCATGTGATGAAATAAGGCCTTATTTGAATAATGCTATACCACGTTCGATCATTCGTAGATGTGAATTGTGTATTGAACAATTGGGTTTACATTTCGAGCAACTATTTCAGATTTTGTATGTTTGTCCTAACTATCCAATAGCATTTTAGTTGTAAATAATTAATTTAATTTGTTAAAAATAATATTGGAAGATTAAACAAATTTATATTCTGTTTTCTGTGTTTATTTGGAGTTAGGAATTATTGCTGTTTTTAAAAACACAATCTAAACGACCATCTTAATTACTTGTAATGCCCAAAACGAAATGTAAAAAAAATATTATTTTCCCATACCTATATAATTAAAAATGCATGGAACCTTAAACATCGAAATATCTCAAAAACGGCTAACTATAACGAAAACTCACCGGAGAGCTTTTTTATGCAGAAAAGTGCGAAGAATCAGTTTTTTTATCGAAAAAGCAAAAAATTGCACTAAGAAAAAATTTTCGGTTATTTTAACTACACTACAGGTACAGTAGAGAGCGCCCTCTAGCGGCTACAGTAAAACAATGCGCATGGTTCGTTTTGTCTTACCAAAAAACCCTTGTATACGCATTTTTCGACCCATGTTTATATGGATTTTATGCATTAATTTTAAAAGTTCTATCGAATCTTAAAGTTATGCAACAATAAACTGAAACACCCTGTATAAGCTTTGACATTGGACATTACATAATCTGCAATTCTTAGATCTACAGAACTTCTGTCTTGCGTCAGACCGAGTAATTACCCGGCGGAGTAATTCATTACTCAGCAAATCTAGGTACTCGGTAAACTGGGCCATGTATGCCGAACACCCCCCAACCTTGTCCCAAATAATTTCTCCTAAAAAATATCTCAATGTCACAAATCGAATTTCCCCTAGATGGAGCATCGAATCGAATCTCTGGCACTGCAACCGCCAGCCAATCCAGCGGTGATAGAATAAATGATATTACTGTATAGATGGTATAGGCTCAGCTGGGTATATTACCTTCCGTCTATGACGTTCGAGAGATTGATAGCGTTTCACATGTGCGATTGAGCACCCGTTCGGAACAGATAGAAAAGACAGAAGGAAAATCCGGGATGATGGATGGTGATAGGTAGTGGGAATATCGACGTTGGGCACGAGAAAATAGAAAGTGGTCGTTAGTTTGCGGATCAGTTTTTCTCGTGATTTTAGAATCTTATTTAAGGTAGGTGTAATATAAAGGATGACGGAGGAAATAGTGGCAATAGTGCCATGACACAAAGCAGATGAAAAATAACACGAAAAGTTCATATAAACGTGGGTCCTCAGTTGCCCCCTTATGGAAATGTAGGTTGTTGAAGCCATAATTTATAACCCGAAAAAAAATCATATCTGGAGTAGATTAATATATCGACTTGAGTTTGTGCAGACGTGTAGACCGGTAGTGTAGAAATTGGAGAAAAAAGGAACATCATTTTCTAGGTTATTGAGTTTATTAAATCATCTGTTGTGTTTCTGGATGAGGCATTGAATTTTAAAACGTACTTTTTCAGGACGCTTTTGTTAAAATACTACTTTTGAGGAAAAATTGGTTTGCATATTTGATCCATCCCAAGGATTTGAGCACATTGTACTTTGAAAATACTCTGAACGCTGAGTTGTATGGTAAAAATTGTATGAAGTGTATAAGCAAATAAGTAATTCTGCCCCACGAAAGCGTTATTTGAACAATATTCATGTCTTGTGCTTATCAGTAACGTATACATTTACAATACTCTGTATCTTGTTAATGCAAGTTTTAAGATACATGTGTATAAACATGAAAACTTTTTCTTATTTTTAAATGTACTTTCTGTTCTAGAAATATTACCACGATTTTCTGTACGATAAACGGCAGGTGATACCAACTTTCCCAGAAACCAGCCGGATAGACTCGAACAGAACGGTTGCTCCTGCCGGACGGACGCCAAAATCTTAACTACTGCTGAGGATGGCAATTAACAGTGAAAATGCTCATTGTGATGCTTTCTTCGCTACCTCGATGAGCGCTTCCTCGTGACCGCGGTGTAAAACAAACCTATGCTTCAAAGTGGGACCATTCATGGCTATAATACTTTCTGCGCCGATATCTTCACCTCCCCGCGATTGACCTCGACGGAGGCGCTAAACGTAATGAGCCAAATCGTTTTTAATCCAACGAAAGTAATATGTTTCTGTACAACATCTTGATGAAGGGAATAATTTTGAAAAACTTTGTGTCAAGTGCGCTAGACATTTTGATCTTTTTTCCTTTTATATGTTAATCACTTTGATAATACTCGTCTAGATCATTGATTCCCAAAGTGGTCTATATCGACCCCTAGGGGTCTATGACAACCTGCAAGGGGTCTACGTCAGCGAAAAAAAATTTGGGGGTCCATGAAATGAATATGGCGGTCCACGATAGTGGATCTCAACACATACACTGATAGTACCTATTTACTTACATCATACTATCTTATATTATTTATAAAAGTACCTATGAAGTAAAAAATGTATTATATATGTTTATAAAATTGTGTAAGTTGTAGGATGTTGGTATTCGTTTTGTGGTCGCAATACATTTTGAACTTGTAAAAACCTGAGAGTCGCAGTCTCAGAGCTTCGCTACCTTGCACTGACTTGTTCAATTCGTCACTCTATAAATAAGAATGTGGGACAAATACGTTTATTCGTTTCCTGAATCTTGAAAAGGAAAGTGCTAAGAAAATATTTTAAAAAATATAAGCAGATAGTATATAACACAAATTATAGTAAGTCAGTGTTATTTTGTTTGAGAGTGCTGGAGAAGAGTAAGTACATTATTTTTTATTAAATTTTAGTTTTGTACTCGTAGTTAGCAAAGATAGATAAATTATGCCAATCATGACTTTAGTTATTAGTAGTTAAATATTCAATCATGCAAAATTACACGAGCACTCCTCAATAGTTTCTTTTTGAAAGTTTTAGCAATCGGTAATATAATTACAGTGCAATCTCCGTAATTCGAGCTAATTGTTGCAAGATGTTCGAATTATGGAATGTTTTCGGAAAAATCAAAAAATATTTTTAATATACAGCTGCTGGATTTTCTGTCTTATTTAAATAATTTAATTTTGCCCACAGATGACTGATGCTATGTCCGAATCTAAAAAGAAATGTTAATTATTTGAAATTTGGCTTCATTCCATCA
Source organism: Acanthoscelides obtectus (assembly GCA_963669975.1). Classification (NCBI taxonomy): domain Eukaryota; kingdom Metazoa; phylum Arthropoda; class Insecta; order Coleoptera; family Chrysomelidae; genus Acanthoscelides; species Acanthoscelides obtectus. The sequence continues at coordinate 39,623,952 of CAVLJG010000005.1, forward strand.
TTGCCGGACAAACAATCGCCTATGTGCCTTTTATGCAACAAAGTTTTGGGCAATGACACTATGAAACTATCTAAACTGCAAGATCATCTGAGAAGATGCCACCCTGATAAAACAGAGAAAGATTTGAAATACTTTCAAACAATCAAAGATAAATTTCAGAAGAGACCTACACTGGACAGAATGTTCGCTTCGACGTCACAAAGAAGTGATGATGGTTTGCGGGCGTCTTACAATATTTCGTTACTTATGGCAAAATTCGGAAAACCGCATACTATCGGAGAGAAGTTGATTTTGTCAGCCGTTGAAGAGCCTTTAAAAACTGTTTTACACAAACCTGCATCTGATATCATTAAAAGAATTCCCTTAAGCAAGAATACTGTTGAAAGACGTATTGATGAAATGAGTTCTGATATTGAAAGCTTCTTATGTAATTATTTGCAAACAACTGGACGACTCAACTTTACCTGATAATGCAGCATTATTATTGGCATATGTTCGTTTTATTATGAATCAAGAAATCTACAAACAACTGCTCTTCGCAAGAACTTTGATAACCGACACTAAATTCCTTTATCAAATATAATATCAGTAGCTACAGATGGAGCACCTGCCATGGTTGGACGTTATCGTGGATTTATAAGCTATTTAAAACAAAATGTGTCAGGGGTGTTAGCAATACATTGCGTCATCCATCGACAACATTTAGTTGCTAAAAATTTGAGTGTTAAATTGCATGAATCACTTCATTTAGTCATTGATGCAGTAAACCGAATCCGAAGCAACGCGTTGAATACGCGGTTATTTGCGCAGTTGTGTGAAGAAAATGACGAACACTTTCATCAATTACTCCTTCACACTGAAGTAGGCTGGCTGTCGAAAGGCAAGGACAAGATTTTTTGCACTTTTTGGGACTATTTTAGAATTTCTGGATACTAAAGATAAAATTTTAAAAGAAAATTTAATGAAGAGGAAAACAGACATCGCCTATTTAACAGATTTGTTTACAAAATTTACTATGGTTATGGTAAAATATCAGCGTTTCTTGCCATAGTTAAACTAATGAAGCAAAATATTGGACGGGGCGAATTTTCTCAGTTCCCCAATTTGTCACAGACAAGCTGCCAGGAAGACGACGTTTCAACTTACGTTCAACATTTAAATGCCCTCTATTCAGATTTTGAATCTAGGTTTGAGGATATTTTGACTATGGTAATCCCACCGTGGATAATTAATCCATATGGTGACATAGAAGAAACGAATGTCATAATACAAGAGGAACTGACTGAACTAAGTACGTTTTGTTGTCTGTTGAAACATGAAACGTTTTTTTGCAATTGTGAATGCACGAAATTTAGTTTCTTTTACCTGTTTTTTGTTTGTAAGTTTTATAAAAATGCCATTTTTATTCTCCAATCAAGAGTTAGCGGATATTCATTTTGTGTATGGCTTTGTAAATGGAAACGCAGCAGAAGCAGCCAGAGAATACGCACGAAGATTTCCAAACAGACGACATCCAACTCGCTCAGTATTTGTAAGAGTGCATCGCCAAATGATTGAAAATGGTTTTGGAAATCTCCAAAGGGATCAAAACATAAATGTTCGTCAGCGCAGATTTACCCGTATGATTCTGCGTGAGTTTGATAGAGATCCGACCACAAGTGTTATGAGAGTTTCTGGTGCCTTGGGAATTTCAGCAAGCCATGCTCACCGTGTTCTTAGTAATGACCATAGACGTCCTTACCATTTGCAACCTGTGCAAGGACTACAGCCAGGGGACGGAGAACGAAGAATCACATTTTGTCAGTGGATTCTTGATAGAACTGATAATAATAGGGAGTTTTTAAGTAACGTTTTATGGACCGATGAGTCATGCTTCACTAGACGTGGAGTGGTAAATTTTCATAATCAACATATTTGGTCGCATGAAAATCCGCATGCAGTTCGGGAAAGAAATTTTCAGCATTAATTTAGTGTGAACGTGTGGATTGGTCTCTACCGTAATCGACTATTTGGACCCTACCTTTTGCTGCAAGGTTAAATGCTGCGACCTTCTTGGAATTTTTAAAGGCTGAACATGCAAATATGTGGGATGATGTTATGTTAGATTTAAGAAGATTTTTTGCACTTTTTGGGACTATTTTAGAATTTCTGGATACTAAAGATAAAATTTTAAAAGAAAATTTAATGAAGAGGAAAACAGACATCGCCTATTTAACAGATTTGTTTACAAAATTTACTATGGTTATGGTAAAATATCAGCGTTTCTTGCCATAGTTAAACTAATGAAGCAAAATATTGGACGGGGCGAATTTTCTCAGTTCCCCAATTTGTCACAGACAAGCTGCCAGGAAGACGACGTTTCAACTTACGTTCAACATTTAAATGCCCTCTATTCAGATTTTGAATCTAGGTTTGAGGATATTTTGACTATGGTAATCCCACCGTGGATAATTAATCCATATGGTGACATAGAAGAAACGAATGTCATAATACAAGAGGAACTGACTGAACTAAGTACAAACGAAGTTTAAAAACGGATATCAGCAATTCTCGCTGCAAAACAACATACCCGTTACTTATCCCGTATTATGGAATATAGCGAGGAAATTTCCTTTCTATCGTCATACCTAGTGGAAAGGGGGTTCAGCGCTGTTACCAATCTCCTAAGGAAAAAAAGAAACAGACTGGACATCATTAGCCGAGGAGATTTAAGATTAACCCTTACAAAATTGACGCCAAATGTTGATAATTTATTATTAAAGCATCAGGTTCATCCTTCTCACTAAAAATATTGACTTATTGCTTATGTTATTTTATTTATCGTTTATTTTATGTTTATTGGTGTCTGACCAATAAATGCCCGCATTGCTTTTTTTAAAGAATCCCCCTTTATAGAAAATATTTTTTTTTCAATTATTCTGAAAATTCAAGGATAGGTACACGCTAAAATTCGTAAATTTTTTGCCTATTTTTAGATAACTTAAACATATAAGAAGAGGAATTTAATCAAACTAACAGTGAAATTATTGTAGAACATACGTTTATGTTATAATTGATAAACGAACTCGCTTATTGTACTATTTTAAGTAAAAAACTTTTTTTTAAATTATTTTTCACTTTTTTTTTTATTTTATCCCTCTTATTTTTTTTTCAATGCGGGCACTTATTCCCAATGCGGGCATCTGTTTATTTAATGTTACGTATATTTTACATAACAGATACAATATTTTATTTTGAGTAGTTTTAATTTAAATTCAATTAATCAATGTATAAATTAACATGTGTTTTTACTTTAAGTTTTTAACACTAAACATCACTACAGTTATGAATTTACAGGAAATCAATATCAGGTAAGTAGGGGGTCTACCCAACACGGAAAAACATGGCAAGTGGTCTACGACACAAAAAAGTTTGGGGAACTCTGGTCTAGATTCTCATTTTAGAGGAGAAACGAAATTTCATTTTCATCCGAACGTAAATGGAAGGCCCACTGCGAATTCCTTATACCGAAGATAAGCTCTCAAAGATGTGTCGAGGCAAATAAAAACCATCTCATTTACTGAACACTCATAAAAGTTGTATTTGTATCACAAAAAAAGATGCATCCGATCACTGACAGGACATATTAACTGACCCTTCATTCTATATGCAGGCTTTAACAAAAGTTTGGAACGCTTCAAATATCTGACGAATGACTCATCAAATTTTTAAATATTTAGTAGGGTTCGTGAAGTTGTCAAACCTACAGTTTTATAACTGATAACAACTTTTGTCTTTCTTATTCGATATCTGTATTCTGCGAGATATTCTAAATACTTCTTATTAAACATACTTTGACGTAGACCTTATAGTCTTTGAAATAACAATGAAAGGTATTTTTCCATCTAAGCAATGTCCGGAATGGAAAATCATTTCTAACATTGAAGAGTCGATTGAGTTTTGTTAGTAGAGCTAATAAAAATATGATGATATTTAACTAAAATCAAGAGGATAGAAACTCTAATATTGATTAAAATAGTGAATTCGATATCCCAAGGTAACAAGAGAAAAATTAAAAACAAAGAAAACAATAAAACCTAGTTATTAATTTAAACTTCAACAAAAGTTAGAAATCATATTAAGTGTTTAAAGTGCCGTCCGTATACGTCTTCGCTATAAGCTAGATATTGCATAAACGCATTTAGAATATTTTGAAGACATCCGCGTTTCTCGATTCTTCTGCATTCATTTTCTATTCGTTGTTTTGATTATCCCAAATTAAATGGTTTGTTTTTGAATACTTCGTTTTTTATGCGCTCCCATAAAAAATAATCGAGAATTGTGAGGTCAAGTTCCTAAGGTGGCCGTTCAGTAGTACCTCTTCTACCTATTCATTTTCCAAAAAATATTTGATCCAAAAATTCGCGGACATTTCGAGCGTAACGCGGAGGTGCACCATCTTGTTGAAGCCATATTCTATCGTTGAGCATTCTGTCATTTGCTAAAAGAAAACTATATTGATATGATATAAAATCAAAGAACTCAACTGGTTGCGAATTGATAAGCTATTTTTATATCTTTTGACCGTCTTCACGCATAAAGTTCTACTATCTAACAGACCAGCTTACCTCGCTAGCAAATTAGTTCACCGAGGTAGTTTCGTTACCAGATCTCTTAGATTTAATGCTAATTTTAACATGCCTCCTCACAATACCTCGGTCTTTGAAAGAAGTTACACCTATAATGCTGTCAAGCATTACAATGCAGTCAACAGTAGCTATCGATCCAAACAGGTTGTTTCTTTTAAGAAATTAATGAAAAGTCAGCTGCTGGAGTCCATTTAGTTCAGTTTTTCTTGTGCTCATGTGATTTTTTTTTTAATTTTTTTTTGTTTGACTATTTTCTACTATTTTTGTTTCAAATTTAAAACTCTCGCAATACTATCTGCATTTGTCTTGTGCAATCAATGTTGTCATTCTTATGAAATGTATATTTTTTTTTTGGTATGTTATTATTTTGCTTATGTGTTTATGTATTATTTTTTCCTGTTGTGGGGTTGAGTGTAAGAGTAGCCGTCTGGCTAAACTCCGCCTCACTGCAGTTAATAAAGGCATTATTATTATTATTATTATTATTATTATTATTATTATATTTCTTATTGTTTGTGGTAAATTGTGTAAGTCACTTACAAGGATTGGGAAATATTTTCGCCAAAGCTGGGACAACGTGACTCAGTAAAGATGCAAAAATATCTTTCAGCCTTTAAATTTTCTTCCATGAAAAACGGACCGATCACCTTTTGACCTGTGATACCGACCCAAACAATTCTTTGTGGATATTGTATTGTACTCAATGAGGACTTTCACTGGCCCAGTAGCGGCAGTTATGGCGATTAAGAGTTCCGTTCAAAAAAAAACTTGACTCATCCGAAAACATTATTTCGTTCAACAATTTTTCATTTCTATTACACATGTCCAACATGGTCTCACAGAATTGTAAACGCCTGTCAAAATCATCATTTGATAGCTCTTGAACCAAGGTGACCCTGTAGGATGGAATTTTTCCGCCTTCTCACAGACATTATCTTCATCAAGTGTTCTAGCAGAAAGGGTGAGTTCTCCGCTATGTTCATTAAAATATTCAAAGCCTTATTTTCGTCAGTGGTGGCTGTTTTTTTTGAGACGGCCAGATCGTAGAACATCCTTTACATGTCGTGTTATTTCAAATTTCCTCAGAGAGCTGGCCAAGAGTATCTGAGGCTGAACCGATGTTGCGTGCGCGGACACGACGCGCAATCCGTTCTTACTTTAAAAATAGCCTTCGTAGCTCAAGATGTCTATCTTGCATACTTTATAAGTTTATGATTAATACATGCTCGACCTGACAAGCCATATTGATAGATAGGTGACAGACACGAACTACGTGTCTATAGGAAGATGCTACGTATTTTGACATATATTTTGCTCACTTCCGCTATCTAGTTAGCATATCAAATTATCTGAATATTCTAATATTCAACTTATCCGCTCTCCTCCAAGCTACACAAAAATACAATATACGGAGTAAATTTATTCCGCGGCTTCTCGCATCCTGCGCGATCTCATCTTATTTATCCTTGGGCCGAATCCAAAAGTTTTAAGTAGGCTGAATTCATTTCTATAGAAGGTGTCCCAAATTGATAGAACAAAATTTTCGCTCATAAAAGGTAACCAACTTGACTCTATTTTGGTCAACAGTCAATAGATTTTGTTCATGAAGCATAGTATTCATAATTTTGTTAAGAAGTCCTAAACATTTAATACAATTTACGTATATGTGTATTTGCCTGTAATCCATCTTGAGGTACTAATTTTTTCTTCTACCAGGTATTTAAAATTTCAATGTTTCGCTACGAAAAAAAATCTAGTGCAAACACACAAATTGTGGAAATAAACAATCCAAATAGTGGAAAATGTCATGGCCTATTTGAAATAAATGATAAAATTAAGGTAACCAATAAGATTTAGACACAACATGCTTGAAAATTAACAAAATGTATTCTACCCCTGACGTACTCCATTCTCAACGTTCACTACACATATGAGCAAATCTCTGTAGGATGTAAGTGGTATAACAATACACCAATGCTCTTTGTATTGCTAAATGCACATTATAACAAATTTTTGCGAAAAGAGGCGCTAAAAATTTATATAAACGTATAAAATGACACTTTCGTCCCTGAAAAATGTATCACTCTGACCTGACATGTGACAATTTCGCGATTTGAAATCTATCAATCAAAAAATGATTGTTCGAATCTGGGATTTGTATCTTGTACCTTTTGCTAGTGGTTCCGGTATTTACCCTGGTATATTTTGTGAATTTCAATGGTACATTACTGCAACTATACTAAGTAACATAAATCCGAACACCCAGTTTAAATGGGTTTATTTTAATAAAAGTTGGTGAATGTATTTATCTTACTGTAAATAACAAGTGAAAAAATTTTCATCCTTATCAGTTGGACATTCCGGTTTTTATACTGCTTTTTTTTAATTCACTAACGCTCTAAAAATGAATATTTCAGCCGCAGTAAAGAATCAACGTTGGCGGATTTTGGTTCTTGACATCCTTTACGATCGGTTACGATGCCTAGAGTACGGAGACCTGTACGATTTCGTCAACTTAGTGAGTTTGATAGGGGCCGTATAGTGGGACTTCGAGAAGCTGGACATTCTTTTCGGGCAATTGCAGTTAGAGTTCAAAGAAGTGTAGACACTGTGGTTAGGTGTTGTCAGGCATGGCTTCGAGAAGGCCGTACGCAAAGAGCAAGGGGCACTGGACGCCGCCGTAGAACAACAGACCGTGAAGATCGCCGCCTAAGATTATTGGCCTTAAGGGACCGTTTCTCCACTACCATGTCCATTGCAAATGAATGGTTTGCAGAACACGGAAGACCTATTGGCATGCGAAGTGTTTACCGACGAATGAGAAGTTTTGGCTTGTTTTCATACCGGCCACACTGGGTCCTCCCTTTAACTCGAGAACACCGACGTAACCGCCTTGAGTGGTGCAGACAACGGTCACTCTGGGATCAGGAATGGAACAGTAATGTCTTTAGTGACGAGTCTCGATTTTGTTTAGGCATGCACGATGGTCGTGCCAGGGTTAGAAGGCGACGTGGTGAAAGGAGGAATCCACAGTTTTTTGTTGCAAGACATGTTCATCACACTGTTGGAGTTATGGTTTGGGGTGCTATAGCTTATGGTTCCAGGTCACCTTTAATCTTCATCAGAGGTAACATGAACGCGCAGCGTTATATCCACGAAGTTCTAGAACCCCATCTTTTACCCTATCTTGACACCCTGGCAGATCCAACTTTCCAACAAGATAATGCCCGACCACATGTTGCAAGAGTCACAATAGACTTCTTTCAACATAATGATGTAACATTGTTACCATGGCCACCAAGATCTCCCGACTTATCCCCAATTGAGCACGTGTGGGATATGATGGGTAGGAGATTGCTCAATTTGTAACGTCCTCCTCAGAAGCACTTCGAGAGGAGTTGGTGGTTGCCTGGAATGAGATACCACAGGAGGACATTGACCACCTGATCAGAAGCATGCCTAGGCGCGTTGGACAATGCGTAGCACATCAGGGTGCATCCACACATTATTAAAGGTCAAAGGGCTTTAAAGCAGTGCAATCATTTTGAAATTTTTATCATTTACTTATTATGCTTCATTAAGTACTTATACAAAATTTTATTAAAATAAAACCATTTAAACTGGGTGTTCAGATTTATATGTCACTTAGTATATGTAACAAACGACGAGTGAAAAATACAAAAGCCATGAATCAGATACAACAATATAATCGTTAATGTATCTTAATTTTTTGAGGTCATGTCCGTTCTTGCCTCTCTTATAGCGTCACTTATCGGGCAGCTTTCATGTCAATCGCCTTTTCTACTATTTTTTCTGCTTTATACAATAAAAAAACATTGGAAACAATGAAAACAACGGCTGCTACCTGCAATGAAAAAAATGACTAGCTTCCAAACACAATCGTAATCCTGAGGGTCTGTGAGCTCTCAATATATGCAATTCTCTTGCGTCGAGATCGATGGAACAGGAGACTTTTCAAAACATAATTATCGAACTTGTTAATCTAATGGTATCAATATCATGTTTAAGGTATCTTTTTTACAGTTTAAATATCACCCCCCTGGCCACATGTATATATTATATTATAATATTATATTTGTATGTATATAAGTCCAGAAGCGTGCAAGGAAGCTGTTCTCTTGATGAATGTAAGTTCAATCAAAACAAATAATTGCATATCCATATGATATACTTATCGCATTATTTTCAGATGTGATTCTTTCTCACAGACTGTATGAGATGGTTACTTCATGGATAAGAAACATTGTATGGCAAGTGCAATTATTGCATTGTCGATGTCAGAGATGGTTTTTCACAAATCATTGTGGAACTCTAGATTGTGTAGCACAATGTGTGTATGTGGAGATCATAATTACTATTATTGACCATCGCTATTTCAAGGTGCTCAAAATACCATGGTCATGTAGGATTACCAAAAATGAAGTGTTACAGAGAGTAAACAGAAGAATAGAGTTGCAGCATGAAGCAAAATCAGAAAAACTTTATGACCATTCCATAATTAACTATGAATGGGAAAATAAAAGAAAATTGTGACTCATCAAGGAAATTACTTTCCTGTTAAACAAAATCCAAACAATTCAAACAACTAGATAAGCGGAAAGACCCGTTATGTTGAAAATTGTAGTTACCTCAAAGTCAGACTGGGTTAAGCCCTAATAGGTAGTTTTAAAATAGTTTCATTGCAAGTATCAAATTAAAACTCCCAACTTTATCATGAACATGTCAGACTCATTTTAGCCAAAATGAACTTAACCTAACCTGGCTCTGAGGTACAGAATTTGATTTGTGTTTGAACTGCTGGGTATAAATTTGGATTTGAATCGCTATCAATAATGGAGCCATCAGCTACTGAGCATACTTCAGTGGCATCATCAAGAACAAGGAGATCAATGCACTGAGCCTCAAAGAACAATATGTATTTATCAAATGTGTTGCGCCATATATTAACGTTGTAGAATGTGGTATATGAAGAAATAGCGAGGACAGCTAAATACAGTTTCTTTTCCAATTTGTTCATTGAATTGTAATGTTAACACAAAGGGGAAAATCTATTAAAACTGTGGCATAGGAAAGAAAAAAGCATTTACTGTTTGAGAAAGAAATATCAAAAACTGAACAGGTTTGATATTTGAAACACTCATATGAAGAGCAGATTTTGCTAGTTATGATAGTCACAGTAAAAAAAATGAAGTCTTTGGCTCAAAAGTCTGCATATATCTGCAATTTAATTTGTTTCCTAATCGAATGTCCATATCTAGGGGGGTGGTTTCAGGTCCATTTTGAGATGAAAACTTCAAATGATCGTATATCCTAAATGTTTTAACTTTTGAAACACAGGGTGGTAAAAAAGGTCAAAAAATGAATCCTTGATTATGAATATCCGTATTTCCACTTATGAAATTTGGCATGGATGTAAACGTGTCAAGAGGCATTTTTTTAATTTTACCTGCCTGTTTTGATAGACAGTGATGGTATGCTGTTTATTTCTCTCTTATTAAGATGTTCAATCACTTCGGTTTTTATAAAAACGATCATAACAATATTGTTAACATGACAGTTATCACCATGCAGAGAATTTTTTGGGTGGAAATAGTGGGTCGCACATGAAATATTGAATTCTATGAGTCTGAGGCACGGTTTTCACCTGAAAAATACAATCTATTTCTCGACATAGTAACAATGTCATACCAACGATATTAGGATCATGCAAAGAAGCGTTATTTTATTTTTGTAAGCGAATAACGGGCATCGGAGTGAACAAAAATTAAGCAATCAAATTTGCCTAGAAATGATGGGATTTCAATTAAAAGTTATTATTTTAACAGAAATCAGTTGCGTACTATCATTGTTTGCCAAAATAAGCAAGTGAAATCGGTACGAACGTCGGTAGTGGAAATCAAAAGAAAATTCCTACATTAAAAATACCTCTTGATAGTATACCTGTATATATGCAGAATTTTAATAAAGTATTTAATGTGATATTACAGATCGTAACAAAAAAATGACTGATTTTTAAAAAGCTTACCACCCTGTTTCTCAAAAGTCAAGACGTTTAGGACATACAATTATATGGAATTTTCTTCTTAAAATGGAACCCTCTTAAATATTGACATTCAGTTGGAAAACACCTTATATATTTTATGTAAGTAAATTTGAATTTATTAAAGGTTATTGTAATACACTATTGTAGTTTTTCATTTTGGATATGTTTTTTTGACTATATATTTGTTCATATTTCCTGTTATTATTTGTACCTTTTAGATATACTTCATTTGATTCCTGATACTTATGTATTTTGACATACTGTCTATGAATTCCTTAACAATTTCATGTACCTATCATATTTTCCAGTTGGCACTTGCAGCATATAAATAAAAGAATACTTGGTAAAATAAATATTTTTATTTTACATTGTATACCCACAGAAATACAATAGGTTCGTTCAAAAATATCTAAAAAATAGATCTCATCAATTTTTAATCCTTCTTTTCTCTTGAAACAAATGTTTTTTTCTCTAGCACGACATTAACTAGATTATATGCTATTTTCTGAATTACATGCTATGTAAACAGAGCTAAAAGGATATCTAATCAATTACAAAGAAATCTTTCTAGTTTGGGGGTACATTAGATCATTTTGGATAGTAAATTAACTCTAGGTATCAAACTTCTTGAAATATCCAATTTATATATATATATGTTGAGTCCTCTTTTTTTTCTCTAATAACGTTCCTTAGACTGGAGTTATTGTCTTGGAACAATATCTTGCACCCTAGGCTTATCAGGATTGGATGTTCTTTGAGCAATGCAAGTAGATCTGAAAAAGTAGTATTATAAGTAATGGTGATTTCTTGTTTTACTCCTAAGTACCGATATAACCATAGGTGTTAAAATGTGTATTTCATATATCATTTTTGCTAGATCACTGGATTCTTATTTAACCTGTGGCATCAGCTTTGTGAGAATTTGTTAAAATAGAAATGTTGATTACAATATTCAAAAAGCCACTTTATCGAGTTTCGTGTGACATTTAATCTCTCACATGCAACATTAACTATTACACATTAGAGAACCTCCTTCCCAGGCATAACAAAGCTCCTCTTGAACTCAATAGCTTTTAACCTTTATGAAACTACAGGCTTATGCCTACCTTTAATTTACAAATTGCATTAATCCATTCTTAGGAAGATAATTCGCCTCTTTTCCGAAATAGATATGGGGTTTTGTATGCAATATCACGATGGTTTATATCTGCAAAAAGATGCATAGATTCAAGAAACATTAAAATGTTTACACCTTGGTGTGGGCCACAATTTTTTAACGATATTTTTTAGAGTTATAGTCTGAAATTGTTAGGTTAAGGTTCCCACTAATATAAAAAAAATACCAGATAGGGCAGGCCATGTTTAAACTCAATTGCAGAGCATTTACACATGATACATACTTGTAGCCTGACACTAGGCAATCTAAAGTCTGACAATGATTTGTGAATAGCCATCTCCGACATCAACAATGCAGTTGCACTTGGGATACAATGTTTCTTATCCAACATCTCATAAAGTCTGTGAGAACGAACCAGATCTGAAAAAAATGCGATAAGTAATATAAATATGAATATGCAATATTTCAAAAATTTGTAACTTACCAGCTTCATCAAGGAACAGATTGGTTGTAAGCTGTTAGGCAAATATATATAAACACACATCCATTTGCATTAAATTGTTGATTTTAGGTCATTAATACCAGATATTGTAACGCTTCCTTTCCGAAAAAAGTCCAGAAAGGATGGAATGCAATAAAGATTCCAACTTTTCTGTACAATCACAGAAAGGGGGTTAGCATTAGCTTCCGGTAGCTCAGTCGGTGGCATGAAGACATCTACAGGCGTGTAGCTGTGTGTCGACCATGGCATGGCTAGAGGATAGAAGAACAAGCAGAACACAAAAATTTAACAGATTTTATTTAATAAAAAAAGCATCTTCATTACATTACAATTTTACAGTTTTAAAGAACAAAATAAGTTTTACATCTTTGGCGCTGCTATAAAACTATTAACTTATCTTTCGCTGGTCCATTTTGACTCGACTGAAGCGAGGATGGCCAGGTGCTTGAAGTGGAGGTCCCAGTTATGAGGGGTGACATCACATATAGTGGCTTCATAACCAGTTGTAGGCGAAGTTGAACTTAAAGGCGATGGCGCTGCCAAGGCACATGCATGGGTGAAGTGATAGGCCAAGCAACGCAAAGTCAAAGACTAAGGCAAAGGGAAAGGGAAAGAGAAAGAGGGTGGCCCCAATCATTTTGTCCTATACGGACACACATTCTACAAAATTCTAGCACATGGTGCTATATGACCTTGTGCTACAGAGAAGAAAATTCTTAGCTCTTGTTCGATCGGCGGTACAAGTGAAAAGGAAGCGCGAGGAAGATCGCAGATCAGGAACTCCGCATCAAGCGCTCCAAGCGGAAAATTTTCCAAGCAAAAAAGCTAGAGATGGGATTAATGAAATGATAATCGAGAAGTGATTTAATAAATACGATCGGACGGTGAAACCGTTACACTCGCCCCTACTTAACCAGAAAAAAAATTCGAAGAAGCATTCAAGAATTTTTTTTTATTTGACAAGGAAATTGAAAGTTATCACGGAAGGACAAATGTACAACCATTCGACCAGATAACAAGTAGCAAAAGTAAGGTAGAAACAAAAATGTTAGAAGAGAATTGGAAGAAAAAGGGATAGCCTCAAGTCTACCAAACAAGAGGGATGGTTATAGCACCAACTCGCTGAAAAGTACAGTGAAGTTGCACTTAAAAAAACTATCATTATATGATGAACAACCCAAAACATAAAACATCGTCACACCTAGGACGAGAAAAATAATAAACCAAAAGCTTCAGCAGTAGTCCAAGCACGAAGTGAGGAATCACAATAGCATCCAAAATGCACGACTGACTACTAAAAACTTCAAAACTAAGTAAGTACCTAAACCATAAGAGGTACTAAAAAAAACAGAATAATAAGCTTTCTCAAAACAATTGCCAGATTATCTCGCAATGCTCCAAACCCAAAAAGAATATCATCTACACTGATATTTTAAACCAATATCCAATATAAAAAAACAGTGCATTACTATTTTCAAAATATGAAAATCAAAAGAAATTAACAAATTCCATTAGGAATTCAAGTCATATAACAAAACAATTTACAAGTACTAAACCAATGAAAACTTGATCAAGAAGGTATTTTAATCAAAAAAGATGTTCACTAAGTGCAGTTCTGATTCCACAAAGAAATTGTCGGGCGCCAGCAGTCTGTAAGACTACAAAATAATTCAAAATGTTTTCAGAGAATTAAAGTATATAAGAGACATTTATGAAATTCTCAAAAAAATACAAAAGTAAGCAAAATATTAAAAGTTTCATGACTAATTTCATGAGAAACGAAGTGAGCATATGTAAAATGCAAAATAGCGAAACGAAAATCACAAGATATTTTAATAAATCATGATACATGAGAGTAATGCCGCAAACAAAAATTGTATGCAAAAGTCTATGATATATGTAGGTGCAAAATTGGAGTTATAAAAAAAAACAATCTAGTGAACAAGAAATAGAAATAGATATGATAGGTAAGAATTCGAATTTTGATTTAAAGCAATAATATAAGAGAAAGACAACTTTCTAGGGTCACCATAGGTGCACTCCAAAGCCCTAGACAAGAATGTCTACAGTCTATGGAATATTCTCATGTAGATCACTAATATCATCAGCGCACTTCAAAGTAGAGAGTAACCATAACATTGTAAAATGAAAGTTAAGTTCAAATATGAAATATTACAAGATTAGAAAAACTATAATAATTTACCAGTGTAAAGTATGAAAAAAAGAATTACTATACTGAATCTATAAGAATTGGCGATTACTTCAAGTCAAGACAGAAATTAAAAGAAATAAGAAGTCGGAAAAAAATTATGAGAGCAGACTATCAAAACACATGCAATAATGCAAAAGCAAAATCACCAGATATTTCAAAATCTATAGCGAAACATGAAAGCAATGTCGCAACCAAGCTCAAGACTTAGCAATACGCACAAATGTAATATGGGACTTGAAGATACCACAGCCTGATTTGTTCAATGTAGGAAATTATTATTGAATGATCAACATTATTTGTAAGAAAATATCCTTCGGCATTTGATTCATCTGTCTAAAATTTCTTAAACGTAAAAAAATAAACATAACCTTACATCACAATTGACTTCTGATTGACAGCAGACTAGAAACGTAAAGCAGGACATACATGTACCTTACCGAAGAAGACATAATATTATCGACATCAAGGAGGCCATAAACACGCCCTACAATTTTAGGGACGACTAACGATACGGGCCTAAGAGATTTCGTATGGCTTAGAGTCGAATTTGAAACACCCGGTATAGCACAAGCAATCTCTACACAAAGTACCATGGTTAAAAAAGTCTGAATTCCCCAAGAGCCTTCTGTGAAAAATGTGGTAGATGGCCAGGGCGCACACAAGAACAAATTGGCAACCCGACCGACAGACATCGACTTTCTGCTCCGGAAGAAGACACTTTAATTAGAATGTCCCGGATCCTCGTTTGTGGTTTTAGCGAAGTTTATTGGAAAGGTGTAAGTGGGGTTTATTCGAGAGCTACGATTTATACGAGCTTTAGCCGTACAGTTCACGTGGTTTATTCGAGAAAGAAAAACGAATTAATTACTTCATGACTATGGATTGCAAAACTTTGTTTGTTGTTCTAAAAAGCTCGCCTGGTGGCAATATATTGTATCCCATCAAAAGCAACAATTAGGTTGGGACATGAAGCGAGATGAATCTCGTCTAGGAATGCCAATTATTTAGGAGGTTTTCAAACTGATGAGGATGATCAACATCAACGATTTATTATTCGAAAGTCTGATACTCTTGCGGTCACAGTACGCATAAGAAAGTAAAGGACAAGACGAGCGTGGAATTTGTTATTTGACCATGCTGGAGCGTTGACTTTAAAAATAAATACTCGGTCAACATGTAACTATTTATTCGTATTAGTCAATTGAAGCGTTTTTGTTTTTTTAAGAGCAATCTTTACTTCGATTTTACCCTCCATTCTGGATTCACAACTATTGGGTGCCCCCCCCCCCCAATCATTTTAATACGATGCGCTTCAAAAGCAGCTGACGGCTATGATTGTGGCTAATTGGTCATCACATCAACTTTTCTGGTCAATTACTCGTTAAGTCAACCTTCCCAAATTAAATTTCCTAGAATCCTGACCAGGCCTTTGCAGCAGAGTTCTGTACTAATAGATACCCGTTGCAGCATTCCCTCGCGCGCGGTCCTTACGGAACCGAGCACTGTGCAATTCAGCGGGTTGTATAATTTCCAATTCCCAATTGCCCCTGCCTGCACACATCGACTGACATGGTTCAAATCAAGACTAGCATGCACGCTGCTTAATGCGTAATTTTGTACGCCACCATCAATTCATGAACGGCAACGGTGCAAAATATCTTGGTTACGTGATAATAATGCCGGTCTGATTGCTTGCTATGTACTTGTAACTCGTGACTCGTGAGAACGTCTTTCATCAAAATGACAAGCAATATACTAAGTGACATAGAAAAGAGTACACCCAGTAATAATGACTTTATTACAATAACTTTTTGTCTCTTAGAGTTAGGTAAGTAATTTATCAAATTTCAGAAAAATCGAACGGTTGAAAAAATGTAAGAAAGTAATAGTTTGTTTATCCTCCACGATGTCTTATGCAATCAGAAATACGTTTGTGTATACTGCGATTCAGATAATCCCAAACTACTTGTACATAATGCCAAAGTGCCGCTGGAGTCTGTTGGGGTTGTGGTGAGCGATGCAAAATTCTTCCTACAATGTCCCAGACATGTTCAATAGGTGAAAGAAGGCTGTGAGGTCATCATTTAGATCATATCTTTATCCGAACCTTTTATTTGTTTTACATTGACATAGGACTTTTTTTTTATATTCCAACTACCACGAAGGCCTAAGGCCTAAGCAAGCATTGGGTACCGTGGGGCTATGGGGGATACATGGGAAAGGGGGGACGCCACACGGACTCTGGCGAGGGAACACGTGTGCATGCAACATGCACACATTCTGGCTCCGCCTACGAGAACCGCCGGGTGGTACCTCCGCTTTCGACAGTCAGAGACCATCTACCACCTACGGACAATCACAACATCCATAGCCAAGAGAAAAATTTCTCCTGGGACGGGACTCGAACCCGCACAGCGCACGGCGACTGATCAGGAGACCGAAAAGTCTACTACTGCGGCCACCGCTGCTGCCTCACTTATAGAATTAGTGAGGAATAAAATTACCTGATGCTCCTCTCTGTAGTATTAAATTCACACGTCATGAAAACTTCTTTACATCTCTAGTAAATGTCCGTAAAGGTTTCCTATTAAGGTAGGCATGCCTAGAAAAAATATGCTATTAAAATAGTTCGCCAGGAGATTGTTACAACATAAGCATCTGTATTTGCTGTATATACGTATTTGTGAAGCTCCTGTATGACATTTTTCAAATAATTATTCATTTCACATATCATAGATTTACAATCACATCCGCCCTTAAAACTATATTCGGCAGACGGATGACGTGCCTGTCGGTCGCATTTGCCATGCGTCGAGGGGTTGTAATCATCTTTGGTGGTGGATTCGAGGGATTTCTAAAAGCAAGTAGCAAACGCGATATACACACACGAGGTGGGCGCGACATTATACAGTGCTTTTCTTTAATGTCCTCCTCTCCTTTGATTTTTTGAACGCATCAATTCAAACAATTAAAACTTGAGGTAATGAAATTGATGCGTGAATACCATAGTTTGACAGATGAAAATGTCAACATGGCCGCTGGCCGCCATGTTGGAAAAAAAATATAAGTAAACGGGGGTCTTGTGGCACATGATTTTGAAGCTCCTGATGAGTACTTTATAATCGTAGAATATAAATTCAATACATTTAATAATTACTTGAAACAAACCTACTAAGATGCATATCTCTACAAATAATTGTAATTCCCTGCCGTATCCACAGCAACTGCGATTGTTTTGTTATTTTTTGTTGAGAGTGACAAGAATATCAGTACGAAAACAAACATTGTACAGTTAAAATATTCTTATTTAGTTTTCGGTTTTAGTGCTAGATACTGTTTGAACTATTTTTAAAATGGTCGTTTCTCGTCCACTGGATGAAAAAATCGAAGCGATTTTTATTTCTTGTGCGACGCGTAACTTTCACGAGACCGAAAGGATTTTTAATGATCGTTTCCCGAATCGTCCTATCTGTAGAAAATATTTAGGAGAACTTGTATCTAAATTTACAGCTACTGCTAGTGTAAACAACAAAAAGCCTCCAGGTCATCCGAGCATCCCGGAAGAAAAGCAACTTCAAATAATTGGAGAGATCATAGTAAATCCCCAACAGTCTACTTACTCCATCGCGAATGTATGTGATGTTTGTCCGTCTACTGTATGGATGCTTTTGAAAAAGTACCACCCATACAAAATTTAAATGGTGCGTCAGCTAACTGAAGATGACCTTGATCGAAGAACAGAATTCTGCGAGACTATGATGGAAACCACTGTACGGCATCCTACCTATATCCAAAATATTTGTTTTAGTGATGAAACTACATTTTTTCTCAACGGTAATGTGCATAGACAAAATTGTCGTTATTGGAGTGACACCAATCCTCACGTCTTCCGGGACACTCATACTCAATATCCACAAAAAATTAACGTTTGGGCTGGGATATTGGGAAATCATATTGTGGGGCCTCTATTCATCGAACAAGCTTTAACCGCGGAACGTATTTGGATATGCTGGAAAATACTATTGACCCTCTGATGGATTCGATACTGATATTAGTTAGGAATTATTTAGATAACAATTTCCCCGGTCGTTGGATTGGCCGTCCAGGTCTTGTGAAATGGCCAGCTCGCTCGCCAGATTTGACGCCGTTAGACTTTTTCATGGGGCTATTAGAAGCAAAATGTGTACGAAACTGAACATTACGGAACGGCTGTTATGGTGTCAAGAAGTTCAAGGCAACCATTTCCAGCATCTTCTAAACTGAACTCAACGTATTTATTCGAATTATCAAGTTAAATGTCAATGTAATCAGGAAATTATTAAACGTACCACCATTTTGTAGTAGGTAAAGGTGTTGACTTTATATTCCAGGATTATAAAGTACTCGTCAGGAGTTTCAAAATGATGTGCCACAAGACCTACGTTTTCATATATTTTTTTTCCAAGATGGCGCCCAGTATAATTTAATGATGCTACTTTATCTCGGTAATATTATTTAGTATACATAATATATATATATATATATATATATATATATATATATATCAACAAGCCCAATGTCTCCGTCCGATTGTTTTTATATTTGTCACCAGTTCTCTCATCTCTACGTTCGTTTTGAACCACCTTTTGGCTGCAAGCTCAACGACGAGTAAGTTGTTTGACAATTTAGTCGGTCCTGTGTTGGTTGCTAGCATCACAATTGTATTTTCAGGATCCTGATGAAGGCTCCATAGAGAATGCCGAAAGCTTGATTTTATCGTCAACTTAAGCCTAAAAGTTTGCCTATTTCCCAATTAACAATTAATTTTCTGCCCAACTAAGCGTTGGCAATCGCAATGAGTAGTTGGGCAAAAATACAATTAATTGTTAATTGGGAAATTGGCAAATTCTTTAGGCTTCAGTTAACTCTTTTGACGGTAATCTCCAGCTTTCGGCAATTCTCTATGGAGCCTTCATCAGGAGCTGAAAGATTTAAATTGTTAAATTGTTACGACGAGTATTGTGCATTATAATTTGTGTTTCTAGCTCCTGATGAAGGCTCCATAGAGAATTGCCGAAAGCTGGAGGTTACGTCAAAAGTGTTAACTAAAGCCTAAAAAGTTTGCCAATTTCCCAATTAACAATTATATATATATATATATATATATATAGTATAAGAGTACGTATCAAGAGCTATTATAATCAGTTATCTAACATTGTTGATAAACAGTATTACACCAGAGCGGCAAAGAAATGAGGCTACCGTGTACGGACACGCTCTCTGCCGCAACCTGAGGATTTTTTTATAAAAACCCTAAATAGTTCATCAAAGTTTAAAAGCCACGTCTTTTTTAATGCTTTTGAATTATATGGAAAATTGCACTAAAAGTGGTGACGAAGGCATGAGAAGCATAGAGTCAATCCACTTGACGCACTTTTTTTGTTATATTGCACCATTCCAGCGAAAAACTCTCCAACTAATGAGTGTAAATCATTAGAGAATACAGAGATCTTCTTTGTATACTACAGTGACCAAAAGCATATTTACCCTCATAAATCAAGGGATAATGGCCAGAGATCCCTGCAAATTTAACTGAGCTCACCTCGCCAAGGCTTAGCTTCTAATTAAGCTGTGTGATTAGCGAGACAATGAGCGCAGGCATCAAGGAAGGTACATATACAGGGAGAACAAAAATGGATAGTTAGGAGACAATCAAGAATACGCAACATACAATGCCATTTGTTGTCAGGCAACTGTTGCTTGGACAATGTGAAATGTCAGAATCAAAATCTCTTAATATTCTCTTCTATGGGGTTGCATATCCTCCACTTAAGTGACTTTAATCCTCGAGTCTTCAGGTTTTCTGTCCTCCAGTCATTTTACTTGGTTACCTGGACACTTTTAATTCCGAAAATGAGATATAATATTTTTTGGTCCTATATAACATGCACATCATGAAGAACCGTGTCAATCATTTTCGACGGTCTGTCTACCAATCCCTCGCCCATCTATAACCTAGGAAAGTAGTGCTCGAATTTGGATGAAATTTTTACACAAGGTTACTACTATACCTAAGGACTAAAAAGCTTGTTTATGAAAATCAGTCCACTGACGGCGGAGAAAAAGAGCAAAAGGCAAAAAAAAAAATTAAAAACGCTCAAACTTCTTTTTATTGACATTTTAGAGAATCCTGATCATTTTAGAAAAAAATGTTAGGTGTTAAAGGTTGGGGGTGGATGTATCTCAATTTCATTCAACGGACGGATTGCGTACGTACCTATCGCTCGTACTGATCCAATTTGCAGAAGGCCGCGATATTATCAAATAGATGGTGCTTATCGTGTAATTTAATGCGGCTTCTTGATTTTCTGAGGATCAAAGATTATTGGGATGCAGTTTTACTTCAAAACTCCAAAGAAATGGTTCTACCGTGTACGGACACACTTATTGCTGCACTGTGAGAGAATTTTTCTCATGAAAAGCCCAAATAGTGCATTAATGTTTCCGACAAAATTCACGTCTTTATTGCATTACAGAGAAAATTGTACTAGAAACTGTTTCGAGGGCGTGAGAAGCATAGGGTCAATCTACTTGACATTTTAAATTTTTTATCATGTAGTTTTTGTAATGGGCTGTATCTCTTTGCAAAACTCTAATTTGGTTACGCTGCACTGAATCTGCTTGAGGTTTTTGTGGCCATGGCAACCATATAGAATGTTGTTCCATGCCGCTTAGCAATCATCAGCATGGCATAGGTCCAGTCTTGAAGAGAGACAACGGAAGCCAAACAAACGAATATGCTCAGTGTGTAGTGCGCACAGAGCTGACGACTGCCACCGACATATGGTTCGTCAATGCTTGATAACGGGTGATTTTTTAAGAGGTATAGGATTTGATTTAAAAAAAACACAAAAAATTAAAAAAAACGATTAAATCTTAATTTGAGTCGATAGAACGGTCGATATAATTTAATGTTTAAAGATTATTTCATGTAAATGTTGGCCGCCGCTCCGCTTTAGATGGCCCTTGCGCAAGGTCCAATTTTGGCACACTCTTTCCAACCTATCGGCCGGTATCTCACGAATAAATGCTTCAATATTGTCTTCCAGTGCGTCAATCGTTGCTGGTTTATCCCTGTAGACGTTAGCCTTAACATGGCCCCACAAGAAATAGTCCAACGGCGTTAAATCACATGATCTAGGCGGCCAATTGACGGGCCCCAATGATAACACCGGCCTATAATCCACACCAAACAGTGATTTTTTCGGGATGCATTAGTAGCTCTTGCAATGCTTCTGGCTGGTCTTCACTCCAGATGCGGCAATTTTGCTTGTTAACGTACCCATTCAACCAGAAACGAGCTTCGTCGCTGAACACAATTTTTGGATAAAAATGTGTATCTTCCTCCAACTTTGCCGGCGCCCATTCACCAAATAGGAAACGTTGTGGGAGGTCGTGTGGCTTCAATTCTTGCACCAGCTGTATCTTGTAAGGTTTTACACCCAAATCCTGTCGCAAAATTTTCCACGTAGTGGAGTAACAGATGCCCAATTGCTGCGAACGGCGGCGAATCGACATTTCACGGTCATCACTAACACTGGCGGATACAGCCGCAATATTTTCTTCAGTCCTCACTCTACGTCTGCGTGTTGGTGGTTTAATGTCCAATAATGTGAACTGGGTTCGAAATTTAGTCACATTGCCCATAAATTGGAAGCAGTGCACTCTCTTAACCGAGCATGAATTTTGATAGTAAAATTCAATAATTTGCAAGCGTTGTTCGTTCGTAAGTCGATTCATGGTTAAATTATAGACCAAACTGAACAAGTTTGACAATGACACAAGACACGATTCACGCATCATCTGTCAAAAACAGTGTTGCCTAGAAGATACTAGCAAAAAAATCACCCATTACATCTGCGGTTTCTACGACGCCGTAAATGGAGAAGGGCCCCTACGCTTCTGATGAATGACAGTTCCACTCGATGAAAAAATAGATGCCATCCACCATCACTGAAAGGACAACAAAATAGTGTCATGGTCAACGGGACGGAAATCATGCAAATTCAGTTCAGCCTATACTTAATTATGAAATTGTTGCTTAGTACGCTCATGCTGGAAGTCTTGAGAAAACCTGGTATTCCGGCTGTTTGACAGGTTGACCTTTCATGATGGTGAGTGTCATCTGTCTGTTCATACAGCGTAATTGTCATTCAGTGATGGTCAGAGGCGTGGGAGCCTTTCTGCATTTTCAAGGTCACACATGTATCAAGCTTTGGCGAATCTACTTGCGCATTCAAAAGTCCAATATGACGCTCATGATAAAAAATGGAGTTGATTATGGACGGCCGGGATAAAACGTTGGATTGAAAATCTAACTCTGTCACATTCTAGACGAAAAAAAGTGGCCATTTCAATGTGTAGCTGATCTTGAAATTACATCCAAATAAGGTTAGGAAAAATTAAAACGATTTTGAGAAACCTTATCTTTTTCCGATCTAACTCCGAAACAACTTTGAATTTCGAAACGTGACGTGTTGTCAGTTACTCACTTAGCCAACCCTGTGTCTTTTACCTGAGATCCCATTGATGAGGGTCAAATTTGAGATACGATATACGCACTATAATTTTACTTGGGGCATTTTAGTAAAGTTGCTTGCCCAGTTACTATATTTTTGGAACTTTTGTCTAAGTAATAGCAGCCTGGAATCATATACAACCTCATTATGGTTCTGTTATGCAAGAAAGGTCATTTCACAATGTTTTTAGGTTATTAAGAAGGAAGTATAATGCATGAATTACCAGTTTCTAGATGTATTAACACTAATTATTTTATTATTAAGGCGCGCTTTGAATAGTTGGAGTTTCTTAATCTTTTACGCTCTGCCCACCCTCTAACAAAAGGAAACTGATTTCCGGTGCATTTTGTTCATTAAAACATAAATTTCAATTAGAAAGCTCCAGGTCCGCAGTGGGGAAAGCTTCTGTTGAGGTCCACTGATTATTCTCCTTTATGAAATCTGAAGTAAGGTATACAGCGCAGTACGGTCATAATGCTAATTTGTTTGTCTTCATAGTATTGTTTAATCTAATATGGAGAAATGGAGATTGCGTATTAAACACTCTCAGCTTAAAGTATGATCCTTATATTGTCAGTTATTTCATGTTCGGTTGAATACTGAAGCAACAAAAAGACACATGATCCGGTAGTACCATGCACTTTTCAGTTTTGACGCCATTTACGGGGTGTCCCAACCCTGCGAGGATATATATCAAAGTTGATTTTCTTTAAATGCAATGAGTCAATTTTTATTATATATTCTAGTAGACCCTATCAAAAGAACGGAATTGATATGACATACTAGTGGGTTTTGATAATTGGTTGTTGAGCTATTGCGTATTTTATCTAAGAAGCATCAAAGTTTGATAATCCGCATACCTACTATCTTGTTAGTAGAGTAGTGAATTTTGTTTAATATATGGATCAAAATTGTGACACCTTGTATAATTGTGAATGTTTCAGAAATATTCCCCCAGATATATAATAATCCACAAATGGTTTTGTTTGAAAACTTTTCTTTTTAGGAGCAATGCTCCGTCCTCGCACAAAAGATCTCGGCAGTTCAATTCCGCTTCGGTTGCCAACGAAAACTAATGACCACACACCGTCAGCCAATCGACACGATTACGCGTGACAGCTTCTCGCAGCGTGTGCTGAGCTTCTAGAGTCATAGAGATCCATTTGAAGCTTTCGCGTAATTTTTAGGAAGCTGCGTGAAAGTATTTTATATAAGCTGTGAAGTCATATAGGTGCTACATTCGATGACCCAAAGAAACGTTTTTTGACGTTTTAGAGTGCATAGATCAGAAAAATTTGGTGAAGGGTATGCAGACTGGGAGCAGTACGAGGAATTCGATGTTCTGACGTTTGCTTTCATTTTCGTTAGTATTAAAGGCCGCGTTAGATAGACTAATCAGTTGATCAGTTGACATCAATCACAGCTGCCATAATAGTTTACCATAACTCTCGCTGTTTCGAGTGATTTCAGTGATGAAAGCTTACGCGTGCACATTAACTGCATAAGTTTTAATGTATACAATGTTTACAATCGTGTTTATTCAACATGTTCTAACATCCCACCAAGCCGTTTCCCCCAGGGGGGTCCGGAACACCCCCATCCGCACTTCGATCGGAATTCGATCAAACACCTGTCATTTTTCAAAATCGCTTTACGCCCAAAATTTTTTCACTGATATCCGGTCAACTTAATGTGTTCTAATAGCCCATGATAGTCGTTTGCTCTAGCGTGGTCTGGAACATACTTTTTTAGGGTAGAGGGTTGGTTTACATGGCGTTCGTACTAAAAAAATTATATTTCAAAAAAATTCACTTACGCCCAAAATTTGTTTATGCGAATCGTGTTTATTTAACATGTTCTAACATCCCACCAAGCCGTTTCCCCCAGGGAGGTCCGGAACACCCCCATCCGCACTTCGATCAGAATTCGATCAAACGCCTGTCATTTTTCAAAATCGCTGTACGCCCAACATTTTTTCACTGATATCCGGTCAAATTAATGTGTTCTAATAGCACATTATAGTCGTTTGCTCGAGTGGGGTCCGGAACATACTTTTTTTAGGGTTAGGATGGGTTTACATGGCGTTCTCACTAAAGAAATGATATTTCAAAAAAATTTACCAAATTTTGTTTACAATACTCCAGTGGATGATCACCACCCGCACCAGTAGCCATTTATATACCTTATTGAAGACGATACTCAATACATTTTTAAAAACAAAGATATAGAGCAGATGTTTTGTTGCATTGTGATCAGTTCGATACTGTAGTTATTTTTTTTTTGTAAAAAAAAACTTTGAGGTTTGCGGCAAACAGAGCCTGTCGCATCAAAATGTATAATTGCTCCTCTAGGTGGATCGATGTTAACTGGCATTCAGTATAGAGGAGAAGTGCTAGCGACATATCGCAAATAAGGGTCAAGCTGGTTATGCTGCTCAATGCACAATTGAAACAAATCGGATAAGTCCCGCGAACTGAGCAGCAGTCTGTTCCCGCGTTTTGTTTCTGATGCAATTTTGTGGTAGGTGGTAAATTGGGAAATTTCTAGCAGTTCTTTGTCGGTTTTAGATACCACCTCTAGTTGGTAATCGCGGGCACTACGATATTTAAGCCAGTTGTTTATTGTCTGAACCCCTTGCTTGTCGAAACTGCACATCATCACCAGCCCGACCAAGATCGGACGCAGAAAATTTGAAATACTAAGAGTGGCCCGGTCGAGTACATTTGGCATATATAGCACAATTGTTCCGATTGCGCATAAAAGAATATAATGCCAAAAAACACGCATATTTTAACGATCTCGCTGTCATTTTTTATTTCAGTTGATAGAATAGTGAAATTGTCGATTTCGGCCGGGTAGTGCTTACCTTTTGTTGTTTTCGATGAAATATAACCGTTAATAGCCACCATGCACGCACATGAAATTTTTGATATGCCTAGGCATATCCACTTCATCCACCAACTTCACGATATCACACATTACACGTGCATCACTCACTTTTTCGCGAAATTCGTTTGCAGATATTTTGAAGAAATACTGTGACCCGAGATGCCCAATGACACAAACACAACTAAATTATGCCAATGAAAATTTACCTATACGTATCCTTGTTTTACAACCTATACCTGTACGTATCCTTTTTGCATACAACCTGAGGATTACATAAAATTCCGTTACAATTGTCCATTTTACCCCGAGATTCCTGCAAACAGCCCAACGGCACGTATTTACCTGCATCCGGTACCTTTGCTGGCGAAACACAGTGATTACATCAGTATTAGATTTTGATGTGGGATTCTAAATCGGCGGCCTGGTCCCGGTTGTCGACAAAAATACGTATACACGGATTTGAAGAATAATCATACTAATGAGGATCTCTCAGCTAATGATAAGGCCATGTAAATAAACTGATAATTTCATCTCACCGTAATCAATACCTGTTCAATATTGATTAAGTGTACATTCTGCGACTTACACGGATACACCTAATAAAATCGCTTTTATTTTACTATATTGTTACATTCTGTATTACAAATACACAGAACCAATATTGTATAGTTTATTCAATAACATTCACATCAACCTGAGGTGATCATGAGCTATTAGAACGCATTAAGTTGACCGGATATCAGTGAAAAAACTTTGGGCGTAAAGCTATTTTGAAAAATGACAGGTGTTCGATCGAATTCTGATGGAAGTGCGGATGGGGGTGTTCCGGACCCCCCTGGGTGAAACGGCTTGGTGGGATGTTAGAACATGTTAAATAAACACGATTCGCACAAAAAAATTTTGGGCGTAATCCAATTTTTTTGAAATATAATTTTTTCAGTGCGAACGTCATGTAAACCCACCCTAACCCTAAAAAATGTATGTCCTGGACCCCGCTCGAGCGACTATCATGGGCTATTAGAACACATTGAGTTCACCAGATATCCGTGAAAAAATTTTGGGCGTAAAGTGATTTTCAACAATTACGGGTTTCCGATCTGATTCAACACAGTAATTTTTTATATCTATATATTTTTTTGGAGGCAAACCACGAGATAATGCCATGTCCACTCAAGGGCACTTGAGATATGTTTGTCTTATGCGATTAACACAAAAACCGCATTTTTACATTACAATTTTCACGAAATAATAACTTTTTCGCCTAACTCACAACTTTGGGGATGTTTTTGGGGAAGGGGGGCTAGACTTCAATGACACATAAAAACACATAAAATAAACGATAATAGGTAAAAACCGCATTGATTTACGCACATTTAAAGTCAAAAAAACGTGTTTGTATGTTGCAATGACAAATTTTGTGCACTGCTGCCTTTATAACGTTTTCGATCGCGCTCGATCGATCGGTTCTTCAGCATCATAGTGAACCGTGAACCTTCAACTCCAAACGCAGTACGGTTGAGCGCGCTAAGAAAAATGAGATTGATGAGCTAGGGTGGCTAGGTACAGTGCCGCGTCTGCAAGAAAAATTTGTCCAATTCAACTTAAAGTTGACTGAAATCCCACAGGCAAGCTCAGTTAACCTTTGTCGTATTGTAGTCAAAACGCTATTTAAAAAAATCTCCTTGCCTAATACAAGCACAAATCAAATCAGAAATTATTCAGAAAAGTACGTTTGAACTTGTTATGCTATTATCAGCCGTAATCGAAGTGGAAACCACAGTACTCGCCCAACAGGTCTCACATCACCCTCTATAAGTTCAGAAGCTCTAACAAGAGACAACACGGTGATGAGTGGCAGAAGATAAAGTGGCAGATTTCAATCAGCAAGGGTTTTGTTCCCAGAAGGTGTTCTATCTTATTTTATTTAAGAAATATTCCTAATTTACTTAAAACTGTAACTCTGTATACAGAGTGACTTGTAATGTCACGTATTCCTGTTAAGGGGTGATATATTAGGTCAAAAGCAACCGATTTTGTCCTATCATGTCTTATCCAAAAGTTAACCATTTTTGAGTTATTTGAATTTTAAGTTTTTTATTTTTTATTCCGATTTCGGACGATTAAAATTGAAATACTAAAAACTGCATGTCTGATTTTGAGTTTTTTGTTATCATCGCATAGCAGAGATTCCAATAGTTCATAATAGGTAATAAAATGTTGAAAAGCTACAAACGTTTTAAAATTACGCTTTTTAAATGTATCACTTTCTTTTTTTTTTACTAACTTATTCGATAAAAAATGCAATTTTCTTTCAAAATCTCCTACTAATGAAATGTGCAAATTATGTATATAATATCTCTATCTAACAAGCTTTCATTTGAGGTATTAAGCGTTCCATTATCTGAAATATATGCAGAGAAACAACAATGACACCCACAGAGGCTGGATTTTTAAGGAATTTGTAATACCTGTTTGAAGAAGTCGTTACTGTCCTCAAAGGACTCGCATGCCATGATTGTTTTATGGCATTGGCTCGACGAGGAAGCGAGCGAGAAGAGCTGATTTAGTGGAGGAGTGAGAGAGAGAGAGAGCTGTTATTATTCATCATTGTAGTTACACCATCGTCGCACGCCGAGTGAGAATTAGGTTTAGTTGGTATCAACTACTGCGTACGCGAACACGTTTTACACACGATTATTATTTTCGAGTTTCCCAGTTCATTTCGAGTGGTTTCTTTATCATCATGGCAGACGCAGAAGATCCGCCAGGACCTTGCCATAGCGAGCACGGGCAAACTTTTACAAATGAAGATTACGCAGACATAATGTTCTGTTATGGACTTTGTGACGGCGATTCTGCAGCTGCCCGCCGTGAATATCGGTAAAGTTTCCCGAATCGCCGAACACCTCATGTTACTGTGTTGGACTCTGTATATCGGCGCATCCGCCAAACCGGACGTGTTGAAAGGCAACATAGTGATGCTGGTCGACCCCGAGTCTATCCTCCTGAAGATGAAGAGGAAATCCTTCGTGTGTTTCAGGAAGACCCTACTACGTCTACGCGCATTGTGGCTGCTCAGTTGGGTATATCACAATACAAAGTATGGTTTACTGTGCATACTGCAAGATTATACCCTTATCACTAAACGCCTGTGCATGTGATTGAAGAGGGCGATCCTGCAAGACGATTAGATTTCTGCAGGTACATGTTACTTGCAGATACAGAAGATCCAGACTATTTTAAGAAAATTCTGTGGACCGATGAATCGAAGTTTGATAAGGACGGGATCACTAACTACCATAATGCTCATTACTGGGCTGATGAAGAAGCTTTAAACCCCCGAAAAATAAGACCGATGGGGTCTCAGAGCCGGTTTTCAGTCAGTGTGTGGATGGGCATCAATGATGGATATTTAATTGGACCTCGTTTTCTGCCCACCAATTCAAATGGAGAAGTGTATGAAGAGTTCTTGAAAAATCACTTGTTTCCATTAATGGAAGACTTCCCATTGGCGACGAGACAAAATATGCGGTTCCAGCACGACGGCTGTCCCGCACACTACATTAGATTAGTACGGGCGTATTTAGACTCTAAATTTCCAAATCAATGGATTGGCAGAGGCGGGCTCATTGCCTGGCCAGCAAGAAGCCCAGATCTCACACCGATGGATTACTATATGTGGGGACATATGAAAAGCCTGGTGGACGGTGTTTCGCCCGTACCAACGTGCGATGAATTAATTACAAGGATAATCAGTTCAGCTGACCAAATCAAAAGCCGCTTAACAACTAAAGTTACCAAAAGTGAATTACGTAAGAGAATGCGGGCGTGTAATCGTAACAGGGGATTACAATTTGAGCAAAATCTGAAAAATACTAAAGGAAATGTAATTAAATAAAACTGTAATTAAAATAAAAGCCTTTTATTTATCCTACGTAATTTTCGTTCGTACAACTTTACTCATCTTTTTTTAATTTTACGTCTTTGTACTTGAGTTAGTTGTAACTTTCTACCTCAAATGAAAGCTTGTTAGATAGAGATATTATTTACATAATTTGCACATTTCATTACTAGGAGATTTTTTACATAAAATTGCATTTTTTATCGAATAAGTTAGTAAAAAAATAAGAAAATCACACATTTCAAAAAGCGTAATTTTAAAACTTTTGTAAGTTTTCAACATTTTATTACCTATTATGAACTATTGGAATGTCCGCTATGCGACGATAACAAAAAACTCAAAATCAAACATGTAGTTTTTTTTGCATTTCAAATTTAACCGTCTGAAATCGAAATAAAAATAAAATTCAAATAACTCAAAAACGGTTAACTTCTGGATAGGACATTATAGGACAAAATCGGCTGCTTTTGACCTAATCTATCAGCCCTTAACAGGAATACGTGACATTGCAAGTCAAGTATACACGAGTAAATCATAAATATGCATATTTATACCAATTTTTGTTACTCAAAAACCACACAGGCATTGCATATATTCAATAATTGAATATACTTTGCTATTGTATACTTTGTCTACATTGTACACATGAATATCAATACGTATTGTATACTTTCCTTTATTACTATCAAAAAATAGCAATACTCCATCATGCTTTTTTAGCTCATTCTCATATTTTGTATAAATAGGAGGACGCCCTCTTGCCTGAATGATCTTGTAACAGATATTTCCAAACGGCTATCTGTATCATTCCAGAAACTGACAGAGAACCCCGCAAACTCTGTGAAATAAGTATTGTTTAATTCTATCAGTTTTGTGGTATTCGTTGAATAACTGGAGACAGTTTTCCTTATTTTCCGCCTTACGCTCGAGAAACTTTGAAAGTAGGATTCAACAATTAAAACTCCGTTAAGGAGGACGTCTCAGCAGGACCAATTGAATTTTCAAGTAACCGAATCTAGTGGCTGGTTGGCTGCTTATCAAAAGTTCTAAAGTTGGCTGTGTGTTTGTTGACAGTAATTTGCGCCATTTGTTTAGTTTCCACAGTTTTCCGTAATTAGCGCAACTAACGCGGTAAAAAACGTAATTTTTTCAATGAGATAACTGGATAAAATCTTCAGTGAGTCTCTACGTAGAATAATTAACAGCGTTCACAGATCTTTTAAAAAGTCTGGTTGGTCTAACCAACTATAATATTTCTACAGTAAACATAAACGAAAAGTGAAGCCAATCTGGACCTCATTTATAGTGCCAGGGACGTACTACATCTAATGTAATATTGCTATTTCCAAATGGCATTTGCCAAGCAATGTGGTTGAAAAAAGGTTGCCGGAAATTTACATGATTTTAGAGTGTTTTGAGTGCAAATCCAACTGTAACTGCTGAGTTGATTAGATAAGCAATTGCTATCACGTGGGTGGTCGACACCAAGAACGTATCAGCGCCACAGAAGAAGAACTGAGATGATTTGAAAGAAACAAACTAACTGAAAGGGGATTAACTAGAATGTCAAACAGAAACAGAAAAAAACAGAATAGGAAGGATCGACATTTTTCACATTTCTCTTGTTGTAATTAAAATCGAGGGATTTTGTTATTAAAAAACGGTCAAAGAAATTTGAGTGCAAAATATTAAGATTTGCGTCGACGGAAAGCATTTTAAAATCAAGGACCGACGAGAGGCTAGAAAACGTACCTGTACGCGAGACTAGACCGCGTGACGTCAGTAGCCAGACACGTGCTGTCGCCCTCATAGAGTACTTGTATCTTGTCTTGTATACCGAGTGAAGAGTATTCGAATACGAATTTACATAGATGGGACCGACGTTTGTGTACTTCATTTATTTGTGCTACCAGAATGCTCCAAGGTTGTCAAAAAGCTGATTCGCGAAATTTACCCCACCATGTGAATGTGGAAATGGTGTACGAGTTTTTGGCAAATAATGCAAAATTAAATCAACCTCAGAGCAGAGGTGTTAAAGTAGTTCGGTAAATACCTATATGAAGCTAATTTTTTTGTTTAGCTCCAATAGGTAGTATTTTTTGTATTTCTCAGCAAAAATTGATCCTGCTTTGCTTTAGTATATTGAAAGTTAATAATATTAAGACATAATAATGCCTGCTCCTGACAATAATTTTCAAGGCTATTTATCGCTGCTTTTTTCTTCCTAGGTAAAATATTATGGAATTTAAATTATCATTCATACCTTTTTACCTTGTTACGCCTATTAAGAGCCCTGAAATTGGTCCTTTTTGCATGCATAACGAGGCTTTAATACACTATTCTGAAGTAAAGTCTAGTACCTAATATGTTTTCAATGAGACAAATTCCAGGGATGTAGAGAGAATCTTATTTCTTTAGGGTCTGTTGGGGAATACTTAAATTAGGGGGGGGCAGTCAAATTATAGAATTTTATAGCTACTAATATAACAAAGTTTAGGGCTGCATTCGAGGGATGGGCAATGAATCCAGGTTCTAAGCGTTGACTAATATTGCGCTTAGAATGACTACCTATAATAACAATTTGTTTTAGATCTGGAAAAGAAGATTACGGAGACTCTGCAGTTGGTTCTGATCAGGTGTCTTGTCACATACCTGTGACGGAACTTCTACTGTTAAAGGTTCAATAACTTCCACGCCTTCAGGCTCGGACTTTTCGGTTAAGGGTCCCGCCCGGCGTGCCGCCGCTGGCTGCAAATACTTGGCGATGTCTTTCTGCCTTGCCCTTTTTTCGCTGAACACTCGTTTCGTAGAGCTTAATTGTCTACCCAGTTGACATGCAAATTTATGAGGTGCAATATTAGGAGTCATCCGGGCTCGAACGGTACTCATCTTGTATTGTAGATAGTTTTCTATATCTTTTTCCAGGTCAAAATGATCTTCGCAGCAGTACATGGTTGACGTGGAAGAAACTGATTTTACATCCCGTCGAGCTGCGTCAATCACGAAATTTTTTTGTGGTGTTGTACTTGACGTACATTTTGGCACAAAACACCACTTTCTGTTCGACATTTAACACCGTCAAAGTTCACAGAATTTAACAATAATCTATCGTACCAGCTCTAACTACTCCAAACCGATTACTGGGGCGTTGTTGTGAGAATGGTAAATGCAGCGGGCCAGCTAGCGAGGTGTGTCTGGCTACTGACGTCACGCGGTCTAGTCTGGCGCACAGGTACGTTTTCCAGCCTCGCGCCGATCCTTGATTTTGAAATGCTTTTAGTCGACGTAAATATCAATTTTTTCATCGTTTTTTAACCCAGATATGCCTAGCGTACAATTCATGGTACACCGTAAATAAGTCGCGACTTGCAACGACCTGTGCTTACTTTGACGCGGTAATAGCACAGATGTCTTCAGTAAGCCTTAGTAAATCGTAACGCAGTTGGCTGTTATCGTTGTACTGAGATCTTTTTGCGATTTTGTGAAGAAGTTTTTATTTTTCGTGACATGGCTGAATATGGAATACGATTTGCCAAGTAAGTAAATATATGGTCTTTACGTAAATAAAAAAGTGTTTTGATTGCTTCTACCAATAAAACACACATGCCTTTTTGCAGTTATAATGCCAAATTACTTATGTTATTATTTCGGATTCACAATTGCGTGTGTGTGCAAAATATTGTACGCAAGGAAAATACATGCCTGTTTCATTTTTAGGGGCTTTTCTCTGGAGGAAAATTTAGCATATCTTCATCTGATTCCTTTGTCTGAATTGGCTAAAAAATAAAAAATAAAAAGCTAAAGAAACGAAAAACGTACAAATGGGTGAAGGAGGATCTACCACAAGAAGTTCCAGGAAACTTCGAAGAAATTCTTGAACAAAATAATTCTTCTAAGACTCCACTTGAATGGTTTTCACTTTTTTTGACGGCGAACTTATAACACGCATAACAACTGAAACAAATTGATATGCCAGGCAAAAGAATCGCCAACAAGAGTTGCAAGAGTATGAAATAAGGGCATTTATTGGAACACTAATATTGAGTGGTTATGTCGATGTACCACGTAGAAGAATGTTCTGGGAACGTGAAAGAGATGCTAATAATCAACTGGTCATAGAAGCGCTTACACGAGATAAATTTGAGTATATTATGTCAAATTTCCATTTAGTAGATAACTACAATTTACAGCAAGGAGATAAGTTTGCAAAAGTTAGACCTTTATTTGCGAGCCTGAATCAAAAATTTATGGAACATGGAATTTTGACAGAAATGCATAGCGTAGATGAGGCAATGGTTCCTTATTTTGGGAGACACTCATTCAAACAGTTCATTCGCGGAAAACCTATACGATACGGATATAAATTATGGGTTGGCGCATCAAGACTATGCTACGTTTACTGGGTTGAAACTTACTAAGGGTCGTCAACCAACATTAGTAAGAATTATGCATATTTGGGGGTTGGTGCTGGTGTGGTATTAGAGTATTCTGATGCACTGAGGAGAAAATGGCCAAATGAAAAATTTCATTTAGTTTTCGACAATTTTTTTACTGGTTATGGTATAACTGACAGAAAAAAATTTCTTTGCGACTGGTACTGCTAGAGAAAATCGTTTACAAGGCGTCCAATTCAGAGATTCTAAAATTATGAAAAGGGAAGAAAGAGGTAGTTACGATTACAACAAAATTTCAGATACAAACATAATTGCAGTAAAATGGCATGACAATATTTTAGTAACACTCTGTTCAAATGCCGCCAATTCGCTTTGTAAAGCGATACTCTCAAAAGGATAAAAAAAGTATTCAGGTATGAAACACAATCTGCAAGAAAATCAATGTTTTCAAAAATGCTTTTGATTTTAGGTAGAACAGCCTCATCTTGTAAATGTATACAACGCAAATATGGGCGGCGTTGATCGTTGTGATCAAAATATTGGTCTGTATCGCATTTCCATCCGGGGTAAAAAGTGGTATTTTCCATTGATCAGCCACTGTATTGATATGGCTGTTCATAATTCCTGGCAACTTTATAGATCGCACCGAGGACATATGGATCAATTATTATTTAGACGGCGGCTTGCCACAGCCTTGTTACAACAAAACAAGAAACCGCCATCTTTTTCTAGAGGACGTCCTTCGGCTAATGAACATATAGATATGCGTTATGATCGTTTAGATCATTTTGTGATACCACAAGAAAAGCCACCTAGATGTGGCTTATGTCATGATAGAGCAAAAACAAGGTGCTCTAAGTGCAATGTAGGGATGCATGTAAAATGTTTTTTGTCCTTCCATACTAAACCTTCATGTTTGCCTATGTGCCTAGTGTACCATATTTTGTACGGCATTTTTTACACTTTTTCCTAAAATAAAATTAAAAAAATTATTTGTTTAATATATGCTTCATATAGAATGAATTTGCAGAGAACATACTTTATTATAATTTATTTGAGCTGCAGGCATATCCGGGTTAATAACTAAATCTCTCGATTTGAGTAAAAATCAAAACATGGCGAACCTTCCTAATGGGACCAATTTTAGAAGTTTTACGAAAAATATAACTGGTACTGCAAGTAAATATGCTGAGAAGAAATAATAAATAGAGATGCCGATATGGTGGAAAAAATGGCAAAGAACACAAAAGGGCAAAGGCGTTTTTTCATTAAACAAAACAAACACTGGCGTCAAGTAGGTTGATTCTACACTTCCGATGCAACGCCGTCATCAGTTCATAAAAGATTAAGTTCAGCACAAGCAAAGCGCTCTGAGAAAGTAACTAGACACGAACATGTACAGTTAGGAAATTAAACGAACTAAGTCAGTCAAACAGGCCCATACAATTAGTCCATAGACATTCTTTCTATGCTCTATCGGTAGTTACCGTCCATCTGGCAACGTTGCATTTTCCCATATCGTCAGACGCGCGAGGTCCCACCAAAGCGTCCCCCAGCACAAGCAGAATAATCAGGCTGACCGTTACGCCGGGTCACAACTACCTATCGGCTTTTCAATTTCGCATCTATGGTTTCTCTATATCGTGAAACAATCGATGTAGTTAAAGCTGAAAGTCAATCAAAAAATGTTGCTGTTTTAGAAAGATTGGTGAAAAGAGCAAAAAATCATGTTGGAATGTCAACAAGAAGACTGGCTAGTCGATACACTTCTAAGAGTACGATATCATTGGAATTGAGGAGGAATGGTCTTAATATAGAAAGGAACTTTAGTGCCTCAAATAGTCTCAAGCGCAACTCCTCCGTATACCAAGATGCTGTCGTCAACTGAGGCAGGTACACTTTGCTAATGAAAAAGTCATTATTTTAGATGACGAAAAGTATTTCACTTTGAGTAATTCTGAAATGAATGGAAACGATAAATTTTATACGGACAACGTAGAGAAATGCCCTGATGATATTAGATACAAACGTAAAACAAAATTTCTAACAGGGGTGTATCTCAACCTTTTGTTAGAAGAGTGAGGGGTGAAGCTTTGAATAGGCAGAGCTATACTGACAACTGCCTTTCCAAATTGCTTCAGTTTGTCCACGAAGATCATGCTAATTACCGTACTACCCAAGAAATACACAAAAATGGCTTCGGCAACACAACATATCTTTTGTTCCCAAGAACGACAGTCCTCCAAACTTTGGGCTTCACTGTCTAGGGAGGTTAATCATAGAGGCTCGGAAGCCCAAGATGAAAAAAAATTAAGACGGCAACTTCACGAAAGACTGAGAGAAATTTATCTGTCCAGGACCTTATGAGAGACATTCGAAAAAATACGTCTGGCAGAGCAGAATGGACTACATAATTCAATAGCATAGTTTATTTAAGTATTGCTTTGTAATTTATGATAACTAGTTAAATAAAATAAATAAATTTCTTCATTAAGAAAAAAAATCCGATATATATTTTGTGCCAAAACTTTTAGGACATACGTTAGGTGCAAATAATTACCGGGAGCGTATAAATATACTAACATCAGTAAATTGTGATATAGCTACCCTACAACACCCCATCCTCCATCTTTTACTCCTTTAGTTCTGTCAACCATTTCTCTATTTAGACCGCGCGACAAAATGTCTGACTTTCACAATTTCGTTTTTCGACCAACACTGCTCGATAAAATGTTTGAATTTAACAATTTCAAATAATTGGTGAATTTCAATCGCAACACCATATGGGAACCCCCTAGAATATTTTTTATTATGATCTTCACTTATGTTTGTTCCATATGCAGCCAAGGAAACCAATATGGAAACTTCTAAATTAGCATATGAGTGCGTGGATAGTAGTCAAAGAAGAGTCAGTCTACTAGGCCACCATGTAACTAAACATGCTCAGATTCTTTGTATAGCAAGTAAATACAATATTGCGGGGTTATTTATCTCGATTTTGTTCGTAATGTACTTGGGCAAAAAATTGTAATATCCACGTCTTGTACGGGCAGCTGGGACAGATTTATCCGCAGCTGGAAAGGCGGACAGGAAGAGAGAGTCAGATAACGCGTTTTACGCTCTTTCATTTTCCATTCGTTCGTAATATGTCTGTTGCTAAAGGGCTTCAAGATATGAAGACAGTTCTGCTATAAAAAAATCGATTTCCGCGGCTGTACTTCGTAAAGAAGGTGGAATGGCATTTCCAATATAGTTTCCGCAACATGACGGGGAGTATGTGGAAACATGAATGCGTGAAATTGCTCAGAGCGAAGTAGTTTTATGGAGACAACAAGAGATTTGGTATGCACCACATATTACGTATAGAAAAGCATTGCCAATTGTGCAACAATATGAATTAGGTGATTTGAAAAGATTCTGGACTCGCATATACAATGTGTTTGGTCACGACATGTCCAAACTCTCTATAAGAAACATTGTTTTGCCATTTTTATGTATAAAAAGTTTGAAAACAATATGCATTTTATTACAACATTACAACATTTTGATCCATGTTAGATAGCATTCAGTGCTTAACGTAGAATACCTAGGATAACCAAAAGCTGTAGAATTAGCACAAAAAAAGTACAACTTCACAGTCTAGTTTTGAATGGCGTGCGGAAATGCACAAAATAATCTATTTTCTTCCATATTTTTTCTGTTTTTGTCTGTTTTTAAGTATGTTTGACGGTTAGTATAAAAACAAGTTTTTCAATAATCGCTAGGACAACATGTCGTCGTTCAAATGACACCAATTTTATTATTCTGTGACAATTACGTACTCAGTGATTACAATTTTTATACATGCACTACCGTAATCCTAACGGAAAAATAAAAATGCCATTTCAAGGAGGATGAGGTAGAACATTGTAGGCGGATGGATTTGTCGATAAAAATATCTGAAAAATACCCCTCTTAAATATCGGTATGTTACTGATGCTATTCGTATCTCAAATGAACATGTCTTTTATTCTGAACAATGAACTAGAGTCTAGAAAGTGCCCCATTCGTTAACAAAAACGATTAGGGTTGAGACTTTCCCAACACAAAGAATTAAACTGATTTTATGCGTCGATTTATAATAATGGATGAGACGGTTTCTTAACTGCGACATCAAACTGCAGAGTGGATTGAACCAGGTTGTTCTGCTCTGAAGCAAGCAAAGTTGGCGAAATCATTTGAAAAGTTTCATTTGTTTCTGATGCAAAAGGTTTATTGGTTAACTGCAGACAATCAAATCTATAACAGCACAATATTACAATCTTCTCAATGAGCTGGCTGTAGAAATTCGGGAGAACAAATTAGGTTTACAGAAGACAAAAATTATATTCCACTGGGACAATATATGTGTATATGCTTAGAGAAGCGCTCTAACAATGGCTAAAATCACTAAATTGCACTCTATTTATCAGATTTCGCACCTTTTACCTTTCATTTATTTTTCTTCTCTAAAGAGTCTCAAGTTAATCTCAGCGGTTGACTGGTAGTTTGAGGGTCTTCGAGGCTCACGCCAGGAAAGGTCTAAATCAAATAGAAATTCACTGGACAAAATGTATCGAGTTTAAGGGAGCGACTATATGAGTGGTCGCCAACCTTTTCAGTGTGTTGATCTACTTTGATAATTTGGAATAAACAGTGAGCTACCTAGTCGCAAGCAATGTAAGTCAACTTAAATGAAATTATACACAGTTGTATGCGACATACATGCGTTTATTTTTACTGAAACTAATACATACTAATACACTTAAATGAACTAATAGCTAACACATACTACATAACTACATCCATTCCTATCAATCGCAGGTGTGAAATGCTCTTCATGAATTCCGTAATGAGCAATGGAGCGACTTTCTGTCGGGGATGCTTGACTCAAGTATTCCTCTCTGGAAAGTTGCAAAGTCACTCAGAAACGGAAAGCGAGAACAACTCCCGCACATTCACGGTCCTAGGGGCATAGTCTGTAGGACAGAGGAAAGGGTCGAGGTTTTTGCTGATGCAATGGAAAGTCAATTCTCTCCCAACTATGACCTTGACGAGGAGCAACATATTGTAAAATCCGTTAGGAGATATTTTAGGGCCAACGGCGTCAGTGGCAGTAGTGCCTCCCTTAGTGATTTTTCCTCATAGAAATCTTCAGAAGATTCCTCAACTGAAGAGCTGCATGGCACATCAGCGGAGTCTCCTGAGATTCCGCATTGCACACCAGCAGAGCTCCAAGGTCATATTAAAGACCTGAAGGTGCGTAAGGTACCTGGAGAGCATCGAATCACTAATAAGGCGCTGAAGCTACTTTCGCGGAAATCCTTAAATAATCTCGTGGCATTAATCAATGCCATGCTAAGGACCCAGCACTTCCCAACGGCGTGGAATACCGCTGATGTCATAATGATTCCAAAGAAGGTGGGTTCGATATTCCCACAGGATTACCGCCCCATTAGTCTACTGTCAGCTCCTTCTAAGCTCACTGAAAAGGTGATTTGACGTCACCTTGAAAATTTCTCGGCAGACCACAATGTGATTCCTGATGTGCAATTTGGATTTCGGTCTGAGCATAGTACGGAGCTACAGGCCATAAGGCTTGTTGAACGAGTAACCAGTTCTGGATGTCTCAAAGGCATTTGACAAGGAGTGGCACAAGGGCCTTCTCTACAAATTGATCCATAAGTGCTTCTCCTGCTGGCTCCTAAAACTTTTGAAATTTCGGATAGAAATTAATAACGTTCTGTCGACAACACGGCCCATCAAAGCCGGTGTCTCTCAGGGTTCGGTTCTTGGACCAGTCCTTTATTCACTTTTTATTCATGACGTCCCTTGCCCCAGCAGCTGTGAAACCTATGTCTATGCTGGTGGACCAGTCGTGCTCTGGGGATCTAGTTCACGACAGGCTGCAAAGTGCAGTGGACGAGGTATTGGAATGGGCGAATCGGTGACTGATCAAAATTAATCATTCAAAAACGCAGGCAATCTATTGTACTAAAAAACGTAGCGGCGCCCCGTCTGAGGTTTCAGTGAATGGAGCTCGGGTACCATGGGAAAGCTCTGCTAAGTATCACTTACGCAAGCGCGGCTTGGTATTTTCTCGCCAAAACGCATTTGCGTAGCCTGCAGGTTTTGCAGAACAATACCTTGCGAACAATCACTAACACCCCATGGTATGTTTCCAACGAGGCCCTTCACAGAGACCTTGACATCCCTTACCTAAGGGACTACATCAAACAACAAGCGCAGCTACGTTATAGTCAAGCGGAATCGCATGACAACCCTTTGTTGCGCGAGTCTGTAGACTACACAGTCAAGCAAGTTCGCAAGCACACAAGGTCGCGACTCGCACTGTGAACAAAATTAAGACGTGCGACTTTAGGACAAATCAAAATTATAATTTTTCTTCAACAACCAATCCCAAAATTAATTTTAGAATCAATTTAAAATTGCCGAATACTAATTAGCAATGACAAGGCAGCCCTCAAATTGACGCACTTCTTTTTTCTTTGCTCTCCCTTCTTTCCTCCTTCCTTCCTTCCTTCCTTTCCTCTTCCCTTCTTTCTCCCTGACTTTGTTTGGTATCTGGGAAACCAGACCTGACAGATCTACTGACTTACAAGACTTCAACCAATAGCAAAGGACCTACGGACCACTCTGACAGACATTGACGAATAGACAAATAGGTTGATCTAAATAAAGCTTTCACTTTCAAGGCGACACGACATTAAACTGAATATTTATCTTTACTTACTGTAGGCCAGATACATTTTGTATTTGAGACTAATGATTTTAAAGCTAAATCATTCTGAAGCGCAATAACTTCCATTTCTGTCGCAGCGACGTCTTCGCTAAAATTCTGTGTAACAGAAGTTGCAAGCTGCTGGATATAAATTTCCCTGAAGGGTGAAACAACAAATCCTTGAAACGATTTTTGAAGTTATCGTTCAAGCTAGAGACTATTTCTACATAATATTTACTGTCGTATGGTTCTAATGGACATTGATATATCTTTTCTGCAAGAACAGAAAAATGCCTGGTATCGCCATCGATTGAGTTTTGTTCCCAAAACTGAAGCTTTTTGATAAACGCTTTTATATCAGAAATTATTTCTGCTAGTTCTTTGTCTCTCCCCTGAAGCTGCAAATTAAATTCATTCAACTTTTCTGTAATATCCACAAGAAAACCAAAATCTCTAAGCCAGATTGAATTTTCCAGTTCTGGAATCGGTTCATCAGGTTGTTTGAAAAATCGAACTATGGCAGATATGATATCATTCAAACGTTTCAGCACTCGTCCCCTACTTGACTATCGGACTTCAAAGTGAAGAAGTAGTTCTCCGTATTGACAGTCAATTTCATCGGACAAGGGATTGAATAATCTTGTTTACAATTTTTACTACCAATTTCATAACACTGTTTAGTTTTAGAAAATGTCCACATAATGCTTGCTCATGGATAATGCAGTGGTAACAGAGAAATTGCGGAAAACTTTCATCTTTACGACATAACCCTACGAGCCCCGTATCACGACACACCATAGCTGGAGCGCCATCGGTGGTCAAGCCTAACATTTTCGATATTGGAATTTTCTCATAAGAAATAATATTTTAAACAAAAGAAAACAAGTCCTGCCCAGTAGTCTAACCTTTTAAAATCACTAAAAACCATCCTGACGAACACGGCTATCTGAGAGGTGTCAACGACATCTGTGGATTCATCCAGCTGCAGTGAAGAATAAGCACAGTTATTGTAATCATTTCTTAACTGTAAAACTATATTAATGCTCATTACTTCTACTCCTCTCATCACTGTATTAGCAGAAAGTTGCATAGATTTTATAGCAGACACTATCTCGTCTTTATTTCTAAAGTTGGCAAATAATTAATCTGCAGCTTCTAAAA
Source organism: Acanthoscelides obtectus (assembly GCA_963669975.1). NCBI lineage: Eukaryota > Metazoa > Arthropoda > Insecta > Coleoptera > Chrysomelidae > Acanthoscelides > Acanthoscelides obtectus. The sequence goes on from CAVLJG010000005.1 coordinate 39,666,138, forward strand.
ACTCCTATTTTATAATTTCCCCGTCTTCATAAGGTTTCTTCTTTTGTATAACTCTCTGGGACATCCGGTATGATGCTTCAGTTGCAGCTTTACTTTTGTCGATTGTTTTTAAAAACATTGGCTGTTATCCAATTAACTGACTTTTTAATTGTTTCAGTTTTTCCGTTCTGGTTGCAGAACTTAAGTATTTGGAATGATTTTTTAAAATTCGAATGTACAGTCTTATAGTGCATCTCGCTATTCCCTTTCTTAGCAACGGAAACAAATGTATTACATTAACTTTAATTTCTATAAAGAAATATTTTCATTCATCTTCTTAGTACTGCTCATAACGTTTTTAATTGCAGGTCAACTCTAATCCAACCGCTGGACTTTGTGCCGTTCAGTTTTAAGCCGCGCACTGTCGCCGCGCCTTGCGTATTTCTTCCGTTCAAAGTGATAGAGATCGTTCTCGAACAGATCCCTCACCGCAGTGTTGCTGCTGCTTGTGTTTATTATAAGAATTAACAAAATTTACGGAAGCTTCTATGATTTTTACACCTTTTTACAATATGTTGTGAGCCACCAGAATTGCCTTTGCGAGTTACCGGCAGCTCGCGATCGACGGGTTGGCGACCACTGAACTATATTATATACTTAAGGATGAGGGATGTGGCAGCGGGAATACAAATCTTTTGTTCCTTTACATGCGGTCATGATATTGCCCAGAGAAGTTATGTTGTACTTGAGTGAAACTCTTCATATGTCGTAGCAGTTTCACCAAGGTTTCAAGATTCACCAGCGGCTAAATGAGAGTTTCACGGATATCACTTGATCAAAGCTTCATCATCATTGTCATATGATACTGATTGGATGTTCCCAACATTTCTTCAGTGAGTGTTGGTGCAGGCAGCGAGATAGGGAGAGAGAAATATAGACAAAGGGAGGAATACTCGTATAATGAATAGTTATATATGTAAATCCAACCCACCGCTGCGCCAATTTAGACTGTGAATTTCATATGAAATAAAAACATTCCTGGAATTTATATAACGTTTTTATATCCTACATTAATCCTACTGGAAAATTTAAAACAATATGCATGACTACAGAGGTACGTGTGTTTTTATGCCTTTTAGACCTGTTCAAAATAAATGATGGGGTTAGTTATTTTTATTTAAAACAAAACGCGTGTTAAAAGTACTGTGCAAGCAGGAGTGTTGCACTATATTGAACTTGAAGCAATCTCCTTACTGAGATCATTATCAGGCAATAGAAATCAGATTGTTGAAGTACATCAAGTTTGGGTCGTATCCTTAGAGGAGTCCTCAAGGCTCCATACTCTGTTCACTTTTGTTCTCTATTTAAACCTGTCAAATTGCTAAATTTATCGACAATTCCAAAATATGTCAGCACGCAGTCGATACACAATTATAATCATTTACACAACACAAAATTACTAAAATCTTATTAATTGTTCAGACAAACATCAACTGGTAGTTAATTCATCTAAGTATATAGCTTTACCGTTTGGTAAGGACAACCCACAAACTGAAAGGAAATTACCAATAATCAGCTGGAATGCAGGACAGTGATAAACAAGTTTAGGAGTTCAGATAGATACAAAACTAAAGTTCAAAAATCATCTAACTAGTTGTATGTTATAACGATGTTTTGCAATACTAAAACTTCTTCTTCCACATCGTCATATCTCAAGTCAAAAGTTGAAAACAAAGCTTTGAGATAGTCTCGTACTAGGCCATTTGAACACTGTGTCGCTTTGTGTACGCCTTGCTTGGAGAAAATCAATATTGCTCGTATGAAACGTGTTGAAAAATCTTCCCTAAAATCCATCTTCGGTATTATTAAAAAGTTTTGTTGAATATCGTCTAAGCTTAATTACTTCGAATGGTTACCAATGACAGATAATCGCAAACTCATTATTCACACTTCATCAAATTAAAAGAAACAAAACCCCACCATACCTATACCACAAAGTTTCTGCCAGGAGCAGTAAACATAACCGCAATTTGCAGCATAGTTACCCAATATTCTTACCCAAACATAGAAATGCACTTTTTCGTAGACTATTTATCTTACTGCATAATACAGCCTATGTAACGAACTGCTCGGATCAATAAGAATTCTTGATATTCCCGCTCTCAGACATGCGGTAAAAAAACAACATACTGGATAAATCAGAAGAAAATTGCACCAGAAATTTACATTGACACATTACATTTTTTCACGCTCGTTTGTATTATACATTGTACAATAGTTTTATAGATTGAACTTGCAAGGGTCTGTTACTTGATCAGCTGGATCCTTTGGGTACAAGCCTCTTTTTAAAGCAATAAGCTAAAAAATATATCTAATCTTTTATCAGAAAATGTAGCATTTTCTCTTGAAAATGAAAATGCGAATATTCATTTTGATGTATTGTTACGTGGATTCTTGCTAGAGATATCCGCTTCCCAAATACACTCACCATGCGATCTACCTATATAATAGCTTATCCACTGAAATTAAATCTTTGACATTTCACAACTTTAAAAAAGACATTAAGGATCTGCTTTTATAGTGCCAAAATTAAAAATACTTATTTTTCACTTTTGCTAATAAACATAGTATTTATTTATTTATCAGAGTAATCACATTAAATATGTATAGTCATTTTGTTATATTATCAGTGTTATTGTCATTTATCTATTTTATTCATGTGTGTATTTATTTTTGTATGGGTTAAATGGAGAAAAAGACAATGTAAATCAGAAGGCAACGATGTATTTGCGAACAAATTATTATACAAATGATCATAATCTATCTTCGATTTGATGTTTTGAAGACCATGAAAGAAAAACATTAAAATTACCTAGCAAAGTATTCTCTATAGGCCATTGGTGTATATTGACACGCTTGGTCAGTAGTTTAGACTTTTCAGTACCAGGGTGGAAACCATTGATTCGTCGACAGGCAGCACCTTAGGATGCTAGTTCCATCAAAAAAATATGCCAAGATATGTTTTTTATAAGGCTGATTGCGGATTTCGTTAATGTAACTTGAACCAAAAAATATTTCAATTCAAACGATTCACTTTTATTTTGAACATTTATATCCTCCATTTTCTTAGTCCAATACCCTACCTGCATTTACCGCAAAATTGACTATCACCACTAACTAGTATATGTAAGATAGTTAACTTCGGACTATTTTCAAAGCATTTGTTTATTGAAATATATTTCCTCATGCGTTCCTTATACTACCTGCCTCTTTTTATCTGTTGATTAGCAAGCGAAAAATAAAAGCTACTACCCGTTGTATGTCAACAAACAATACTCCAGAGAATTTAATATCTGGCGATCAACAGCGCTGCTGTAAAACCTCAAAGTTACTATTTTTCATCGTAGACTGACTGCACCGCTACGTGTCGAAATTCTTGTGAAAAAGGAATTCAACAAATGCTGCAGCTATTTTGGTGGCGACCATATTAGCTCAGTCAACTTAGATGCAAGAATTTATAGCTAACTCAAGTTAACCCCAAAATGCGCTATGAGCAAAGAAATGTGAGATATCAAATGTAGCTCCAAGCAGTAGAGCAACTGATTGGTCTAGATCAGAGGTTTCCAAGCTTTATGTCATCTACTGATGACTTTATGAGAGCTTCTTCTTGTAACAAATGTCTGGTTTAGGCCGTAGGTGGTAGACGGAGGTATGTACCACCCGGCAGACCTCGTAGGCCGGGCCAGAATATGTGCATATTGCATGCACACATGTGCCCTCGCCAAAGTCCGTGTGGCGTCCCCTCCTTTCCCCTCTCTCTCAAGCCTTACGGTACCCATGGGTGTTTAGTCCTTAGGCCTTCGTGGTACCTAGAGTATAAAAAAACGTTGACCAACACTGGACCTACAACATGTATCTGGCAGAACTACATTTAGAAACACATATGTCCCTGTTTAAAGTGGTAATGTTCAAAGTTGACCTAATCCTAACAATTTATAACTTGAATATAGGTAAATCAAATAAAAATAGATAACTTTGTCTTTTATCTGCAGATCCTAATCTCCTTGTTCCATAGTACCTCCGGAGGGCTTAACTCTTCAACTTGAGACAAAACCTCGTTTAAACTGGCTACCTGGTGCCTGTAGCAAGGAAAACTTAATAAAACTTTTAAACTTATTTCGATTCGAAGCTCTTCGACGCCGCGTAGAGCCTCAGCACTCGTTTCGTTCGGAACAAATGGAATAAGAAAGATGGCTTTTGTTATGAAAATGCTCCATTTCTGAAATTGGTATGTAAATACGAAACAACTGCAGGCGAATAGAATTATAATTAAAATTCCGGATCGGAGCGAAGTTCGCAAATCACATATTTGTCAAATATTCGTGAAGTTTTCAAGTTTCAGTCTATGAGTGCAGAGTTACACATATTCCGAAAGTTTAGTGCAAGTGCAAGTTTCAGTACATTAAAAGACCAGACGTATGTTGGCCGCCGTTCGTTATATCCATATATTCTAATGGAATGTTTTTGTTACATAATTCGTTTCCTGCTGGTCGTATTGTGACAATATACAGGGTGTCGCATTCAGAACTGCATCGATCGACTACTCGGAAAGATAATTATGGAAATTTGGGGTTGTGGTATAACTGATATGAAAAATTTGACTAACATACTTAAAAAATGGCGACACTTCCGATTGGACCGTAGATTGAATTGAACACCCTATATATTGTTCAATTTTTGAAATCTTCGCAATATTCTGTATTCATTTTATGTATCATATGTTATACCTAATCGTTTTTGAGAAATATCAAATTTTGCGATAGATTTGCAATTACTCGTTTTTTGTCCCTCTTTACGGTTCTTTTATTATCGGCGTCGTGTGTCATTTCAAAAGTTACGTTTTTTATACTGCAACTACCACGAAGGACTAAGGCCTAAACACGCATGGGGTACCGTGGGGCTATCGGGGGATTCAGGGGAAAGGGGGGACGCCGCACGGCTGCGAGGGAACACGTGTGCATGCAACATGCACACATTCTGGCCCCGCCTACGAGATCCGCCGGGTGGTACCTCCGCATTCGACAGTCAGAGACCGTCTACCACTTACGACAATGACAGCATCCATAGCCAAAACAAAAATTTCTCTTGAGACGGAATTCAAACCCGCACAGCGCACAGCGACTGATCATGGGACCGAACAATCTAGCACCGTGGCTGCCTGTAGATATTTGTTCTTTGTAAGAATTTTTTCACGCATATTAAGCAAAATGAGTAATAATATCAGTGTCTGTTAGTTGATTAGATAGATAGATAGATAGTTTATTGTCCTGTTAGATCATGTTACATGATATAAGACTTGTCAATATCAATTTGAGGGTCATATATGCGTTTGAGCAAATATGCCAGAAAAATACTTATAATTATAAAATAGATAAAGACATTACAATTACAAAACATTTTAAAAGGTTAAATCACATTATAGGTACAGGTACAGTGCAAGAATCGTAATGTGTAAAAGTATATGCATATACAGCGACTTTTTTATCACAAAAAATGTTCGTCTAGCCGGTAAAAATCATTGAAGCTGATACAAAGAAAAGAAAAGCGGTAGGAGAATCTGTTGAAATACATAATATATAAACACAATAAACATCGAGCAGTGAGGACAAATGGTTAAAAGCTTAAAAAGAAAACATACATACTTTCGTTAAAACTCGAATAAAAAGTGAAATTAAAATACATTTACTCCACGATAATAGACAATTCACTGATAACGAAATGATTAACAGCTTAAAAGAATTAAAAAAAAACAGATACTTTCATGTGTTAGTAAAACTCATGTAGAGAGTAATAGCATTTTTCAACCAGATATTTCCTGAGATGTTTTTTCAGCGCAAGGATATTAGTGTCTGAGTCAATTTCTAAAGGTTTTTAAGGGTGCATCACTGCAGATATTAATCTAACCTTGTCTATACGCGTTTGAAATACAGGGTGGCGCATCGAAAACAAAACAGACGCATTTACTGCCAGCTCAGTTCTTTTTTGTAAAAACGCTAAATTTGACTAAAAGAATTTACTTAATAAGTAAATGCTTTTCTTCACTACGCCCATGGTTTGTTTATCATTTTGTTGTTGAAAATAGCTATTGGAGCGTTTTTTTGTGGCAAAAAAGTTATTTCTTGAAGTAAGATAAGGAAATATCTCGTACTTATTTTAAATAGGAATTTAGTACATAGTTTGTGATTGATTTGACAAAGCTTTGTTGCTAAAATAACTTGTAACGCTTTATTACATAAATTAACCATGGTATATTCCACAGCAGAAAGAGTTGAAATTATCGAAATATTTTTCGGAAATAATCAGTGCGCTAATCGAACAGCAGAAATATTTAATGAGCGACATGAGAACAGTAACGTGCATCGAAAATATTTTCTAGAAATTGTCGCTAAATTTCGGGAAACTGGTTCACTCGCCAATGAAAAACGCAACATTGAAAATCCCATAACGAACGAAGCAATAGAAGTGGGGGTTTTAGTTCAAGTTTATGTAGATTCTACGTTAAGTACCGCAAATTGGAGACTGTGTGTGGTGCTAGTCGACGTACTGTCCAACGGATTCTAAAGTTTTCATCCTTATAAAATTCACCTGGTACTTAATGAAAACAATTTTGATTGGCGATTAAAATTTTGTTAAGATATGAGTGAACGAATTATAAACAATAAACATTCTCTATTCAACACTTGCTTTTCCGACGAATGTTCCTTTTTCTTAAATGGCGCAGTAAATGGTCATAACTGCCGATATTGATCCGATTCTAATCCCAGAATTTATCATGAGGTTCATACACAGCAGCCACAAAAATTAAATGTTTGGGCTGGTATTTTTGGCGATCATTTAGTTGATTCCTTTTTCTTACCTGGGAATTTGACCGGTGAAATGTATTTGGAATTACTGGAAGACGCCATAGATCCTGCATTAATAGCCATAATTGAAAATCAGAATGATCGGCGGTACATTGCGAATAGGTTGATGTTCCAAGGGGATGGTGCCCCACCACATTACGCATTACGTGTTCGACAATCGTGAATGAGTGCCTTCAAATTACTCCTCAAATATCGCAAAATGTGCGGCAAAGTTTTCAGCAAAATCTTTATTATTGCATGGAGAGTCATGATGGCCATTTACTTGCCTAACGGGTCAGTTCATTCTTCATTTTTAAATTACTTTGCTGCCAAAAGTATTGATCTCTCCACTAATGATGATGTATTAGTTTTATTTAAGCTTTAAATCAATAAATCTTCAAAACTACTGAACTGAAGTACATTAATTATATATCATTATAAAGGGAATTGAAAGACTTTTAAAATAAGGCATCACTTGACCTCCCTTTCCATTTAAGATTTTGGGGGTGGTGTCACCCCCGCCGTGTTAACGTGATTTTTTGCCAAACTTGTGTCCCCCTCGAAAACAAAATCGACGGGTCTGAGCGTTTTTAAAGAAAATGGCTGCCAGTAAATGTGTCAGTGTGTGTCAGTGAATATCGAGCGGACGACTGAGGTTCGAGACTACGAAATGGTACCCATTTTTTTCTTTTTTCCCCTCTCTTTTTATGTGCAACACATACACCACATATGAAAAAGTCATACATTATGCATCATTTTTAATAATTCATCGCCACCATGCTGAACTGGCCCCTAAAAAGCTGTATATCCAGAGAAAATAAGTACATATTTGCAGATATTTGATAAACTACCAATTTGCGAATTACCTAACCTCATAGATAGATTATGAAAATACATTTCAAAAACTGGAGTCTTAGGATTTTTTACAATTTAATTTTCATCCGATTTTTATTTTAACCACCCTGTCTGCTGAAGTAGACCTCATTTTAGAAAGCAGTTACAAATTACAGTCGACAAGGACAAACATATACAATAGAGTTTTATGGACCTGCATTTGTGACTATTTTCACAAAACTTGATGTTTCTCAAAAACTCTCAGAGTTATTTATATCATGTACTTGAAATCTTGCAAATATTTTGAAAATCGAAAAATATATGGGGTGATCCATTCAAAATAAGCAAGTTACGTCCAGTACAACCGGAAGTGGTATCATTTTGAAAATATTTGAGCTGAATTACTCATGTCAGTTATATCATAACGCCAAGTTTTCATAATTACATGACGTCAACTTTTCGAGTAATCGATCACTGCAGTTCTACGTGGGACACCCTGCATGTAATACGAGTATGGAGGATCATCAGAAGGATAAGTTTCACGTGTTACATTTACAATTAACGTATTTTTGAATAGCTATGGCTAAGCTTTGCCCTAAATAAAGACCAGTTGTTATTAATATTACGATTATTATTGCAATATATTTTTAAATTAGGAAATCGCAAAGCTCAGGACACTATTATAAGAGAATTCAAGTTGTATTTCCTCATGTTTATCGTCATACCAGGGTAACAGGAACGAACGAGTCTACTCAATACAGTTTTCCATTTGATGTACATTTGTAATATTTGAGACATCCTCATTTGGTAGCTGTAAAAACGTTAATATTCCCGCAAAAGAAGATTAACAAAAGCTTTCAAAGAAACCATAAGCCGCAAAATCTCGTACAAATTCATCTAATATTCTCTTTATGACTCAAACCGCACCAATTCAGTCATCTAATACGTTTTTACTGCTTGATTAAATCCTTTCCAAGGTACATCCAATTCCAGGAGCTTAACGTATATTGTAATCCTCGCTGAAAAAGACGAATTTCTGCGGTTCCACTTTTTAGCCGCACTGCGTTCTCGTTCTGGGAGAGCTAATGACAAAAAGTCTCCCTTAACTTGGAATCGCTACTTGTGTTTTAGTGTCTTTAGAAACTGCTTTCGCCGTAAATTCTTAGCGACTGTCGTTAAGCGTTAATACGTTATAAAGCTCCATGGTTACCTGGCTAAATGAATTGACATACGTATGCATTAATATTTACTAACGTTTCGGCCACGATGCCAGTGTTTCCCCAAGTTTTGGGATTATGTCTTGAGGAACTCCTAATAAGTTGGTAAGTTGGTCATATCTACAATATTATCAGTAAATAGAATGTGGGGATTTAATTGTTAGGAATTGCAAACATACGAGTATATCTAACATTTCCTCACGCAACCCACTTTATTTTGCTTTTGTTCGTTGGATCATGCGTCTGTCATGTGGAGTCTTTACCACCAATGCTAGATAAAGTTTATACACTATGTTCAGGTGAGATTTTTGGTATTTTAAGTCTGACCTGGAGCATTGAATAGGTGTTGAATAGATTTGATATTTATTCGTTTCGTCGTAAGCATGCTTTGGTTTCTTTACAAAATTCTTCAGGACGGAATTTATTCCTCTCCAATTAACTTCCTGATTTCAATTACGTATTAATGCAGTATTCTTGTGTGAGTGTGCACAAACCAACACACTTTTGAAACCACTCATTGGAGTTATGTGTACCAATTTTAACAGCGTATATGACATTTTCTATAGGACAACGATGAACTTAAAAAATTTACTCCAGCAATATCTAGAAGTGAGATGGAACCACAATGCTGGATGGACAGTAACTGCCAGTAGGGCAGGGAAAGAATGTCTATGGACTAATTGTATAGGCCGGTTTGTCTGACTTGAACTGTTTAATTTCTATATTGTACGAGTTCGTACCTGACTTTTTTCTTAGAGGTTTTGAATTGCGCTCAACCTAATCCTTTATGAACTGATGACGGGGTTGCGTAGTAAGTGCAGAGTCGACCTACTTGACACCATTTGTTAATGAAATGTAGTTACTTGTTCTATTGTTTGCCCTGTAAATGTTTTTTCCTGTTATTCATCAAAATGCTATTATCATCATTATTATTAAGGGATATGGTTGACGGAACAAGTTTAAAGCAGACTCATACTCCGTTTAGCCTTTTCTCGGCCTCAATAACTACATTCAGCGGCTGCACTGGTTATAATAAGCTTTTGCCAATTGCTCTGAAGCAGGCCATGTATGGCGCTGACTGTGGTGCATCGAGGATGCAGACAGGGCGCATCGTCAATGCCAGTCAGCCCTTTGTCCATCCCTTTTGGTCCGAAATTGATTCTGCGGTTAGCTCTTATACAGGCACGTTGGCGCTGGCACTGCATTGCTGTCTGTCCTGCAGATTACTCGGCTCTACGATGTTCCCCTTGATGGGACGTTTAATTATATGAGGTCGTTTAAGCCAGGCCGTCATTTGGAATCGCATAGTAGAGACAGCAGAAGTGATTCCGGTATTAAGACGAGACGTTGCTCACCATACCTGATTCCGCTCAGAATATAAATCATAAGTTTTGTGGATTGAACATATTAATGCCACGGATCATATTAGAGTTAACAATATAAGTCATTTTATTGGATTACCGGAAGTTGCTTGAATGAATAATGAAAGAAATTAGAGTCATACCGGTCACCACGATAAGCCGACGCATATGCCACATAACGGGCCCTTATGCACCACTAGATTCCCTAAGGCTCAAGCTCAGCCCTTCTAGCAAAGCTCAATATAAACATTCTAGGATCTAAAGTGTTGGACGCCAGTACGAGCCCCTTCCCACTTCAGTTGGTCTACTTCAAGATTTGTACCAAAATATGCCTTTATAAACTAAACATGACGAAACTATTTACTTCTAAAACAATTTATTTTCTCAAAAACATTTTAGATACACTCTAGTCGTAAAAAATACATATTTGAAATCACTTAGACCTATAACTAATAGAACATCTGAACAAATAAACAATGTGCGAATAAATGCGCGAAGTTAACAAAGCAACAATTGAAAGATTACCATTGGGTAACATCACCTTTATTTTTTATTACGGCTGAAATTCTTTGGGGCATAGTTTTAACCAAGTTTTGGCAAAAATTTGGTGTAAAACAATCCCATATTTCTTGAAGCTTTTGTCTCAGTTCTGGACTGCTAGAAACCGATTTCAAAAGTGGCACATTATTTTCTTCCATCCATTTTATAGCCTTTTTTGAGGTATGGCACGCTGCACCATCTTGCTGAAACACAAAATCTTGGCCGGATGTCATACATTCTTCCATCACTGGTAAAAGCGATTCTTCTAAAATTGCCAAATATTTGTTTGTATCCACATTTCCATCAATAAAATGAAGTTCTCCCACTCCTTTTGATGACATACTGCCCCAGACCATAACGGATGCTGAAAATTTCACTTTTCTCTTCAGACAATCAACATGGAATGCGATTAACTCTACTGCGACTCACCAACACAAACTTCGAATCGGGCCTCATCACTCCATTGTATCATTGTTGAGGTGTCCATTGTCTTGTTCTTTAGCCCATCTAAGCCGATTTTTCTTTTGCAGTGGAGTTAATAGTGGCTTTTCTTTGGCCTATAAACAAGTTGTGCAACTTTAGGGTTTTTACTTCACTTTTTTTATAAGAAAACTTACCTTGCAAGTGCTAAATCCCAGTTTGTGGGCCTCTCTATGAGTAGTGGACCTCGAAATTCTCCTTCCAACAGCGTCACTCCACAGAGCACTTAATTGTAAATAATTGGCACGCCTGTTTTTCACGATTATTCTTCTTAATGCTTCGGTCGGTTGTGATATTACTTTTTTTCACATATCGTGGCTTAATATTAACTGAACCAGTTACGTTATATCTTCTAACAATATTTTTCACACTGTACCGCGATAAGTCTGACAAAGTTGCAATTTCTGAGTTTGATTTTCCAGAATTAAAAATTTTAATTATCGGTAACCGAATTTTCTTACTAATAACCTTTCCTCTACCCATTTTGAAATCCTTAACTACCCAAAACTATTTTAAACGTATTCTGACAGCTGTGATTAATAAACACAATTGTCATGGCTGTTATTTTTCACAGCCACCTATGACGTTATAGACTTATTTTGCATTGAAATGAAAATAGGTTGATATGCTGTAATTGCAACATGTGTTATTTTTATGCTGCAAATTTGATTAGGGAGTGATAAATTTGGTGGTTTCTACTATATATTATCAAAATATTCATTGTTAATATTTTAAACCTATAACACCCTGCTACATTTTTATTATTTGTGTTTGATAAGAAAAAAACTAAGATTTCAATAGTTGGGCCAACTGAAGTGGGAAGGGGCTCGTATAGTCTGTCTGTAGTAGCTCAGAGCCTCACAGCGACACACAACATGTGCCGAGGACTCTTCCTCAGATGCAGGTGACGCCTCATCGTGTTGTGGGCCCTAATATGAGGTCCCGAACCTGTTGGAGATCTCTAGAGATGCTTCTTCATTTCAGATAGTGTTGTCTAGCAATCCACTTCTCTATTATCCTCCAGGCTCTGCATGGGCATCCCGGGGTACCCACACTAACGATACCGGATGCCTCGCTGCTAAACTGTCCAGAGTCTCCCTGCATTGAAATACAAAGCTCGAAGTAATCTTGAAGGTACTGAGTGCCTTCATCGCAGCCTGGCTATCGGAGAAGATTATTATTCTTCTCCTAGGCCACCCCCCCTTCCAAAAAGTGGGATACGCAAGTCAGGATTGCATAGATTTTCGCCTGGAAAGTTGTGGTGTATCCGCCGGAGGCAGTGAGAGCAGTCTAGTTCTAGGCCCAAAGACCCGGCGCTAGAGCCCTCATCAGTAGGTAACCGAGACGTCCGTGTACCAGACTTGCCCACTTTCTAGCCTAGCAACACAAATGAATAAATAAGGACAGTTCTCGTGGTTGCTACATTATATTCAACAAAGTTAAATTCAAACATGGAGGGCGTTAATGTTACTTTGCTGCTCTAGGGCGTAAACGAGTCCGTAGCTAAATAGAGGTACTTGACCTACTCAAAAAGCACGCTTTAGCGACCAGTCGTAAATGAAATTCTTTAGGAAGCTCAACTCTCGTTTGTCCATCGTGCCGCAGCCTTCTGATTATATCTATTCCTGATCGTTGATAAATATAATAGATGCTTGTGGCAAAGGCAGCAGCACAATACGCACTTTGATCCATACTTTCTGACCACAACACATCCTTAACTCAATATCGAAGGACAAAATAGCCGCTGCAGACGATGTCAGAATTTCTCATCAGAGGGACTACAAAATCAAGCAAGAATGACTGACGAAAATGTACGCGTCGCGGCCTACATTAACTAGATTATATTACATTACATTAACTAGATTATAATACATACAGGACTCCAATAATCTGTTAATCTGACAGCAAGAAATAAAATAGGTAAAATAGTCAGAAAACATGGCCGAGCTTGAAAATATCGCCCATTTAGAGACGCCAGCATGTAAAGCTTCTCGATTCTTACTGCACGATGAAATCTCAAAAAGTTTTTTTATAGGAAACACCAAAATCTCCCATATACTTCCCTCCCTGTACATCATCGTCTCCTTCCATGCATTTATAGTCAAATTGAATCTATGACGTAAGCGAGCACGGGACCGCTAGCTGTGCATACATGGAGGAGACATAAACCCTTAGTGCGGCATTGTTTATTACATTTGCAGCTGCCACTAACGCCTCTATCGATTCACGTAATATCCGTTAAAGCCCTTACAAAGCCAGCCTAATATTATCTTCGGCCCGAGGAACTTAACATCTCCCTTGTTTGCGTTCGACTCCAAATCAATTCTGCGATACGTTTAGATATTGGTTACGTTCAGTTGCACTCAGCTGCTAAAAGCACTGCGTGAAGTATGGTTTATCTCATTTGGTATCCACTAAATCTGCTGACAACCAGAAAAGCTCAGCATGAGGTTACCAAAAATTTCCAAAATGATTCATTCAGATCAACGAATTTGAATAGACTAGAAGAAGCAAAGCCTATGTTTACATTGTTTTGTTTCTGGCTCATTTGGCTGGAATTGCCTACCAAAGTGACAACGTTGTATCAAGATAATAAAATACTTACCGGTGGAAAGACCTACCTTCATTAGGCTCGTAGGATTGCTCTTTCTACGTAGTCCGAATTCGTTGCTTCAGATCACATCTAGCAGCCTGAGCTATAGTTCACAAAATTACTAAAAATCAATGTAGCTTTTAATTGAAATTAAAAACAAAATAATCCAAATGTTGCACCACAGCTTAGTAACGAATAAATAAGGATAGGAAAAAAGGTAGAGAGTTTTTGCAGACTCCATCTTGAGTTCAAAGATTGATTCAGAGTCACTTTACCGCCCTTGAGCATAAATGACTCTGTGATGAAAAAAGGGATTTAACTCACGGAATATCCAGTCATAAAGTATGCTTTAGTATCACTCGTGTTTAAGAAAAATAAAATATTTTCAATCATCAGTTTTGTACTACTATTCGTCATTCATTTGTCTGGGCGGTCCGTAGGACCTTTGCCCATTAGTCACTGTCTGATGTACGTTAGTCGAATCTGTCAGTCCTGGTTGCCCAGAAGCCAGACAAAGTCAAGGAAAAATAGAAAGGGAAAGAGAAGAAAACAGGAGACGAGCAAAGAAAAACAGATATGCTTAGTTTAAGAGGAAACACCTAGGCTTTTTGACTTGGTAGACGGATTAATTTTGAGGTGAACTAAACAAATTTTTGATTCCGTTTTGTTAGAGTATAATTTTGAGTTTACTAAAGATTCACGCTAACTTTTGATTACAGTGCGAGCCGTGGCCTTGAATGTTTACGAACTTGCTCCACTGTGTAGTCCACTGAGTCACGCAACACAGGGTTGCTGTGCGATTCCGCTTGACTATAACGTCGCTGCGCCTGAAGCTTGACATTATCCCTCAAGTAAGGAATGTCAAGGTCTCTGTGTAGTGTCTCATTTGATACATACCATGGAGCGTTGCAAATTGTCCGCAAAGTTCTGCTTTGCAGTACTTGAAGACTTTGCATGTGTGTCTTGGCAAGAAAACACCAAGCCGCACATGCATAAGTAATGGCTGGTCTAATAATCATTTTATATAGTCGAACTTTGTTTATCAAACTCAATTTGGAGGATCCACATAACAAAGGATATAGTTGCCGAAACGCAATTTGGAATTTTGTTTTTATGGATGCTGTATGTTTCTGCCAGGTCATGCCTTTATCAAGGGTGACACCGAGATACTTGGCAGAATTTGTCCATGGTACACGATTTCCGTCTACAGAAACCTCTGCTGGGGGGCCGCGACGTTTTTTGGTACAATAAATAGCCTGCGTTTTCGTATGATTAATTAATATCAGCCACCGTTCCGCCCACTCTAGAACTTCGTCCACCGCATTCTGCAACCCATCGTGAACCAGATCACCAGAACACGACTGGGCGACAAGTGCAGTGTCGTCAGCATAGAGGTAGACTTCACAGTTGCTGGGGGAAGGGACATCATGGATGAAAAGCGAATAAAGAATTGGTCCTAGGACCGAACCCTGAGGAACACGGGCCAGTACTGGCCGTGTTGTTGACAAAACATTGTTAATTTTGATCCGAAACTTCCTTCCTTCAAGAAAGGATTTCAGTAATTTTAGAAGCCAAAAAGGAAAACCCTTTTAGATTAGCTTATAGAGGAGGCCCGCGTGCCACACCTTGTCAAAGGCTTTTGAGACATCCAAAAGCAAGATGCAAGTACTCATGCTAAGGGTGAACCCTCTGGCTACATGCTCCACCAGCCTGACTGCCTGTAGCTCGGTGCTATGCTCGGACCGAAAACCGAATTGGACGTCAGGAATCACATGGTGATTTGACGAAAAATTCTCAAGGTGACGATAAATCACCTTTTCGGCGAGCTTAGAAGGAGCTGTCATCAGTTTTGTATTATTCTTTGCTTTGGAGATGACAGATTCTCAATAAAACTTAAAACAGAATCTATTTAGGGCAATATTGATATTTCATAACCTCAGTTTCCAATTTTTGTTACTGTTAAGGCCAACGAATTCAGGCTTGGTCAGAGATTTGCTTGTCTCCTAATTCTGATATTTTTTGTGAGGATCAAAGTGCACTTGGCGTAAGTCAATTTTTGACTGTTCTGTCATTAAATGCGTATTCTTAGTGTTATTTCTTGAAATTGCTAGCGTTTGCAGATAACTGTGGTGTTGGACGGTTTCAAAACATGGCACTTCGACACAACTGTGAACAGCGGCCCAAGCCTAGACCACGTTGTTGAGTTACCCAAAAAGCACAGAGAAGCTGTCTGTGGGTTTCTGTCTTTGGTTAGACGGACGAAAGCAGCATGCTTAGGTTAGACCTTCTAAGAGAAAGTTAACTACCAATATGTATAACAGAAAAACTGAACAGATCAAGTCCGTAAAGCAGGTCCGTACGATTAGTCCATAACATCATCTCCTTGCCCTATCCGTAGCATCGTCCATCTAGCAACATCGCGTCGCCTCTCCCAAATATGTAAAGAAAGAGCGCTCACAGAGCACCGGTCATGCAGGAGACATACGAGCACTACCACGCTGGCCTCGGTCATTGAAGTCAGCAGACATCTGAGTTGAAAATTTATTAATATACTAATCCCAGAAAACTGCTATACAACCTCCTCTACCCCCTACAATCCTCCACCCGCCAATTTTTTAAAAATGTCAGGTTCCCCTGAATCGTCAAAGAGAGCTTTCTGTTTTTACCTATTTGGTCTTTTTCTCCTCCGCTACTGGATCGATTTTCAAAAACTACAAATCATTTTCGTCCTTGGAATAGTAGTAACCTAGAGTGAATGTTTTATCAAAATTCGACGTACTTTCTAAGTTATAGACGGGCCAGGGACTAGCGGACACATAGACAAACTGCAAATGAGTGACATGGTTTTCCCTAATGTACTCGTTTATGTCACATAACATTTAAAAAATGTAATATCTCTTTTTCGAAATTTTTCGCAATTACTCGTACAATACCTCCTCGTGTGCTGGGGGTTCCACTATATTTTCTCGCTGAACAAAGTCAGAACTAGAATTCTATGGACAAATTTCATAGAAAAGCAATAATCGATAAAAATAATATCACAGGTTCAAAAAAATGTGGGTCTTACTATATCTTTTGCATGTATTTTTTTCGCTGAGTACAAACCAGCAGGCAAAATTGGGGATCCATAAACAAATATGAAAGTATTACAATTTCTTGTGAAAATTTGGGATCTTAATGCCTGAATTATACTAAGTGACATATAAATCCGAACACCCAGTTATATGGTTTTATTTTAATAAAAGTTGGTGAATGTATTTATCTTACTTTAAATAACAAGTGAAAAAATTTTCAGCCTTATCAGTTGGACATTCCTGTTTTTATACTGCTTTTTTTTAATTCACTAACGCTCTAAATATGAATATTTCAGCCTCAGTAAAGAATCAACGTTGGCGGATTTTGGTTCTTGACATCCTTTACGATCGGTTACGATGCCTAGAGTACGGAGACCCGTACGATTTCGTCAACTTAGTGAGTTTGATAGGGGCCGTCTAGTGGGACTTCGGGAAGCTGGACTTTCTTTTCGGGCAATTGCAGTTAGAGTGCAAAGAAGTGTAGACACTGTGGTTAGATGTTGTCAGGCATGGATTCGAGAAGGCCGTACGCAAAGAGCAAGGGGCACTGGACGCCGCTGTAGAACAACAAACCGTGAAGATCGCCGCCTAAGATTATTGGCCTTAAGGGACCGTTTCTCCACTCCCAGGTCCATTGCAAATGAATTGTTTGCAGAACACGGAAGACCTATTGGCATGCGAAGTGTTTACCGACGAATGAGAAGTTTTGGCTTGTTTTCATACCGGCCACACTGGGTCCTCCCTTTAACTCGAGAACACCGACGTAATCGCCTTGAGTGGTGCAGACAACGGTCACTCTGGGATCAGGAATGGAACAGTATTGTCTTTAGTGACGAGTCTCGATTTTGTTTAGGCATGCACGATGGTCGTGTCAGGGTTAGAAGGCGACGTGGTGAAAGGAGGAATCCACAGTTTTTTGTCGAAAGACATGTTCATCACACTGTTGGAGTTATGGTTTGGGGTGCTATAGCTTATGGTTCCAGGTCACCTTTAATCTTCATCAGAGGTAACATGAACGCGCAGCGTTATATCTACGAAGTTCTAGGACCCCATCTTTTACCCTATCTTGACACCCTGACAGATCCAACTTTCCAACAAGATAATGCCCGACCACATGTTGCAAGAGTCACAATAGACTTCTTTCAACATAATGATGTCACATTGTTACCATGGCCACCAAGATCTCCCGACTTATCCCCAATTGAGCACGTGTGGGATATGATGGGTAGGAGATTGCTCAATTTGCATCGTCCTCCTCAGACTCTAGAAGCACTTCGAGAGGAGTTGGTGGTTGCCTGGAATGAGATACCACAGGAGGACATTGACCACCTGATCAGAAGCATGCCTAGGCGCCTTGGAGAATGCGTAGCACATCAGGGTGCATCCACACATTATTAAAGGTCAAAGGGCTTTAAAGCAGTGCAATCATTTTGAAATTTTTATCATTTACTTATTATGCTTCATTAAGTACTTATACAAAATTTTATTAAAATAAAACCATTTAAACTGGGTGTTCGGATTTATATGTCACTTAGTATACATTCATATTTGTTCAGCGACCCCCAATTCTGACTTCATATTCGTATACAGGGGAAAGGGTAAACGAAAAAATATAGTGAGGGAGGCATACACACTTTATATTTTGTGGGCCTCTGACATTCATATAGATTGCAGTTAATTGAAATCTTCAGAAGAAGCCGTTCTTCCATTGTCTCTCCTGCCCTTTGACATCACAAAGCTCTCGCCTTTATTAGAGGAGATTATACGAATTAAATGAAATACGGATTTTTCTTTATTTTGTTTTTCGTTTTGCAGCGCTATATAGAGTTTCTGAGTGAAACAATTCTGGCAACAGTGGTCTAATTGATATTTTTATACCCCACTTGGAAAAAGCCAACGGGTTTTCTTTGAAACACAACTTTGCAGAACTGCAAATAAATGGCTTGCTACGTGTCAGTCATGAAGATCAGACGAAGGAGAGGTGAGAAAGAGACTAAGCATTGCGGTATCAGGAAAGAGTTATCTATTCAGATGGCTCTTTTCAGAACTGCGTCAATTGAGAACCAGGCTAGCAACTTTTGAGATACCGCGCTTCATCAGGTATTTGTAAAGGGATGCATATTGTACTGCCTCTCCTAACAAATTAGCTCTGCAGCTTTCCAGGAGTTGCTACAACTAATGAGACAGGTGTCGGGGTGTATTTTTAGTAATTTTTACTTCCACGCGTTAAGTAAATAGAAAAACAAATAGTTTTGCGGAAACTTCGACAAAAAACAAAGAACAATCGTGGGCATGCTCGCAAATGTTTCTGCTCACTGACTTAATCAGGCGCAAATGGATGTCTATCGAAAACATATGCCCATCACATCTGGATCTGATGGAGCCAATAAGCTGACACGTACGTAGCTCGAGTTACCAATCCTTCAATGTCTGCTGCTGCCCACGACTGCCCTGTGTTTTTAAAAATATAGCTGCTTTGAAAAATTTAATCATGTATTGAATCTGCTGTTCGTATCAGTGGTTCTTATTTTACAGTGTAAAGTACCTAAATACTAAAGCAGTTATCAGTAAAACAGACAAATACTGCGTTTCCAGGTTGTGATAGCATATCGGGAGTCTTTGTTAATATTTGTCTGTTCAATACATCTTCACTCTGGATGCAAAAGTATAATAGTTAGAAATTCATCATGCTGCGAAAAGGCCGTTAAAATAACAAGGAAGACATTGAAGGGGAAACAGACCGCTAGGGAACATGCGCAATGATACTGTGACGTGAACAGGAAATGTCATAGGCTCCAACAGAGATTGATGTGAGTTACTGTTAAACGCTGAAAGTTGGTATCCTTCCTTACACAGCGTATAGTTCGGGCAACACAAAGCAAACCGAGCTATTAAATTCAAAAAAAAATCTGAATGGCCCAGCTCAGTCTAGCATCCTGCATGAACAGGTACGACGTGCGTCAGTATACAAGTCAAGTGTCGCGAGGAGCTGCTGTTGATTTACAAATATTTATTTATTATTATACTATTATTTATTTATATAAATAATAGTTTAGAAAATAGTTTAGAAAATTAAAAAAACACGCTTTCATAGCTAACCGAACTAAAAAGTAGAAAATAATTATTAATTACAAACGGTTTATATTACAGTAGTAGATGGTCGAACAATCAATCATGATTGATGACCTCAAAATAAAATTATAATTAAAGTTAATAACAGAATAATTCAATTCAGAGTAAAAAGCGTGATGGGGTATCAGGTAACCAAATAAGTTCGTGCGGTTGCTGTATATCGCACAATACCATGGATGTTGTTGACCGATAGCGATTGTTTGTTACCTGTTGTTACTTTAGTATGAATCCTTCTTTTCTCACTCACACACACATAAAAAGTTGCTGAAAACTGTTACATACCTAGTTTTAATAATTGAAAATGGCGACGAATAAAACAGTAATTCGGAGTTGTTTTCTGTATGAGTACAAACTTGGTACAAGAGCTGCAGCGGCGGCGCGAAAAAATATGTCGAAGATGCTGCCGTTAGTGATCGAACAGCACAGAAGTGGTTAAAAAAATTTTCTTCGGGAGATCTCAGTTTGAGCGATGAACCGCGCTCAGGGAGACCAAAAATCATGAACAACGAGGATCCTCGACAGGTTGTGGACGCAAATTGAGGAAAACGTGCCAAGGACTTGCAGAAATGTCAGAGTGAGTCCTGAAACTATTCGTTTGCATCTTCATCAGCTAGGAAATACGTGGAAGTTAAGCACATGGATCCCACGTGAACTGACAAATGATAACAAATTAAGTCGTCTTACCATTTGTTCAGCAAACGTTTCACGCAATACTAATGAACGATTTCTTAATCGGTTATCAACCGGCGACGAAAAATGGAGCTTGCATTCGAATTCTAAGCGTCCGTATCATTGGTTGTCGTCTACTGATTCGGTACCATACACGCCCAAGGCTTCCTTGCACCCAAACAAGGTTTTGTTGTGTGTTTGGTGGACAGCAACTGGAATTGTCCATTATGAGTTTTTGGAAAGGGGTCAAACCATCACTGCTAACTTGTGTTGTGAGCAGCTTCAACGAGTACAAGCAGCACTCATCCAGAAACAGCCTTCTTTGATCAGTCGGAAGGAAGTGATATTCTTGAAAGATAACGCCAAGCCTCATACCGCAAAAGTGACCCGAGAAAAAATTTCTGAACCCGGCTTCGTAACGTTACAGCACCCGCCATATTCTCCCGACATTTCGTGCAGTGATTATCACCATTTTTTCTCTCTTGACAACTGTATGAGGCACCGACAGTTCACAACTCGAGATGGTGTAATAAATGCAGTCCGCCAATTTTTTTACTCCAAAACCAGGGAGTTCTACAATACCGGCATACAAAAATTGGTTCCATGTTGGCAAAAGGTCGTTGAATGTGATGGTAATTACTTCGACGAATAAATAGTGTCTTATTGTTTCCCAATAAAAAATTATCTTTTTCTACTAAAAACCGCACGAACTTATTTGGTTACCTGATACATTTTACTACATTTTCATAACTCTCCTCTCATAGACAGTTGCCAATAGAATGATTGTAACATTTAATATATCAAGCACTCCACGCTTTTTACTCTAAATTGAATTATTTTGTTAATAACTTGAATTTTATTATAATTTTATTTGAGTTCATTAATTATGATTGATTGTTCCATTATCTACTACTGTAATATAAACTCTCTGTATTTAAAAATTATTTTCTACCTTTTAATTCGGTTAGCTATAAAAGCGTGTTTTTTTTTAGTTTTTATAAACTATTATTTATTTTTAATTTTTTACTTTGATCTATCAATTAGTTTTCTGTAGACATGTGGTATTTAAATGTCTTACGAATCATTTGGTAATCTAATCATTTTATTTAAAGCTTCACCGTTGCAAGCGGTTTTTCCTGTTAACTTAGAGCTAGTTCTTCAATCCGAATACCGTCTAAAGATCTTACACGACTAAATGCTACATACTACGAGTACATAAGCTTTTCCAGCAGCAAACAGTCACGAGCCTAGATAAATGACTGCATGATTGACTGTACAACCTTGCATCTTGTGGATGGTCGAAGCCCAAGTCAGGATTAATGGCAACATTCGCAATGAACAAGGTGAGAATGCACTACCTTGAGAAAGTATCTGCCGTTGTGCTGTACCGTGCCCGAGCCAACCAAGAGTAAGTCCGAAATTGCACGCATGCGCATATCGCGCGCTAGCTCCAGCTCTCTTACTCCCTCCCCTACAGAGGATCTATAAAATAATTTATCAATCCTGGCTGGCGGTCCTAATAAGGATAATGGAAAACTGTTATCAAATTATTGCATTGTTATCGGTCCTTGATCCGTGTGCGAAGTTTCATATTAATGAAACTTCTGAAAACTGGTGAAAATTTTGCTCAAAGATACCATTACATACATACATATGGGGCAAGCTAATAAGCGCGTGTTAAAAAGCCAGAACGAAGTTATAGATTTGATGTTAGCCTCAACCCCAGGTGTTTGAAATTTAGGTTTAGCAGGTTAACAAACCTATGCTTCAAAAGCATGTACAAGCAAAACGTGTGACAGGGCTGTACTTGAAGTTTGAACCTCTCTCCAAATGATTTGTTTTCGCGGCTGCATTAGCGCACATTAGCTGTGATATTTCAAACGTAGCTGTTTCTAAAAAGGAAAATCCTAACTTTCAAAACACCCTAAGTAGGCTCAAGTGGTGCAAAAACGAGACGATTTTTAAATCTTTTAAATTTTTGTCAACAAAAAACCGGACTTTAAGGCTTTGTTATATTGACCTGTATATAGAAAACCATGTAGTATACCTCACGGTAATCAAAGTTCATAATATTCATAATGTTTTTGTTAAAAAACCGTGTCTCGTTTTTAACCACTATTTAGGCTAAAAATGAGACAGTGAGAGGTTAAAAACGAGACACTGTATTTTCTGGCCTTTTAGTCATTTTACATCAGTGTGGCAAATATGAGACCCTGGGGAATAAAAACGAGACACACTTCAAGGGTTTTAAAGCGTTTAGTAAGTCAAATAACATAGTTAGGCTTTAAATTGTGACAACGTTCTTAAAGAAAACTCACATAATTAAATACAAAACTGTTTATTAAACTAAAAAGAAAACAAATCCAAAAACAAGTTAAATAAACCATACCTGATTCAAAAAAGGGGTAAAACAAGATTTTCAATAGGATTTTAAGAGCTAAAGTAGAAAACTTATTATTCTAACGTATTTTGTACTACATATTATTGAACGACGTATTTTTCAAGTCGATAGGAAACCAATATTGCTGAGAAATACGACAGGTTTTACTTTCTATTTCTGGCTGGGGAAGTTTCATTTCTATGTCACTTTTGTCGATGAAGTACTTTTCCTCAATGGCCGGAAAAATAAATGGAAATCCTTTGCGCCTCAGATATGTTACTTCTACATCGCTTTCAAAAACTTTAAGGATTTGTGCCACGTAGTAAACTTGCGTTTTTTGCGTTGTTTTGACTTAGTCTATTGCGCTTACAAAAATTTTTAAACCAATCTTTCCCGGGCTTTCCTTCCTTAAACTGGGTAGTAAGGTGGTTTTCTTGTACATAGGTTTGAACTATTGCTTGTATCTCTGATTTAGTAAGAGCAAACCCCCATTTTGCCATAATTTTTATCTTATCACTTAAATCTACTGCCATTATCTGTTAGTTTTAGGGCTGTTTCCATGTTCATTTTGTCGTAGGGGCGCTTTTTGGGAACGTAAACCTTCGGCATTATTATCAGAGGTATAAAAGCTGTCTTGTTTTTTACCTGGCAGGTGTCTTGTTTTTAAACTTTGTGGTGCCTCGTTTTTGCACCTGTTATTCACGACGTGCCTGCTTGCCAACAAATAAAAATAGACTAAATTCGATATGGAATATCGGCGGCGCAACAGGAAAAGTTTGTAAATACAATTTAAAAGATTTTTTAAGCAAAATGTACAATCAGATGCGATAGTTTTTTTCTCGATGTTTGTGTTTACGTTTATTTATTATTAATTACATATTTCAATTGTATATATGCGAAAGTAATTTGTAACGTATTTTTTACAATGTTCATTGGGAAAAATTGAATGTCTTGTTTTTGACCGAAATTTCGGCTGTCTCATTTTTGCACCACTTGACCCTACAGAACTTCATAGCTTCAAAGAATTGGAGTTGTAGCCAAACACACGAATGTGAAAAAAATCGAAAAGAAAGCTTTTTATTAATATCAAGCTTGAAAATTATGCTTATATTCTCTCTTTCATGATACACCATTGACGACTGGTATGATCAAATTATGGCTTAGCTTTGCTTATGCGTTTGTTAGATGCATCCTCAATATCTTCAAACTACCATTAAATAGACATCCATTCCACTTTCTACATAGTTATGTGTTTATCTATCCTTAGTAATCGAACTTAGTTTACGCAACTCCATCGGCTTACGAGCTAAGTATTAGCATTCCCATTCCGCTGACCGCCTATTGATTTTGCATTATAATTGAATTGAAGTGCGACAAAAAGTAGCTTTCAGTCGAGTCGACACCACTGCATCGGTTATAGGGCTTATAGGATTAAATAGTCGGCTCACGTACTGTATATCTCCTTCGATGCTAGTCTCAACGTCTGGAACTATCTGCGCCATTGCTCAGGGCCCGCTCTCGATATTTTGTTATCCCGAGTAGCCGAGAAGCTACTCTAACTGAAAAAATTGGATGAAGTGGCAAATAGACCGTCTTTATAAAATAAAGAAAGCAGACTTTGGAAAGCTAAAAAGGCACAAAAAGCCTAAAAAGGAAACTGATTGCCAACCGCCCATTGATGTGGACGTCATATCAATTTCATATGGCATTATGTAGATTTTTTGACATTAGGTAGCTTTTCCTATAAAGTCACTGACCTTTAGTAAGCGCGAAAAGGACTAGCGACATAATATCGGCTGCGTAGTACATAAGTTAAACCCAATTTTTTTTGCATTGTATAATTTTTCAATAATAACCTTGCCGTATTCTTACCCACCTCTTCCCTGGGCTTTGTCAATTCTGCAATTGTCAACACGCGTCAAGTCATATATGTCATCAATTATTTTAACTCTTACAAACAGAAATGGCTTCTTTTTATAAAGCTCATTCATAGAACTGGATGTTCGCTTAGGTGCAGGGTACGAAAATGAATTTCAGAAGGATTAACCTGTATTATATTCATCCAGGTATTTAAGTGGTAGCGGTCATTCATCTCCAGAGCTTAACTGAGAGACCATATTCATATGGATGTTCCTGCTCCGCAAGTGTGTGGCTCCAGCCCTTGTCCTGAAATTTGTTGAGATCAGTAATTGGTCTCAGTCTGTGCTACTTGACTATTATCATAAGGATAGAAATAGCATTAAGTCCGCCGTATAACCATATTCCTAGAACGACGCTAGGACAGGTAATGAAGCAGCTAATATAATGAAAGTGTCTGTTCCGCTCTATGATCTTTTATAACAGCTATGAAATATTATGAAACGTTTCCATGGAAAATGGTACTCCGCGGAGTCATTCACTGTGAATTGGCTCGTTCTAAAGATAATTGCTGTGTTGCTACTGTCTAGACTCTAGCAGGAATACAGAAAGGAAAATGGAAACTTGAAATTACATACGTCGCTGGTCTGACGACGAACTTCGCTATGTCGCGCGGAAGAAAAATGACAAGTTGAGTCATCGTTACTTGCAACTATTGTTATTTTGCGTCTATTTGTTAAGTCGCTTGAGTCTAGTCAGACGCCAGACACAAGATGAGCGGACTGTTGTGGGAACTTTATTAGATCAGTCAATTTCCTACAGATAGAATATTTTTTCAAGTATATCCTGCTGTCCTAAAAGTCTTGATAAACTTGTCAGATCAACCAGCCCTTATATGTGCTCTCTATGCTGCATATACAGAAATAATTACTCTGGAGAGAGACTCAGAGAGACTATAGTATAGCCAGAGAGCTAGAGATATAGGAGAAACATAACGCAAAGTGCAAACTACCCAAATAGAATGATATAAGAGGAGGATAAAAGTTCGTCTACATAAAATTGCATAGCGATTGTCTTTCGAATTTCACAATAGATTGTATGGATTTGATTAGAAGATAGATGAGGTATATTATTTTTCCGACCAGTGGATGTTACAGGTAGTATTAATGGTAGTAAAGAATGATACTGGATACGGTCCTGCCACTGTTCCAAATGCTAGGGTAGACGTTTCGTTAATAGGCGCGTGAGGTATCAGATTAGCTGTTCCTCGAGGAAATAATTTCCTCAATAAGGCTTCTGGCTTAATTCAGCGCCACGCTCACACAGACAACGGAATTGGAGATGAATAGTAAGTGGTTGGGTTGTTGAACCACTACCATCTACGTATAGTAGGATTACATCATTTATTTGTGCAGATATCAGGATCATTTAGTAAAAAAATGTATATTAAGTGTGGTGTCCCACAAGGAACTGTCTTAGGTCCGCTGTTATTCAATATATATTTAAATGATATTTTCCAAATTAATTGTGTTGGCAAAATAACTAGTTTTGCAGATGATACTGCAATATTATATGAAGGCACTGACTGGTCTGATTTTATCAAAATTATTCGGTGGTTTAACAGTAGAAAATTAAGCATTAACTACTCTAAAACACATTTTTTACCATTTGGATCTTATGTTAGACATCTGCCAAATTACACAAATTTCTCCTTCAATATTAATGATCAAAAAATGCAAATTAATAGAGTGCCCAACATAAAATACCTTGGAGTGGTCTTGGATCCTCACTTACGATGGGACATCCATGTCAATTATATTTTAAAGAAAGTTAGATTTGTATCCTACAAAATTAAATACCTTGGGAATATATTGACAGAAAAATATCTTCGAACATTATACCATGCACTGATTGAGCCTCATCTCACATATGGTATATTAGCATGGGGAGCTGCATGTTCCTCACATATCCATAATTTAGATGTTTTTCAAAAAAGTATTCTAAAAATGATATTTAAAAAACCGAAACTTTATCCCACTGAAAAATTATACGCAGATGTTCGAATGTATGATATAAGACAGCTTTATTTCTTACACAGTATCACTCACTACCATAAATTTGTAAACACCGACCAAAAAATTAAACATAAT
This sequence comes from Acanthoscelides obtectus, assembly GCA_963669975.1. Classification (NCBI taxonomy): domain Eukaryota; kingdom Metazoa; phylum Arthropoda; class Insecta; order Coleoptera; family Chrysomelidae; genus Acanthoscelides; species Acanthoscelides obtectus. Next base: position 39,693,306 of record CAVLJG010000005.1, read on the forward strand.
CATTATACCAGGTACAAAATTCGTGGCACAGTAGTTCCTCAACCGCATAAATCTATAATGCAGCGATCATATCTCTATTTAGCGCCTAAATTTTATGAAATTATACCTAAAGACTTAAAAGATTTACGTTTCGGAAATTGTTTCAAAAGAAATTTAAAAAAGTGGCTACATTCTATATCTAGGACTGAAATTCATAAACTCATAAATACGAACATCAACTAAATACATAATCTACTGTAGCTAATTTTTGTCCTTTTTGTCATTTGCATTCTACAGTTTCAACTTAAATTTATTGGTCCATGTACAGGCGATGCCTTCTATTGGGCCTGTTTTGATTTTATATTTATTTACTCATATTTTTTGTTATCTTTGTACATTGAGTGAATAAATATTATTATTATTATTTGAATCTTGTGCACATAGGTAGGGTGTCAATATGTATAGTATATCAATATAGCTTCCTTTTAGTAAATGAAAGCGTGCCCAACGATAGAATATGGCTTCAACAAAATGGTGCACCTCCGCACTACGCTCGAAATGTTTGAATTTTTGGAACAAACATTTTTTTGAAGATGGATAGGTAGAAGAGGTACCATTGATTGGCCACGTCGGTCTCCTGACCTCACAACCCTCGATTATTTTTTGTTGGGGCACTTAAAAAATGAAGTATACAAAACCAAACCATTTGATTTGGAGGAACTAAAACAACGAATAGAAAAACCTGACCATTTTATAACTTGTTGTTCATGGCAAGATAAATCGATATATAAAAGATTGAGGAATTCTAATAAACATACGTATATGTATAACTGGTGAGACTAATAATTAATTTGGTTGCAGTAATACTTCATACTACTATGTCAGAAAGGTTTCATTCTTTTGTGTAAACGTATCATCTCGATTTTCATCTACGAGCAGAGGTTAGAGAGCACAAGCATACAAGATGCGCCACTGTAAATGCCTCATTTATACAATACATTACTTCCTTTCATCATCTCCAAAGCTAATGCAAGGAAAAACAAATAAAACTTAAGCCATCTGAGAGCGCTCGCCACTTGGTTGGCTTCCATCTTCCGTATAAAAATCGTCACCCTTAATTACATCTTTTATCTACAGATCATCTCCTAGAAATCTGATTGTTCACACTAATTGCTTTAATAATTAAATTTCGTCTGCCTTTAGCTATGCACTTTAAACAGAATGCAGCTGCTATTTTTAGGGAAATGAATCCTAACACTGGTGGGACAAACATATCTTTAAGTGGGTTCCAATGTGGAAAAATCGCTATAAGGACGGTTTTTAACACAGACCGTCAGATTATTCGATGCCTTAAAAGGCAGTTCAGAATGTGGCACTGCGGGAAGTGGCAGTCTAGAAAAGCCAAGTTGATCAGGCTTTCCTCAACATCAGCTTCCATCTCTACGACAGTCCGCGTCAATGAAAATATTTCTTAGAAAGATATAAAATACTTATCTGATGAATAAACTTGCATACAGAATTTTTTATAAATAAACGCAAAACCTGATTAATGGATTCGAACTCATCACTCTAGTATTCAATGTTCGTCTAGTTTTTCGCCGCGCCACTGTAGTCCAGGTCTTTTTAGGTGCACCATGAGTATGATAACCTCATTTTCCGTTACCAATTTTGTGGATGTCATCGTAAATGGAATAAAATGGCGAAATTTGAAGTCTAATATTTATTTCAGTTTAAAATGGCAAGTCTACTTTCTAATTGATGCATTTTTGTCTCTTTGCTCTACTCTTTCCTTTGTCTTCTTTTCCTGCTTTTTACATAACCGTTTTATACAGATGAATCCACCAACATAGCTCAAACAAAATGACAAAGTTTATATGGATCGCAGTGACAAACAATGCCGAAATCATGATGGCTAACAAAGTAGTAGCATCACAACTTCTATTATTTCAATTACAAACTTTCGAGTAACCGCCATATTTCTACATAAGAGCGTAATTAAATGAACTATGCCATATTACAGTAGTTCTGTTGGAAGTTATTTTACTCAAAATGCTATCATCAGGTTATGTTAAATTTCCTCTGTGTTTTTAATGATAGCAAGAAAAATACCACCCTCGACGGGCTTTAATAAATTTGGCAGTAAAAACGTTGCAAGTTGCTGGTATAACGGTGGAGTATGTGCCTTTTACGGTCCTTTGCCTGTCTCCCAGCTCTTTCCAGATCAGTGAAAATGACGACTTTTTGTGTTTGTTGACAAGGATGGGTGAGATACACAACAGCTGCTGTTATTTTGTTGTGATTTGGACTTGGCCTGATTGCATCATTATTTCTCGAAGGATTTTCACGATTCGCCAGACTAGCCCAGTTAAATAGCCGAAACTGAGACAAAAGTGATAACATGGCCACAAAGTTATTTCCGCTGGCGTAATGGTGTAATAAAGGATTGCGAATATTGTTGTATGAATTTGGTTTTCCGGAAACCAGCCGTTTTTTGTAAATCAGCGAAAAACCCGAAAAACCTCTTTTTCGCTGAAACGGCTGAGGATATCTGGGATTTTTTTACACGTAAATTTTTCTAATTTTTGGGCCATCAATAAAGGTCTCTACAAATTTTTCGCTAAATTGCTTAGTTTTCGCGCTACAGCTTGCTGATGGCTTGTGGGCGAGGGGGTTTGCGGGGACAGAGGCGGCGTACCTGCATACCACCAAGCTGCCGCCACACCGCCTACGCGTTGACGACGCAGACGATCACTTACTATATGGTAGCGGTTATTCAGTAATAGTAGAGTTGAATTTCGAACCCTGAGCTCGCTTGTCAGTTTGGCGTTCACCGACTTTTACGAAAGAACTAATTTTCGAAGTTTATGCGTTTAAGTATGTGGAGTAATTCCTCTTCAATTGCTTGTCGATTGACTGGATAAGTGAGGTAAGTATGTGTACATTTTAGAATTGAAATTAAATATTTTATTCCGTAATTTCATTGGAGACAAGGAATTAAGGACAAAGCCAACCTAAAATTCGAAAAGTTATCCGCCATGGATTTTTTAACGAAATTTGTTTTCATTTTCCAATGTTAGTATAGTATTTTTTAATAATAAGTAGTGCAGTCCAAATTCAGTATATGTTGTCCAAAATTCAGCATGTCTTGGAATTCCATTAGCACTATGTTCTGATATTAATAACAAAAATCAGACAAATTAGACTTACTGGATCGAAAATTGCATTACACTTACTGGATACCGATTCTCACTGAAATTGTTTCTGTTATTCAATAGGAATAAAATGCAGCAAAATAGTAACTGCGCCATTTGCAGTTATCCGATGGCGCGCGGCAATTGCAGGATCGTGGGGAAGAAGGGAATTAGTACACTGATCACACAGAGCAAACGCGTGGAAGACAAAAATGGTTGGATTGGGAAAAAAAGGAAAAACTGGACTGCCATGAGAAGTGTAGACTTTCATACTCGGTCAGTGGAACGTATACTCAGCATTTTGCGTTGAATGCACCAAATAACAATGTCGTAGCTGCAAGGGATGAGGTTCTTGATTTCCATTACGCTGATAATTGCTTCATTTGTGGTTTGAGTATAATAAAAGATGCGAAAACAAAAATCTGTACAGTCACACAAAAAGAGACGCGTGATAACTTGATTGCAATGGGAAAGGAAAGAAATGACTCTTTGGGAATTAGCGTTGTTGAAAGATTAGAGAACATTTCTTGCTTAATTCGCGTACAAGGCAGATACCACCGGACATGCATGTCTCATTTCAATGCGTATGGTTTAAAAAAAAATATCGATGATCTAAACTGGTCTAGAATCGATTCATTGTTAGAACCTGTGTGGCAAGTTCTTGAAGAAGACAAAAATGTTATTCATTATTTGTCGAAGTTAGTAGAACTTGTGGATGATGACTCTATAGATAGAACGACTGTAGCAGATCACATTAAAAAACGTTACGGTGAGGAAGTTGAGTGCAGTATAATGGGGGGAAAAGATATACGTGTATGCTTCAAAAGTCATCATGTTTTTAATGTGTCAGCAGACCCATCAACTTTCACAGAAGGGCAGATACAAGTTATTTTGCTTCAGGCCTCAAATATAATGCACAGAGAGATACGTAGCAAGCAATTTGTAAGCGATAAGTACCCACCGTCCAATCAATTTGTAAGCGATCTTTCCTCCGATTATCCACCCCACTTTTCGTTCTTTATTGAGCACTTTCTCCTTATCGCTGACGAAGAGGAAGATAAAAAAGCAAAGTCTGTGAAGCGAGACATGATATCTCAATGCATACTTTCATTCATTCAGCCACGTACGTTTTTGTCCACCCTCCACTTGTCGATTGGGACATTGATTCTGAGAAAAACAGGTTCCAAGTACATCATAAATCTTCTGCATGCATTAGGCGTTTGCACTTCTTACTACAATATTGAATTGTATGAGGCTTCAACAATAGTGAATCCACCTAGATTGATCATCGAAAAACCTTTCGTACAATTTGTATTTGATAATACTGACCACAACGTCAGGACCCTGGACGGACGGGAGACTTTCCATTGTTTAGACGGAATACAGGTTTACACTCCGGAGCACGAAATCACACAATGTGGAAGTGTCGAAAAACTTACTGAGATGCCTTCCGCAAATATCCTTGCAAAGCAAGAACAAATTCCAATCTTCCCTTACGTCGAGCCGCCAAAAGAGGGCTTGAAACTTATAGAATTCATCGATACAAATTTACTGACCATGGTCGATATGCCTCTATTCCCCCCTACTTACTCAACTTATTTGTGGGCTAAATACGTGGATCCTGAGAATGTACCAGCATGGCGAGGTTTCATGGAGATATGTTCGGAAAATGAAAGTTTCCAAAGGTCGGGGGTGCAATGCCAACAATTCATTAACGAAGTTCCATCTAGTCTAACAACCATTTATACATCAATCATGCATGCAAAGAGCGAAACCCGTAAATGTGGTCAAAAAACCACTATCTTAACTTACGACTTGCCGTTGTACATGAAATGTCGCGATATTATAGCGAAGTTAATGTTGCCCGACGTTTTTGTTCGCCTAGGCGGATTCCACATGTTAATGTCTTTTTTGGGAGCAATAGGTATTATCATGGGAGGAAGCGGACTTGAATCTATGTGGGAGCTTGCTTACGCTAGTGAATCCATAAAGAAAATGATGGACGGGCACAATTATTCAAGAGCAGTCCGAGCACACATTTTGACGTTTACAGCTTTAGGCATCGTAATTTGTGATTCAATCGAAGAAAAAGGCGAGATCAAAGGGGTTATCGCATCATTGATGCGTGTCTGGCAGAAAAATCCTCTCAAGCTAGGGGACAGTGACTCTGATAAGGACCTGAAGAAAATGTCTGATTTGTTTTATACAAAGTTGAAGCAATTGAAAAATAACGGCCCAACAGCCAAGTTGTGGGTGCAGTACATTGAAGCCGTGCTTATTGTCTTGCGTTTTATTGAAGCAGAACGTCTTGGAAACTGGGACCTTCATCTTGATGGCGTTCGAAGAATGTTGCCATTGTTTCATGCCGCGGGACATTTTCAATATGCAAAAGCAGCTCAGATTTATTTGCAGGATGTGGTACTTCTACAGGACATCATGGATCCTCAAGAGTTTCACCAGTTTGCCACGCAGGGTTATTTCACTATCCACAGGTCGGATAAGGCTTGGTCCGGAATCTGACATGACAATCGAGCAGACATCGAATAGGTTTTTTGGGACTGACTTGAAACACGGAAGAGGTGTTACGCGGAGTGTCGTGTCTCGATATTTGCTGGGGATGCCTTGCGCCGTGCATGTGATGCAAGCATTGGAAGAGTATTGTGACCTGGAGACGAGAAACAGTGAGCAGCATGTTGATTTGGGCAAAGGACGAAAAGCATGGGACGCAAAGGACATTGCCTCATTCGTTACTTGGTTGAAGGGGCATGAACCATTCAAAGTCCGCGAGGAATTAATTTCGCTGTCAACTGGAGTTGTTGGTGGTGTGGAAATAAATTGTCATATGGCTTTCGAGCGTGGCACACAAGCAATGTGTCATATAGTTGGACGCACTTATGAAAAGGTGTCGCTGTCAAAATTGTACAAGATCAAGAATTTGGACTTTGCACGGACACAATCTCAAAAAGCTATGTCTTCCACTGTCACTGTTGATACCTCTCTATTATTTCAACGTCTGTCTGTGGCTATGCGTGGAAGGAAAGAGTTGAGTAAATCTTGCTTCGACTACGAAATGTCTCCTGTTCCGCTTAGTTTGTTCGACGAGAAAGGATCAATGCGAAAGACCGACAAGTCACAGTTATATAAAATGTTCACTACTACCCTATCCTCACGAGCATTTTTTGAAGATTCTCAGTTTGTTGTAGACGGAGGATGGTTGCTTCACAGCCTCGTCTGGCCTCATAGTAAGACATACCGTGCAATCTTTGATATGTACAAGAACTTTCTTGTTCAGCGGTTTGGTCGGAGCGTCATTATTGTTTTCGACGGATATGAAGATGAACATATAGGTGTCAAATCATACGAGCGAGACCGTAGACAAGAAAGAAATTGTGGCGTGGACGTTGAAATTGAACCAGACAATCTCGTCCCATTGAACCAAAGGACATTTTTGTCCAACGTGAAAAACAATTTGTTTATCACCTTGGTCAAACTCTTGCAACATATGAGGGATTCAGTTTTACCGTGATCCATGCGAAAGAGGATGCGGATGTTGAGATTGTGAGAACAGCTCTGAAGACTCATAACGAATTGTTTCGTCACGGGAAATCACGAGTTATAGTCGTCGGCTCGGATGTTGATCTCTTAATATTACTTATTGGACTCACTCCAACCTCAGAGAGCATGTACTATTACAAGATGGGCCAGGGGGGCAAGGCGAACCAATTGTACGATACTGGGGATCACAAACATTTGCAACCATTTCTACTTTTTGCTCATGCCTTTGCGGGCTGCGACACTACTAGCTGCTTTTTTGGGAAAGGGAAGATGAAGCTGGTGAAGTTGCTGCTGCAGAACGACAGCATTAGAGCGCTGGCGCTGAAGTTTTACGAGCCGGACTGCTTGGAAGACGAATTGCTGCAATGTGCAGAGACGATTACTCTCGCACTATACAAAGACAAAGAACAGTCTTCTTCTCTCGGGACTTTCAGATACAATTTGTTTTCTACAAACTTAGCAAAGGCAAAAAAGGAAACGCCCCTAGAATGTCTGCCACCAACATCTCCTGCCTTGCTTCAGCACTGTAAACGAGTGTACTATCAAATCCAGGTGTGGCTTCAGCATAGATTAGATCCCTGCTTGTGGGGATGGACAAGACAGGGTAATATTCTCATTCCGATCATGTCTGAAGCAGATCCCGCACCAAAAGAACTGTTACAAAAGGTATGTGTGAAATGTATTCAATTTGAAGCAATAAATACAACTTGCTACAACTAATTTTTACTACACTTTTGATCTCATGTACTGTCTGACCGGAATTAAAATAATTTTTGAACAATGCGAGATCTAGTTTCAAGTTAAAATAACAAATTTTTAGACTGATCTATGGAGCACTATAAAAGGCCTGTCATTGATTTCCCTTACAAGACAACTGATATTTAGATTATAATAATTCTTATGATAACCTTTTTTCAGGTTTCCTGTGGATGCCAAGGGCCCTGCAAATCGAAGCGATGTAACTGCCGAAAAACCGGTCTAAAGTGCAACCCTGCTTGCAAAGTATGCCGCGGAAAATCGTGCAACAACTCAAGGAGATGGACTGCTACAGAACACCATGATAGCGAAACTCCGACTACTACAGATGCATGTGAGGAGGACGGTGGACAAACTACCGTAGAACCCGATAATGAGGACTTAACAGAAGATGATGAGACCTCATCAAGCAGCCACGATGCAACGACCGATGACGAGGAAATTAACGAAGGACTTTAATGACTTTGACCTTCAATGATTTATCCTACTTGTAACAGATTGGGGTGGATATAACATTGAACTGTATATACTTTCAATTCCTCTTACATGCTATTGTAGGTTTCATTGGCTCAAGTGAGGGTTTTTGTACAACTATATGTGTGAAATGTAAAGTAACAAATGTAAAACAAACATATTTGAACACAAAAATAATTTGTTATACTCTATCAAAATAGAAAATATAAAAAATTGATGCAACTTCCAATTAATGGTTTGTACATAATTTCTTATCTCGATTAAAATATAATGGAGTAATGTTTTTCCACAGCGAGTGTGCAGAGAAGATATCGTCAAATACTCATCACCATCGGCCATTGTCTATTCTTTACATATTTGCGTTGGCGTAGGTCAGACCAACGTATAGATGCGGCTCAAAAACTGCTAAATCTCTTATCATGATCGTTGATTAACAACTACCGGTGATCAAACTGATTTGCGAGGATAACTATGAAAATAACGTGGAGCCTCGAAAGCGAGTCTTTTGATGACTCATTGGGCTTCTACATCCTGTAATGTATTCTTATCATTGCCACTCATTTATATACACGTTCACACCTTTTTTGCAGCTGTAGGTTTTTTATTGTTGTTCCAATTCTAAATGAAAATATTATACCTCACTTATCCAGTCAATCGGTAAGCGGCTGAAGAAAAATTACTGCATCTTGTACTCTAAACGCAGAAATTTCAAAAATTCATTAATATGCATAAGTCGGTGAACGCCACAACTACAAACGAGATTATTATTCGAAATCGACTGGCCTATCACTGAGAGAGAGACACTGAGGACGTCGAAATAAAAGAGGATCGTTCCGCTTCAACGGTGCGGCGTCTGGCGACAGGTGTACGCGCGTCCCTTTCCCCGCAAACCCCCTCGCCCAGAAGCCATCAGCAAGCTGTAGCGCGAAAACTAAGCAATTTAGCGAAAAATTTGTAGAAACCTTTATTGATGGCCCAAAAATTAGAAAAATTTTCGTGTAAAAAAATCCTAGATATCCTCAGCCGTTTCAGCGAAAAAGAGGTTTTTCGGGTTTTTCGCTGTTTTACAAAAAACGGCTGGTTTCCGGAAAACCAAATTCACACAACAATATTCGCAATCCTTTATTACACCATTACGCCAGCGGAAATAACTTTGTGGCTATGTTATCACTTTTGTCTCAGTTTCGGCTATTTAACTGGACTAGACTGGCTATTCATGCCGCTTCTACTATGCTAGGTAAGGATTTGAGATTTGATGCTGTTCTGCACCAAAAACGTCTCCGTCAAAAGAATACGTAAGCATAAAACAGTGTGTCCTGATATCCCCTCAGCCAATATACTTGTGCCTCATGACTCTTCTAGCATACCTGTTCGTAAGCCTCCAAAGAAATATGATGTACCAGTTAATTATGACACAGAGGAGCCAGAAGCCGGTCCAAGTTTTGAAGAGAAAGTTGTTTTCGAATCTAGTAGCAGCAAACAGCCACATTTTATATCTCAGGAAGAGCTCAATGATCTAGTTCGTGATTTAGAACAGGTGTGAAAATTTCCACGTTTCGGAACAGGCAGTCTATGCTGGCCATATTTTTCTCGATGGAAAATGACTTAGTTTACTGTCATAATATTCCAGGTTTACTGAATGAACTTGGCATTTCCTATGTACCTACCGAATGGCGACTATTTAGTGAAAATTTCAAAACTACACTTTCGAGAAAGGAAAAAAAGAGCATGGGATGCATTCAAAAATTCATGTAGTAACTTCCTAGGCAACGAAAAGTCGGACAACTACAAAGGTCTAGTTGAAGAACTTGTCCAATATTATAAGGCATTAGGTTGCAATATGTCACTTAAGCTGCATTTTTGTCACTCCTATTTAGAATTCTTAACTGACAATTTCGGTGCAGTTTCAGACAAGCACGGCGAAAGATTTCACTAGTAAATTGTTCAGATGGAGAAGCGCTATAGTAGAACATGGACTCCAAACATGTTGGAGGACTACTGCTGGACCATTAAACGTGAAACCGCTACTTATACAGGGTGGCCCATCCATATGTAGATGGAATATTACTCATAAACAAATACATTTTGAGAAAATCTATTAATGGCATGTTATACATGACAAGTGAGGGCCCATCTCTAAAATATTGGCAATTATAGAGGGTGTCCAAATTTTGACCTACACATCAAAGTTGTGATTTCTTAGATGGAATACCTCAAATTTTATTGCAAATTTGGATAAACCAATTCAAAAGAAATAGATTGATATAATATACTATGGAGTTTTGGTAATTAGCTACTGAGATGTAAGGTGTTTTGTCCAGAAAAACCATCCACATCGGCCACCCCCAAATCCGTCATTTTGAAGTTTGAAGTGCTGAATCTTGTATTACAAAAAACTTACACACCTCAGGTTTTATCTTATTTGTCACTATTTCGAATTTCAATTTTTGATCATCAAAAACGCATATTACACTTTTTCTAGAAAATTTCAAATACATCACCCTGCATATTTATGCAAGTTTGAAATCAATTTTTATAAGCTTTTTTGGTATGAGGTTTGATTCAGATAAAATCACTAGATTTTGAGTTACTAAGCTTTTAATAGAACAACACGTCAAAATTGAAGAAAATAATCACAGCGTACATGGAAACAAAAGACAAACAGTGGGCTAGTTCCATATTGCCACTAAGACTACAGATTTGACGTAAAAACTATCAACAATCAAAACAGTATGAATCAGCTTCAAGCGTAATAGAGAAAAACAACTATAACAACAACATAAACAAACAAATATCACTAATCAAGACCTAATCTACAAAAACTGCTCGAAAATATCTCCACCATGTTGAATACACAGCCGTAGTCTTTGGATAAATGACCGTCACAGAAGTTCTGCATATATCAGTTCCTGCTCCGATTTACCGTGCACTTGAATGGGGACTTTCCTGCAACTTTAATAGAATCTCCAACTGATTCACCTCATTGGTGACCCTTTGATTATTTATACATTTTTTGCTATATTCCACTGATCCACTTGATTCAAAACGTTCTCGTAGTGTGGAAAATGTTTCTGGTCTTGGATGTCGCATATTGGGGAACCGTTGCTTATAAATGCGAGATGCTAGGAAACTATTTCTTTGGGCTTCGCCCAAAACGAACACCATATTCACCATTTCTTCTTTAGAAAAATTCATTTTCAAACACGTCTTTATTATGATGCTCACAAAGCTAATTTTGACAGTTTGTAACTAATCAACAATTTATTTGTTTCCAAGGATGATGCGATATTTTAGGGAATTAAGCCGTTCCATAAAAGGCGTGCTAATAAACGAAAAAATAGCCGTAAAAAACCCTTATTCGTCTAGTATCAAAAAAAGGCTTATAAAAAATTGAATCCAACTCGCACAAATATACGTGGTGATGCATTTGAAATTTTTGAGATAAACTACAATTTGCGTTTTTGACCACTCTGTATGAGCAAAAATCAAAATTCGAAAAAGTAACAAATAAGATAAAAGCTGAAGTATGTAAGTTTTTTTGATATAAAATCCAGTACTCCAAATTTCAAAATGGCGGACTGAGGGGTTGCCGAAGTGGGGGGTTGTTCTAGACAAAACACCTTATATTTCAATAGCTAATTACCCCATAGTATGTTATATCAATTTTCTTCTTTTGAATTGGTTTATCCAAATATGAAATGAGATTTCAGGCATTCTATTTGGAAAATCGCAACTTTGATATGTAAGTCGAAATTGGGACATTCTGTATAATGGCCAATATTTTAGAAATGTGCCCTCAAATCTCATGTATATCATAGCGTAAATAGATTTTCCCAAAATGTATTTGTTTATGAGTAATATTCCGTCCACACATGGATAAGAAATATATTTTATAAAAAAGTGGATTTGTTTTTTTTATTTTTATTTATAATTTGGGATTTCATATTTTATATTCACCCTTCTCTAAAAACTTGTGGGTGATGGGGAGAAACTGACTGCATATTAGATTTCAGTACAACACACTAGACTCAAAAAAACCTAAAAAATGTCGGAGAGCGACAAAGATTTTCAGAAAGCAGAACTGTGTAATTAGTGAAATACATTGCGTACATACATGAACTTATTATACCTCTGAAAGGAAAATATTGTTTACAGATTATACTTATATTTTATTGTCCAGCGACACAGATTTATTTATTAAATGATTCACTCTTCCTTCTAGCTTTCTAATGAAAGTATATATTTTTGAACGTATAATATTGTCCAAATTACATATCTAAGTAAGACTGCGTTGTTGCAACCTACTTAATTCATTGAAGGGATCCCTAGTAAATGTCCACCATAAGATATAGTCGTTTAATGAAAGGCTTGTCAAATTTTTTTTGTAGAAGCTTTAATGCAAGTATAGCAATCACCGGTATAAAGTATCTTATAAGAAATATTGGTGATCTATAACTTACCGGTGTATTGTTCTCCAGGTACGTAGGCATCTGGGTTTCCAGATACCTCAATCTTGTATCTTCCTAGGTCCTGTTTGTACCTTGGAGCAATAACACCCTCAGGTATCATGTCGCACCTCAATCCTATGTCACAGATGACCGTATGAAGAAATAGGCAGAACAGAAGAGTGAGCTGCTTGAAACGCTGCATACTCACAAAAGGTTTGATAGACGCCTGGAGTATCTGGAAAAACACAACGTAATGTCATCAAATTGCACATTGATATCTTGTGTCTAGCAACTGAATTACTCAGGCAATTGTTTCTGCTGCCGATACTCTGATCAAAATTCCAAATTGCGTGCGCTTAAGTGACTCGATTAAAGGACAATTCTATAGCTTGTAACTTACAGTCTGAAAATCATTATGGGCAGCACGAAAATAATATAAAAAAGTTCGTCACAAATTGCGTCCCCAGAGAGAAGAGAATTCGAATTTAATGTAGAAAAAGGGACAAAGGGGCTTTTGTCGGATTCCCTTAGCAGTGAGTGCGTGTAATATGGTTATGTGATCGTATAAGTGGAACAATCGGGCTAAAATACGGTTCAAAAATAAAGGTCTCGACAAAGGGGAGAAAACAAAATGCGGCAATGGAATTTTACCCTGTGCTAAATTGTGAACAAAGAATATGAATGGGGGGTAATCTGGAATGCTAGATGGTGCTAGTTAGGTTGTTTAAGGCTATAAATAGCTTGTCATCTTCCTATCAAATCTTTATTTTTCCATCTACTTTTGACAGCTTGGCCTCTTTATCAAGTTTTACTTTAGCAAAGTTTTAACTGTAGCAAGGATATGACTAACAACACAAAGGTAATTTTTTATGGAAACCCGAATATTCTCAAATAAAACAGTAACGATCTAAGGCGAATTACATTTTGTATGATATGTAACACGATGCTACTCATTATGACATAATATGAACGCCTATGGAGCTGTCAACATTCTCAATTCTTGGGGAATCCCACGCTGTCAGTAATGCATCAAACAATTATATGGAGTTCTCTCTCCTAATAGAAAACTTCTTCCGTGTTTGCGGGTCTTGCTTCCATTACTGCTTGATGAAGGCTATCAAGTTGTATAAGGAATACGTGTGGGAAGCCAAACACTCAACTTTATTCCGCCTGCGATCAGAAACGAACAAAGATCGATACGGTAATCTAATTTTCCCAAATTCCTCTGTTTTCTTTCATTCACCCAACCATACGTGTCATTTTTAGCTTAATCAGAATACATCAGGTCTCACCCAATTGTGAGAAGTCGATAAAAGTCTAGCCCAGTCGTAACAGTTCATGCGGTCAGAAAATATCACCGCTGAAAGTATGTATAAAGTGATGGTATTTCATCCAACACTAAATGGAATTAAAGTGCTAAGTGATTTCAATGCTCTTGATAAATACTATCAAAAGTGTAATGAACTGAAGGTATCCGTGATGTACCGAAATGGTTAAGCAAACTATAATTTCAATATATGTGGTTTCAATTGCAAACATGGGGGGAGTACTAACAGTGTAAACATCGGGAAATATGGGAAAAATTGAAGCAAAAGAACTCGTGAATTTGAATAGGAGTTTCAAGTACCTCCATGATACATGTTGCTTATTTATACACATATATATATACAGGGTGGCCAAACACGTGACGTCATAAAAAAAAATTAGATTCCCCACATCGAGAGGAACCCAAATCACCCCCATATATGTATATGGTCCGATTTTGTTTAGTTTAGGAGTTATGATTTTTTTTCGGATTTTTCGAGAATTTTTGAGTTCTGTGTTTATTTTTACCATAACTTCGTTAATAATTGTGATAAACGCCTGCTTTTTTCACGATTATGTAGCTAAGACCTAAGGCTTAACTATCATATAATCATTCAAGTCATGTAACTAATACTACTTTTTAATTTTTTTCAAAATCTTCGAACATAACAAAAAAGTAAAAAAGTGCAACAACTTTGAACGTTTATAAAAAATTGAAAAAACATGTTCTTACTATTCGTAAGTATCTTAAAAACTTCCTTACGGTATCAGCTATTTACCGTAAAAATTTCATCAACCTAGCTTTACTACATGCTACCGTAATTGTGGCTCAAATAGAACCGAACCCAAAATTGGATAACCCTCTGCATAATAGAAATTGTTAGTTTCGGAAAAAAAATTGCAAAAACCACAAAAACACGTTTGATTTTTACTGAACAGCAGATTATTATTCATTTATGTTATTTACAAAAGGTTTTCAAAATGTCTGCCTCTAACAGAAATGCACACTGCACAGTGTACACCTACGTATGAAATTTTGTTTTAAATCTCTAAATGCTTGTGTGTTGTTTTTCAACACATGTGTCGCTTCTTGAATTTTGTTCCTCAATGAATTTTCATTTGCACATTCTTGGGCGAATGTTATGTCTTTAAAATATCCCCAAACAAAAAAATCAATGGGGTTGAGGTCAGGGGAGCGTGGGGGCCATCGTATCGGTCCGTTTCGTCCGATCCATCTGTCTGGGAACCTTTCGTTTAAGTAGTTTCGCACGATCGTTGCGTTGTGGCATGGTGCACCATCATTCTGGAACACCATGTTCCGTCTGGCTTCCAGGCTTGAACCTTCCAGCAATAATGGTAGGCTATTTTCAAGGAAGCTTTTGTAGGCTACCGAATCCAACCTTGACGGCAGTTCAAATGGACCGATAAATTCCATATTGAATATTCCTGACCACATGTTCACACTAAAACGGTGTTGAAATGTTGACGGCCTTGACTGGTGGGGGTTTTCAACAGCCCAAGTATGTAAATTATGGATATTGAATATCCCTGTTCTTTCAAAACGTGACTCGTCAGTCCATAAAATTTTATCAAAAAAATCGGGATCCTCTCGTTGTCTTCGCAGCATTGTCTCGCAGAAATCCACTCTTAACTGATAATCTGAAGGCATCAACGCTTGAACTCTTTGAACATGATAGCCATGATAACCTTCTTCATGAAGAATATTTTGTATCGATGTTCGTGGTATTCTAAGGTTTTGTGCCATAGATCTCGTACTCGTTGAGGGATTCCGGCTAATTTCTTCAAGTACTACTTCTCTGCGATCCGGATCAGCTGTAGGATATCCTTCATTGCTTCCTCGTCCTGGAATGCGGCCTGCCATGAAAGTGTTATGTGTGTTAATAAAAACACGGTGGTCTGGGTAATGCTCAGGTTGTGGTCCGCCTCGGCGTATAAGTTGTTCCCGGTACAGCTGAGCTGCTAAAGCGCCGTTGCCTTGAGCAACGCCATAATAATAATGCATCGACATTTCAACACCGTTTTAGTGTGAACATGTGGTCAGGAATATTCAATATGGAATTTATCGGTCCATTTGAACTGCCGTCAAGGTTGGATTCGGTAGCCTACGAAAGCTTCCTTGAAAATAGCCTACCATTATTGCTGGAAGATTCAAGCCTGGAAGCCAGACGGAACATGGTGTTCCAGAATGATGGTGCACCATGCCACAACGCAACGATCGTGCGAAACTACTTAAACGAAAGGTTCCCAGACAGATGGATCGGACGAAACGGACCGATACGATGGCCTCCACGCTCCCCTGACCTCAACCCCATTGATTTTTTTGTTTTGGGGATATTTTAAAGACATAACATTCGCCCAAGAATGTGCAAATGAAAATTCATTGAGGAACAAAATTCAAGAAGCGACACATGTGTTGAAAAACAACACACAAGCATTTAGAGATTTAAAACAAAATTTCATACGTAGGTGTACTCTGTGCATTTCTGTTAGAGGCAGACATTTTGAAAACCTCTTGTAAATAACATAAATGAATAATAATCTGCTGGTCAGTAAAAATCAAACGTGTTTTTGTGGTTTTTGCAAATTTTTTTTCCGAAACTAACAATTTCTATTGAGCAGAGGGTTATCCAATTTTGGGTTCGGTTATATTTGAGCCACAATTACGGTAGCATGTAGTAAAGCTAGGTTGATGAAATTTTTACGGTAAATAGCTGATACCGTAAGGAAGTTTTTAAGATACTTACGAATAGTAAGAACATGTTTTTTCAATTTTTTATAAACGTTCAAAGTTGTTGCACTTTTTTACTTTTTTGTTATGTTCGAAGATTTTGAAAAAAATTAAAAAGTAGTATTAGTTACATGACTTGAATGATTATATGGTAGTTAAGCCTTAGGTCTTAGCTACATAATCGTGAAAAAAGCAGGCATTTATCACAATTATTAACGAAGTTACGGTAAAAATAAACACAGAACTCAAAAATTCTCGAAAAATCCGAAAAAAAATCATAACTCCTAAACTAAACAAAATCGGACCATATATATGGGGGTGATTTGGGTTCCTCTCGATGTGGGGAATCTAATTTTTTTTTTATGACGTCACGTGTTTGGCCACCCTGTATATATATATATATATATATATATATATATATATACTATTAGAAGCCATCGCCGTTCCATTAAAATCATCCTCAAACCGTTGTACGAGACATAAAGACATACGTTATGCAGGATGAAACGTTCAGAAAAACGATCTAAATATACTCGTATTCGCTGTGAACCAGCATCAAATCTGTAAGTTCTACTATACTACGAAATCGTTTTTAGTTTTAAAAAACAAGGTGGAATAATTAGAATCTCGATATGAGATTTCGCCTCGTCCAGCTTCACTTTTGTTGCAGGTGCATAGAGTTTGCAATTCTGTTTCCAAAAATAAACATTACCAAATCTTAGTTATTAAAAAATATCGAAATTTCCTTAGTAGACCTTCAAATTATCAGGAAGTCAGTTATTTCCTTATGTCATCAGCCAAGCATTCCTTCACTTTTTTTTCCATCGCTTTTTGGGAAACTAGGTACAGGTGAACAATCTCTATTTCTGAATGATGTGATGTACAGATTATGATAGGCCTTAATATTATAAAATAGTATTACTTTATGTACCTGAGTAACTAACATTGTATGATAAATAAAAGCCTGGACGATTTTGCAGCTTCTTTAACACATTTTATATCCGCCAAATATAAACTGATGCATACATATAGCATCCAAATACTAGTAATCTGCGACTGGGGAATTATGTAAATCGCTTTAATCGTGATAAATTAACGCTTGTTAAAGTCAATAAAGGGTCAAGTTATCTAAATGCTTTAAACACGATCCTGAAAACCTGAATCACCGGTAATTCAATCAGACTTTCTTTTGAAATAACTTAGGTTTAACAATCTCAATGTGAGACAAATTATACGAGCCCCTTCCCACTTCAGTTGGCCCACTTCAAGATTTGTACCAAAATATGCCTTTATAAACTAAACATGACGAAACTATTTACTTCTAAAACAATTTATTTTCTCAAAAACATTTTAGATACACTCTAGTCGTAAAAAATACATATTTGAAATCACTTAGACCTATAACTAATAGAACATCTGAACAAATAAACAATGTGCGAATAAATGCGCGAAGTTAACAAAGCAACAATTGAAAGATTACCATTGGGTAACATCACCTTTATTTTTTATTACGGCTGAAATTCTTTGGGGCATAGTGTTAACCAAGTTTTGGCAAAAATTTGATGTAAAACAAACCCATTTTTCTTGAAGCTTTTGTCTCAGTTCGGTGATTGTACGAGCAGGATGTTGTCGTAGAACCTTTTTCATCTCGTGCCCAAAGTTTCAATAGGTGACAGATCTGGACTGCTAGAAACCCATTTCAAAAGTGGTACATTATTTTCTTCCATCCATTTTATAGTCTTTTTTGAGGTATGGTACGCTGCACCATCTTGCTGAAACACAAAATATTGGCCGGATGTCAAATATTCTTCCATCACTGGTAAAAGCGATTCTTCTAAAATTGTAAAATATTTGTTTGTATCCACATTTCCATCAATAAAATGAAGTTTTCCTACTCCTTTTGATGGCATACTGCCCCAGACCATAATGGTTGCTGGAAATTTCACTTTTCTCTTCAGTCAACATGGAATGCTTCATTTTTTTGCGAATAACTCTACTGCGACTGTCACCAACACAAACTTCAATTCGGGACTCATCACTCCAATGTATTGCACACCATTGTTGATGTACCCATTGTCTATGTTCTTTAGCCCATCTTTTGCAGAGGAGTTAATAGTGGCTTTTCTTTGGCCTATGAACAAGTTGTGCAACTTTAGGGTTTTTACTTCACTTTTTTTTATAAGGAAACTTACCTTGCAAGTGCTAAATCCCAGTCTGTGGGCCTCTCTATGAGTTGTGGACCTCGAAATTCTCCTTCCAACAGCGTCACTCTACAGAGCACTCGATTGTAAATAATTGGCACGCCTGTTTTTCACGATTATTCCTCTTAATGCTCTTCGGTCGGCATTTGTTATATTACTTATTTTCACATATTGTAGCTTAATATTAACTGATCCATTTACGTTATATCTTCTAACAACTATATATTATCAAAATATTCATTGTTGATATTTTAAACCTATAACACCCTGCTAAATTTTTATTATTTGTGTTTGATAAGAAAAAACTAAGATTCCAATAGTTGGGCCATTTGAAGTGGGAAGGGGCTCGTACGTTTTTGGAATCAGAATTGAAAGCTCTAATGACTTTGCAAAAATCCAGTATGGCGTATATGATAAACAAAGTTAATTATTGCGGACAAGAGATTGATATTCTAATTATGCCACCTTGTTGAGAAGGGTGAGTGGCAATGTTGAGGTACTTTTCATTTTGAAATACAATTCCAAGTGAAGGAAAGACTTTATAATTGGCATTATTTCTTGGTTACCTCAATGTGCAACTTTTCCCCGTTCAACCGACTTCGTACCTCTTACTGTTTTCAAGATCCCAATGGTGAGAGAAGAATTCATTAATATATCTAAAAGATTAAGATATATATAAGATTAATATATCTAAAAGAGATTGATCTACCATTTTGAATAGCAGTATGGAAGCGTCTGCTTTCACAAGACTCTATAGTACTAATTCGCCTGCAATAACATCAGCAAACTCCGAAAGCTCTTTCGCTGCTGTCATTGGTGGCGCTGAGCAAACAAGAAGGCAGCAGCTGAGAAAATACGGAGTCTTTAGAGGAAGCTTTAAGCACTAGATCGCGACCTATGCAACTCGGAACTTAATGGACTGGAATTTATTTTCAGAAGGGCGTTATATAAAGAGAATGCTTCGTTTACGTCTCGTGCTATTTACTAGATAAGACAGAGGTGTCAAAAGGAGAGATAAAAGGGTTGAAATTGACTTTAATACAGCAGATGAAGATAACTTTCATCAAAACTCCGTAAAAGCAAAGGGAAAAACGGATTTGTTTAGAATCGAATAAGGTAGATAAGCGGAAATGATGCTGGATAATTCGAACTTAGTCAAGATAGCGTAACGTAATCTCTGAATAAAAAGTACTCTCCATATATGCTAACAA
This sequence comes from Acanthoscelides obtectus, assembly GCA_963669975.1. Lineage (NCBI taxonomy): Eukaryota > Metazoa > Arthropoda > Insecta > Coleoptera > Chrysomelidae > Acanthoscelides > Acanthoscelides obtectus. The sequence continues at coordinate 39,713,175 of CAVLJG010000005.1, forward strand.
AAGTATTCAACCAGTGCATACTACAAGTTCTTAAGTATGGCTTTCAAGCACGGACATTCATAATGGAAAATATTGACAGGATATTTTAAACACAACGATCAATGGGCAGGTAGTGTATCGGGCTGAAAGACAAAAAAAAATAAACTCGTGAGTCAGAAGGAAAACAAAAGTGAACTGTCTATCGAAGCAGGACACAAAAGTCAAGTGAGCTTTGCAGGACATACTTTACGACAAAAGGATGGGAGATGGAATAAAGAAAAATACGATCATGGGCAAGCTAAAGAAAAAGATGATGGCAGATGAGATGAACGGACGAATTTGAGAGAATGGCATGTGAAAGTTTAATGCAGGTCGCTCAAGATAGAGATCAATAGAAATTAGTGGTAGTAGTAATAATAGAGTGGATGCTTTAAGGTACACGCACAAAAAAAAATGGAAGAGATTCTTGTCACGCGAAAATGTCAATCAACAATGAAATCAGAGCATTGTCGGGTGACGCTTTTGCGTGACAGGTATTGCTTCTATTCTCCTCAACGTCAGCCACTAAACAGATTAGATAGATAGGCTTTTGCAACATATTATGTGGCTGTCTTTCTGCGCCATAATGCTAGTCCGGTCAAACACCAAAACGTCACTAAATTCAGCAATTTATTATGTATGCTTCAGAGTAAATCCTAAATCTACAAGCTCCTCAAGAAAAGTATTATAAGACTAATACTGAAAATTTCATATTATAATTCTTATGATAAGTTATTGGAAAACACTTTACCCAGCCTCATACAGTTACATAAAACCTCTAGCTTTCTAACTACCCTTTTTGTCGGTAAATACTTGCCTATTGTCAACTTGAAGTCAAGACTCTAACACGAGTGCTAATGGACTACACTTGGGCCAATTAATCCACGAGAAAGCTACTCAGACATATCGGGCTATTTATTGTACTATAGTCCAAAGAACTGAGTCTATCAAGCAAAATTACAGTTTGGATAACGGCTACCGTTGCTGTTAAACGGAAAATTCATACTTCGTATTAGCTATTCATGGCATCGGGATCTTATGTTAGGGTCTGCGATGCCAACTGTTGCTAGTTTGTCTGACCCCAAGGTAAGCTCTACGATGCTGCTTCGGATCCATCGCTCGCGAAACTTCGTAAACACCAAATACACTCACATTTATACATTTGCTCGCAAAAACTAGTAATATAGCTCCTGTGCTATTTGGCAACTCTTCATCATGGTGTAGGCTTTGTCTCGGTTGGCAACTGAACTGAAGCTGAGCACAGTTTAAGGTCCTACCAAATCAGTAGTCATTTGTTACCAGAATTAACCACTCCTAAAGAGAAAACAACGGCTTGCCGTCTGTTGGAACTCTATGTCACTTCGTATTGCCATAATTGATGGAATCTAGCGCCCACCTTGATGACCTGCATAGCAATCCGAACTGGCGTACAATTCCAACTCAATAAGTTCACTTTAGTAGTGGCGGATTATGGTAATAGTAATTAGTTCATAGGCGCCTGCGACGCGTATCTATCCGAGCTGCGTAGTAGTCCGTAAGTGATTTTGCGGTTGACAGTTATGGTTTCGTCAATGGACAAAGGGTCCTCGAACGTAGATTTCTAAAGTCGGTAGCTAAAATGTCGTACGATACGTTCACGATTTATCTATGATTATTAAATCTTACTTTACATGAGTGCGATGTCAAAAAAATTTGACATTTCTGAATCGTACTTATATCTGATATAATGAGCCATCATTGCAAAAAGATAAACATTTTTGTTATTACTCGAATCCACAGAAATTAAAATTCACAACAATGCGTGGATGGAATGAAGTAGATTCACTTGATTTAATTTTTAGTACGACAAAATCTAGTATTACAAAATGTAGAATATGTATGAATTTTCAAATCCACACTACTCAAGTACCTTTTTTCGTGCGTTAACACTACACCGTCCCAGTAGATGGCGCATCGACGGCACATTTGAACTACGCTAAGCTCAATGTTTAAATCAACACCAATTACCAGGCGTATACCGTGACCGCTGGTATTGCTACAAGCCCTTGTATAGCGCAAAGTGCACGGTGTAAATGAACTAGTACTGCACCATCTCAAAGTATGCAAGTTCGGTCCGTGTTAACTCATATAGTGTCAACCTATCTTAATGCATTTCGGTCCAACTCTTAATGGCTAGGACGAACTATACATACATATTTGCACGCTGATTTCCTAAATACAGACACAAGTTATACGTTACATACATGTGACTAGGCTTTGTATAATCTGAACCAATTCAACATTTGCTACGTTTGAATTATTGATATTTGCGAATCAGCCAATCCAATCAATATCATTATACATTCAACGTTGATTTGCTGACAAAATGGAATATACCTGTTGCACAAAGTACAGCGGCTTAGCAACATCGATAGAATTACTCAAATATGTTTGATAAAGGATTAAATCAGCTTTATAGTTGCTGCAATGATGGTGCAGGAGTTGTACAATATTGAAAGCTGTATTGTAGGTACTGGCAGATTAATGAATCCACATACATTGAAATAGTACTCAACTGCCGTTTCGGTTGGCACTGAAACTAACACATTATTTCAAAGTCAATTGTTGAGAACGAATTCAAACTAGGTAGAGGGAGCCAATCAAAGATTTGTTGGCCTCCCAATTCTCATAGTCTGTGGACGGAATCAAAGTGCATACTACAAGTGCACATGACATATGTCAATTTTTTGACAGTCCTGTGATTGAATTTGTAATTATAGAGTTATTTTTCAAACATGTGAGTATTTGCAGATTATTGCGATGTTTGACGATTCCAAAACATGCTACTTCTTACATAATTTGCACAATCCTAATGAAGGTAGATGCTTGCACCGGTAAGTACATACTATGTTGATACCTCGTTGGTAGGCATTGGTAGTCGAATTACTGAAAAGTATGAAGTGAAACTACACAATTTTATCGACAAACAATGCAATGTTATATGTATAGGCTACGTTGCTTCTAGTCTATTTGTTGGTTGTTGATGCGCTATATCTCTTAACAGACTATGCCCAACCTGCAAGCAAACAATTTTTTTAATATCTCCAGAACCTTCAACTGGAATGAACTAAAATTTGTTATGTGGATTTACCCAAGTATTGTCCTCATTCAAAAGTCTTTACTTGAAATTAACGTGCATCAGTGGCGGAGTTACAGGGGATTAGGGGCATTATTTTTCGAAACGCGGAATTTTTCGAATTTTACCTTCAATTTGCTACAAAACTCTTATGTTTTTTCCTAGAGTGCATTGTTACCGTAAAAATAAAAAAAACAGATTAGTTAATTAAAGCTTTATTTAAATAAATGTTCAAAAATACCACTATTTTGACGGATACAAGTGCGGCATCTTTTTAATAAAAAAAAACGTATTTCCGCAAAATTTGTTGTGGGTTGAATTTGATGAAACGCATTATCTATTCTTTCTTGTAACTGATCAACAGTATTAATTTGTTCAGCATACACTAGTTGTTTAAAAGCGCCCCACAAAAAGAAATTCGGGGGCTTAAATCAGGAGACCTCGCAGGCCAATGTACGTGTCCGTTTCTGCCAATCCAACGTTGGCTAAAATGATTACTTAACCATGCGGTTATGTGACGACCAACATGCGGAGGGGGAGGGGGCTCCGTCATGGTGACACCACATTCGTGCTCTCGTTGCTAACGGAAGATTATCTTTTTTTCTATGTAATTCTCTAGAAAATCTAAGTATGAGTTTGCATTTAAACGTTGTGGCAATACGTGCATAAACAGTTGGTCATTGAAAATGCCGAAAATCTGTGCTGAAACGAGTGGATTCTCACAGAACGGGGATTTTCTAAGACCAAATATGCTCATTATGAGAATTAAAGGTGCCATTCCTCGTAAAAAGCGATTCATCTGACCACAAAACCAAATCAATATAATCTGCATTTTGATTAAGCATTTGCAGTAACCACTAACAAAAATTTCGCCGTTGCACTTCGTCGCCGGGACATTGTACATTTTCCCGATGGTGAGGATGTAAAACTTCCCGATTTAAGATTCTCCACGCAAGACTTTGGGAACACGGTAAATTGGCTGCAATCCGTCTAGTACTTGTACTAGGATCATCCAATGCCAAGTTAGTCACTTCCAGTTCCTCTTGAACAGTATGCCGAACACCATGGCCTCCAAGGCCGGGAAGTTTGGCAATTCTTAGGTTGATACTCACGAGAATCCAAGCATTTCCATTACAGAACCCATACACAAAAATAACATCGGCGTACTCATCATTGCTAAATTCCATTTCACAGCACTCAAAAATGAAAAAAGAAACCTACGACTTGACTTTTACAAAAAAACATAATTATATTAGTAACGATAACAACAGTATAACACATAACTTTGACAAATCATCTCCCAAGGTGGTATCAAGGCCTCTTTGTTGTAGGATTAATGAAGGTCAGATGGTAGAGGATCTCTCCTATATTTTATATAGTACGGGTGTGGGTTAAAGTTTATTTTACCAATTTTTCTTCAAACATTCAAATCAACTTTTCTCTGAAAAAAAAGTTTTTCAAGAGTGGCGATTTATGTGAAATTGAATCCTTTTTCAAAAATGCTATAGATTCTAAGGAAATAATTTTAATTCTTCTGTAAAGGGTAAATTTTTCCAATTTCTATGCCAAAATTTTTCCGTGTATTAGTCATGATGTTAGTAATTTTGATTCAATATCTTAATGTCTAAATCCACTCCAAAGATATACAGGGTGTCCCAGAAGTCGACGTCAAGCCGAAACCGGGTGATAGGCAAAGTTATAACAGCTATCAGAAAAATATTTAAAAACATTTTATGTATCTGTTTTGAAAATTATAGGTCTTTGAAAAAGATATAGAAGTTTCACACCCTACGGCAGTCTGTCAACTCCTGTTACTACAAATATTAACTTTTTTTGGATTTTATTTTTACAATGTAATGATGAATAATGCATCTTCAAACTGGTGTCTCAACCTTACTGCCAACTTTTCTCGTTCAGGAAAAATTGCCACTTATTTCCCAACCAAGTATTCCAAAGTAAAACTTTGCTCAACTTTAACTGGCTGTACTGGAAAAAAATGTACTACGAGAGTTTGGCAAGTAACCTTAAAAGTTGGCGCATTTAATAACGATTCCAAAATGGTATAACACTTAGAAGATTACTCGTTAAATTATGCACAATTTTTATTTGAAAAAAAAACTGATGAAAATTTTTCAAAATTTCCTAATTAAACAGCGATTATGAAAATGCACAAGGACCCTTAAGGATAACTGTTTGCACAACAGTGGGCGTCAAAATGCTGCTGATGATGATTTACCTTTACAGCAAATTCTCAAACTGTTTTCCTTCAGCCGCAATACACCCTCGACATCTTCTTAAAACAGATCGGGTTATTAAACGAGCGAATCCACGGTTATTAACAAACTCAGCTACTTCCAATAGTATTTGCCGTAGCTCAGCTACATTTTGAATCGGCTTGAAATACACTTTTTCTTTTACAGTTCTCCAGTAAAAAATCTAAAGAATTCAAATCAGGTGATCGGGCTGGCCACGGTATTGTACCAGACCGCCTTATCCATCTGCCTGAAAAGTTTTGATCGAGATACTCTCTCACTGAGAGTGCATAGTGCACTGGACAGCCATCATGCTGAAACCACATGTCCCTGTAAATACTCAGTGGCACGTCCACCAATAAATTTTGTACATGATTTTTCAAAAAATCCAAATAAACTTCAGCAGTCAAAGTCTCTGGAAACTCAAACGGACCGATTATGTTACCATTTAAAATTCCTGTCCAATGGTTTATCTTCAAGCGATATTGAGATTTATCTTCTCTCATCAAATGTGGGTTTGCTACGTGCCACTCGTGTAAGTTATGCAGGTTCATGTACCCATCTTTCTTAAATGTGGTCTCATCCGACCATAAAATTTTTTCAAAGAACTGTGGATCTTTCCTGTGTCTTTCTAACATTGTGCGACAAAAAGCAACTCGGGGCTCATACTCCCGGGGCAGGAAAGGTTGAACACGCTGTATGTGGTGCGGATAAAGCACATCACTTACTTGCTATTCCACACTTTGATACTGATCAGTATTCCTTCGTTTACTGCGCATCTTTACATGTTCGTGCTTGTTGATTTCGTACTGTTACTAATTTTGGATTCGTGAACTGGACTGTTGATCGCTTGTGATTTGGATTTGGACTGTTTAATTGCTCTTCAAAACAACATTTGCTTTCTTTAGACTATCTTTGATAGTGTGATTGTGCAGTGCCGCTATGTCCGTGTACACCGTACAAGAATATGCTAATATGCACCTCATTTATGGGGAATGCAGATGCAACGCTAGTGCTGCAGCGAGACTTTACTGTGAGAGGTACCTGAATGCAGCTCGTCATCCAGATCATCGAGTGTTCTCTGAGGGCCAACTACCAAACCAATCACACGGCGAGGGAAGATCTTTCCTTCCTTACGAAGACGTGGTGCTAGGAGCTGTCGAAGAAGACCCGAGTACTTCAGTGCGTGCAATAGCAACACGAGCGTGTTCAAGCTCTTCTGCCCCGGGATTATGAGCCCCGAGTTGCTTTTTGTCGCACAATGTTAGAAAGACACAGGAAGGATCCACGGTTCTTTGAAAAAATTTTATGGTCAGATGAGTCCACATTTAAGAAAGATGGGTACATGAACCTGCATAACTGACACGAGTGGCACGTAGCAAACCCACATTTGATGAGAGAAGATAAATCTCAATATCGCTTCAAGATAAACCATTGGACAGGAATTTTAAATGGTAAAATAATCGTTCCGTTTGAGTTCCCAGAGACTTTGACTGCTGAGGTTTATTTAGGTTTTATGCAAAATCATTTAGAAAATTTATTACACTGAGTATTTACAGGGACATGTGGTTTCAGCATGATGGCTGCCCAGCGCACTATGCACTCTCAGTGAGAGGGTATCTCGATCAAAACTTTCCAGGCAGATGGATAGGGCGGTCTGGTACAATACCGTGGCCAGCCCGGTCACCAGATCTGAATCCGTTAGATTTTTGGGGAACTGTAAAAGAAAAAGTGTATTTCAAGCCGATTCAAAATGTAGCTGAGCTACGGCAAAGACTATTGGAAGCAGCTGAGTTTGTTAATAACCGTGGATTCGCTCGTTTAATAACCCGATCTTTTTTAAGAAGATGTCGAGCGTGTATTTCGGCTGAAGGAAAACAGTTTGAGCATTTGCTGTAAAGGTAAATCATCATCAGCAGCATTTTGACGCCCACTGTTGTGCAAACAGTTACCCTTAAGGGTCCTTGTGCATTTTCATAATCGCTGTTTAATTAGGCAATTTTGAAAAATTTTCATCAATTTTTCTTCAAATAAAAATTGTGCATAAGTTAATGAGTAATCAACTAAGTGTTATACGATTTTGGAATCGATATTAATTGCGCCAACTTTTAAGGTTACTTGCCAAACTCTCGTAGTACATTTTTTTCCAGTACAGCCAGTTAAAGTTGAGCAAAGTTTTACTTTGGAATACTTGGTTGGGAAATAAGTGGCAATTTTTCCTGAACGAGAAAAGTTGGCAGTAAGGTTGAGACACCAGTTTGAAGATGCATTATTCATCATTACATTGTAAAAATAAAATCCAAAAAAAGTTAATATTTGTAGTAACAGGAGTTGACAGACCGCCGTAGGGTGTGAAATTTCTATATTTTTCCAAAGACCTATAATTTTCAAAACACATACATAAAATTTTTTTAAATATTTTTCTGATAGCTGTTATGACTTTGCCTATCACCTGGTTTCGGCTTGACGTCGACTTCTGGGACACCCTGTATATCGTATAAGTCGTAATTTCAACACCATGTATGTCTGTATGATCCCATTTCAGAAACTATGTCTAAATGTAATACTTTTTGGATCATTTTATGCCTCAAAAATATTGTCACATTTTGTTAACACATCCTGTGTAATTAATTAAGCCTCCACATGTGCTTTGAGTGCACTTGCTAATATGGAGTCTCTAGAAATATCTCCATTAGGATCTTAATAAAGAACAAACATGTGTATGTATACATGTTTCAAACAATTTATAGACTATGAAGAGGCAGACTGATTATTAAAATACAACCTCCAGAATTACGTGTAGCATTTTTCAAAAATTTGCAACGGAATGTCTGGGTCACGAAGCAAATGAATAACCACCGACAAACACATGTATTGCAAGATTCAAACAGTATTGAGTGACTTATAAAAATACTATGCTATATGTGGAATTTGTGAATTCAATATTACATTTATTTAATAAGCAAAAAATAAATAAAGTATATGTATAAATATATATATATATATATATATACAGACTTTGAAGTTGAGTCATTAATTTTCAGATAATGATTGTAGAAGGAAGATAAACCAAAATATGTGTGTACAAATAAAAAAAAATAAAAAAAAAATGTTACCTTGTTTTACAAAGTATCCTCCCGACAAGTATTTCAGTGCGGACCTGTATTTGATCGTGCGGTCTGGGAGCACCGGGTTGGTTGCACTCGATTGGGAAACCGATCCGCAAAATCCGTGATGCCGCGTAAATAAGAATCATGTGCACAAGTTCAGCATTTTCGTAAACATGTGCCATTTTTGATTTCGTTTGAGCCACGCAACAGACACCACTATTCACTCACGCGTTACCGACTGACACTGACTGTATATGTATACAACTGAATAAAATAATTGTAAAAACATCGTTCCAAATTCTTTCGCTTTTTTTGTTTCTGATGCGATTAACCAATAAGGCGGATTATATCCGTTGTTGCCAAACACGAGCACATAATATTATTATTGAGACAGGGCGGTACTCAAACTTCCAAAGGGCTATAACTTTGTTACTTTAATTTTACCAGAAAAATGGTAAAGGAAAAAAACATTTCTTTTGATCAGATTTAGTCACTGTTAAAATAAATGACTCAACTCCGAAGTCACCCTGTATATATATATATATATACTTTATATATATATATATATACATATGTACTTCATATTTGCAGTTACATGCATACTATTGTGGAGTTGTGGATATAAATTGAACAATATACCTATAGATACATGAATTAACCTATCATCAAATGGTTAGGACCGTTTTAAGTTTAGTCTGTCCGGCACATCTTGGCAACGGTGCTTTTTTCAATGTAACCAAACTACTTCCTGTCGAATAGGATGCGTGACTGAGACTTACAGTATACTCTTACGTCAAGCTGGTAGCCTCCACTAGCAAAGAAATGGAATGTCTAGAAAAATAATGTCACATTCTAAGTATCTCTATCTGGAGGACAGTTTGTTTTACTCATTGACAGTACAATAGGTAGTTGAAAAATAATAATTTTATAATGAAAGCATCAGTGTTTTATTACTATTATATGTATTTTTGTCAGTCTTGTAGACATCACAGGTTTCCCCGTACATGTGTCTTTAAGAATTATAGAGAAGTGATTTCAATACTCGTCTACTTCAGCTAGCTGGGCTCTGCGTTGGACGTAATGGTCTCAACCCCAATAAGTATGACGCTTGTATTTAAATGTGATATTATTGATTTCCTGGTGTGTTTCTCTCCCGTTAGAATGCTAAGTCTGTGTTTTAAGATTTGGCGAATTTTAAATGGAAGTTCACTTTTGTTTCGAAGCTCGGCTTTTACAATTCCTGATTGAACCTGTAGCAGATTTAGAAAGCCTTTGAATATACGTACGTATGAGATAATCATGATTTTCAAAAGTTCTGCGGGAAAGTGCCGAGCTGATTCACTTCATGTAAATTCAATGTAGAAGTTGAATTTCTGAATCTATTAAAAAATGATTTAAGGTTGGTTGGCTGAGATGTTTTTTGGTCGCTCGTGAAGCAGCAAACCAATTATTTTAGAACGCCGAAATACACAACATGGTCGTAAAGGTGATTAACCAAAACTGTCTAATTAATATAAGCCCGCTTTAATCGGTTTCCTTTTGTATTAGTTTATAATTATATCTGTTAGCGTAAGTTTCTTATAAAAATAAACGTTTTTTTTCCTGCATAGCATGTTTTTAGCTAACAATTACTAATAATATCATGTTATAAAGAGATCGACAAGTATCAAAATACGTCCCATATACGATTCTAGTGATAGTACCAAAAACGTCCCGACATGACGTTCTGTAGTCGTGACTATTCCACGTCACTATGTGACGTTCTTAAAACTTGTCTGTATGACGTCCTGTGACTGTGAAATTTAAACGACCACCTATTGTCGTCAGGACGTTAACAGATTGGTTATCTAGGTTATTATTATGATGAGAAATTGACGCCACTGAAACGACATGCTCCTACCTGGGGTCGTTCTGATAACAGTCGGCGTTTGTACTGACATATCTCAACCTTACTCCAGTTTCAAAGGTTGTGAGAGAGAAACGGAAATCATTATTAAGTAATAGAAAGGTAGACTACTGCAGCTCATGGACTATAATACAAACAGACCATAACCAAAATAGAGAACCAATATCGCACAATTAAATGTGATAGGCAACACGAGCAATATGTATGTATATGTATATCCTGGTCTGGATTTAAACTGAATACAAGCTGCCGCGATCCAATCCGTTCCAATTGGTATTATGCAACCTCCGTAGCGAACTGAGTGCGCCGGATGCTGTATCCAGAGTAATCCAGGAAACGGAAAAGCTGCCACGCTTTGTCTTTTTCGCTGAATTTCATTGGGGTTTTTCTGGTTTTTCCAACGAATACCAACCGGACGGTGAAACATGGGATAATGACGCAGAGATCAATGAAGGTGGTAGCGATACCGTTTCGGTTTTTATTAGGTTTGTTATTGGTTTACTATTGGAGTTAATTTGTATTACCTCCCACGCCGATTGGCGGGGAGGTATTGTAACAGTGAAAGATATTTTTGAATGTTACGCGGAATGTACATCATTAAAAGCCATTCCTTTCAGTTGCGTGGGTCTGTCTATTCCCTGATCAATTGCCCCTCTATAACTCACCGCTCTGATTTTGATGAAATGTTGACAAAACTAGTATTACTACATCTAGGATGAGGATTCCGAAAATTAATCCAGTGGACTTGAAGCTACAGACAAAAAATAAAAAGATTTTTTTCAAACATCTATTATCGGTGTTGGAAATGGATGGTGGGAGTGGGCGGTAGTAGATGTTGCATCCATGATATAGTGAAAGACGTTTTATTCTTAAGAAGTTTCCGATACCCTTACCCCATAAATATTATATATAGAAAAAAGTTGTTAAGACAATTCTGTAGCTAGCTTCAAGATTTGTCACTACCTAAGTACTAGTATGCGGTATTTTCGAGCCATCCTATTGATAAAATATACTAAATGACATAGAAAATGCAACACCGACAAGGAGTGCCGTTATTTTTAGCATACTCTTACAAATTTTAGGTGTACTGATAAATAGAAAGTGATTGAAATTTTAAATCGAAATTTCGCAAAATAGCTGTTACCTTAATGTTAATAATGTCTTGAAGCTGCTTTATTCTTTACGCATTCGTTAAGTCGTCGCAGCATTGATTTGATTAGTTGATTCTTGGTGTATTGTATCCCAGGCAAACTGATTTTTTTTCGTAGAGCCTCCAATGTTTGTAGAGGGTGCGGTGAATGTTTGATGGGGGAAATGTCTGGAGATCGGGGAGGCTACTGTAGCAGATTCCCTCCGGACGCTTCCAAAAAGTCTAAACTAACACGTGCGACATGAGGTCGTGCACTGTCCTGCTGAAAAAGTAGATCTTGCATATAGCGCTGGACAGACATGCTACCTCGAACGAACACTAATCGTGACCTGCTGCCGTAAGCAATGGTGCCCCATATCATAACACACAGAGTGCCATGAATATTCATTTATCTAACTATTTATAATTCCCAACAGGTTACACCCAATTACAGAAAATATACCAACAACAAAAGTAACTCAATAATTTAACACAGCGGAAAATAAAAAAAATCATAAATAAAAGAGAACACAGATAAATGTATACAAGTATGCCAGTATTTGAAATGTGGAAATAGCCCTTAGCATATCGATTCTATATCACACCAAGGTACCAATATCGGTAACAATCCAATACAGATTTTTCTCGATCACAAAAAATATCACAAGAGGAACAAGTCGCATTGAACCATTTACACGTATAGTATAACGGTGAATTATACCTGATGTTTATACAGGGTGTAGTAAAAAGTTTCATATAACATGGGTGGTCAAAACGGCATTTTTTTAGAGAAAAGCGACATTAAAGTGATATCAAACCTGACAACGCCGCAATGCCAGACGCAAATTAGGACGGAACGCAGTGTAAATAAAGATTGAGTTTGTTATTTTTGGCTCTTAGATATTATTTCATTATTTGATAATGTACTCGTAAAATGCAAATAATTAAAAAAACGGACTTACCACTAAGTGTCTCAGCGCTTCACCTGGTGTGTGAAAGTTTATTGGTCGTATTAAAAAGATCAACTTATAAATAGGAAACACAATTTTGATACATACATTGTTTTTCTTTTTAAAACCCATACTGCACTTTTTTTGTATTTAAAGACGGTGTTCAAAATGTCGTCCTCCACTTTCCACACAAGCTTCATTACGACGAACCCAGTTTCTTCTTACTCTAGGTCCTTGAAGTTGTCCATTTATTATTTCAGCCGCATTAAATTTTTTTTTCGCGATGTTGTGATTCAGTTGTTATTGGACCAGCTCCATAAACCATCCCTTTAAGTTCTCCCCGTTACCAGAAATCCACCGGATTGAGGTCAGGAGATCTTGCTGGCCATTTTCGAGGATGAGGAGCATTTCGACCGATCCAGCGATTTGGATAACGTTCATTCAAATAATAATAATAATAATAATAATAATAATAAATGGCCTTTATTTTACCTGGCGGGTTACATCAGCACAAGCTGTTTTTCAGAACCAACCAGGGCTAAAAAAAAATTCAAGTACATGCAAATACAACAAAAATACATTGAAGATAATAACATTTAAAGCAGAAAAAACATTTTTTTTTACAGAATCGTAGCATGGTATAATGACCAAATGACCAAAAGAGAAACGTGCAGCAACAGAGTACGTAGCAGAATCAAAAACCGTGATTAGAAGTAACTTTAAAAAAAGAAAATATTAGGTATATGGCGGAAGATATAAAAATTAAAAGTAAACAGTAACAAATGTGTAAGCAAAACACAAACAAATGAAAAGTGACGAGTGAGAAAACATGCACAAATAAACAAATATAAAAATAAAATTACATACACTTTTTGAAGTCTGTATGCCTCGCTCTGTATTAGACATGGACCATAGACAAGGTCCCCGTATCCAAGTTTACTTAGGATAAGGGAGTCACACAGCTTAACCTTGGTCTGCTTGGACAAGACATTTTTATAGCTATAAATTGACTTCAACTTAGCATAGGAACCCTGAACAGCTTTGGTGACATGATCATGGAAGCACAGGTTCTCATCAAATGTGATGCCCAAGTTGCGAACCGATGTCTTGTGGCAAACTTCATCACCTCCAATACACAGCTTTATTAATTCACTATTGAATTTGCTGAATTTAGATTTAATAGTTATGATAGCCGACTTTCTAGGGTTAATACATAAGCCATGTTTGTTATACCACACACATGCACTATTTAAATCCTCAGACAGCATCTCATTCGCTTCAATGTACATAGCAGGGTTGTAAGATAGATAAATCTGTGTATCATCGGCGGAGGTATGTAATTTGCAGTATTTAGTGACTTTATCTAAGTCCGCTACATAAAGAGAAAACAGAATAGGTCCAAGAATAGACCCCTGTGGTATACCTTTGGAGATAGTACCCTCCTGTGATAAGATGTCACCGATTTTTACATGCTGAATGCGTTCATGAAAATAACTGCGAAACCAATTAATCGAAC